>JARHVA010000695.1:4355000-4703783 GCA_037957365.1 Torreya grandis
TTGGTTCACATACCTACAAGTTTATTTGTTCTTTGTTATTTCAATTTAAAATATATTCATTTATTACTTGTTTTTATATCATAAGTGGATATTTATTTATACATGTTGGTGGGTTTTCAAGGATCAATCTCAACACTAAATGACACTCACAACATTTTTACTCATGTACCACATTTATAAATCTATCCTTTTACTCTAGCATTTTCAATTTATAGGAATAAAAGGGGGGAAATATAGATGCATAAATTTGGCAATATAAACTTGAAAATGTTAGTTTTTGGCAAATCCTTAGTATATAGTACTTGTTTGAACACAACTCACTCTTTTTCACACTTTCTCTTATACATTCACTTACATATGGGATTATCCTTCTCATTTTCCTTTATTCATACACAGGATTTCCCTAGTCTCTACCTGAACAATTTATCATCTCACATAGACTAAATATTGATCTCATATCACTTTTTTCATGTTTCTTGGACACCTTTGGCCATATTCATATGGATATAGTTACTAGAGTCATGTTCCTTGGCCAAACCTATCCACACAGTCTCCAATGGTTATTTTACCAAACTTAAACTCTTCCTTTGGGTCAGCCCATAAATTTTTCATGTTAGTTTGAAGGTAAATTACCCAAAGGGTTAGATATGTAAACATATCATGACTAATCCTATTCATATCTAACACTTATCAAGGAAGCATCTATCTATTATAGGATAACCTCTAGACATCCTTCAATAATTTCCCCAAAGAATACAAAACTACAAACTCCTTAAAATAATAGATCTAATCCAAGTTGAATACCATTTAAAGGTCAAAATAATAAATTTTAAATTGTTAAAATCCACATATAGGATTGCACTTCATGCAAGTATTACACTAATTGATCACACACATAATAGGTGGGAGAACTACATGTAGTTTGAATTGTCTTCAAAGTATTACAATGTAAGTAACCCTTAGAAACTCAATGGGGGTGGTTCAGTTCAACTCAACCCATCATTTCTCACCCATTTTTCTAGGTCGCATTGGTCTCAAGAGTGCAAGTTAGATTTTGAATCTAAGATAAGAAAAATAGACAAATTCATGTGGGATCAAAGACATTTGAAAATATAAGAGCCACTTTCAGACATAAGCTTAGCAATTGAAACTATAAAAAATTAATAATAGTATCCTAGATGGTCTTGATACATATTTAATAGAGTTAAATGCCATAGGTGTCCAAAGAATAATGGAGATATCATATTGAGTTTCAATAGTTTGTTTCCTAATTTTAAGCCCTTGTAAAGCATAATTGACAACTATAAAAAAGTAGAACATATAATAGAATCATAAATATTCTAAGTAACCTATATTATTTTTAATTTCTATTTATATAAAGTTTAATAAATCTACCATACTCTATTATTTACTTTTAGATTAAATTCATTCAAAAAAATTATATAATTTGAATTATTCAAAGCTTTTTATTGTTTAGACCACTAAATCTAACAAAAGTTAAAATAATAACATCTTTAAAAATATTAGTAAAAGAAACCCAAAATGGATTAGATGTTGAATCAGATATATAAGGGCCCTCAACCCTAGTAGATCTTAAACATCCCAAACTCTCGCATGCTTATAGGCCTATGGTATTAGATTTTGGAAAAATTCAAAACAAGGTTAAATCAAGAATAGATATGGAACATAAGTATTTGAAGCAACCACACTAGAAAAATAAGGCTTTACAATCTCAAAAACTAGATATAGCATTGTAAAAACCAAAAATGAACAAAATCAAAGTTATTTTTTCTTATCTAAGAAAAATTAGTAGCAAGGTTTAAAATATCCTAGCACTTTAAAGAATATTTGAAAACCCTTGGTACAAATCCAAATCCATTTTTTAATAAAAGGAAAAATAAGACCTCTAAATGTCTCTACATATTACAAAAAATCTTAAAATAGGTCTAGGTATACTCCCATCAAGATCTAGCTATATACTTGTAGTAGTAATGAATTAAGACAAAACCCCAGATATGGAGGAGGCCAAAAAATCATAAACAGAGGTCAAAATCATAAAGAGTAGATAGTGATAAAAAACACCCATGTAGAAGTAAATGGTAGAATAAATTTTTTTGCAAAAATGGAGGTCAAAAGCACAAAGAGTAGATGGTGCTTGAAAACACCCATGTAGGCCTAGATCCATAACCACCAAGATCATTTTACAAATGAGAAAACATAAATAAATATGGATATATATGGAGGATAATTCCCAATGAACATGTGCACATGTAGAATTAATAAAATAATAAGTGACTAAGGTGGGCCCTAGATCTAGAATGGATATTTTTGTGCTAAGACATAAAAACAAATATTGAGTATGAGTATAACTTGGAATGAATGTGATATGAGACTTTATCATGAAAAAAAATCTCAACCCTTGAAATATATAAAATAATACATATACCTACAAATAACTTAGACAAATAAATATGAAAATATGAATGTATCCTTAATGATATACATATTTATCAATGGTAATGTTTAATATTTCTTGATGTTCTTCCCATCATTTGATAATATTTTTTATCAATTATTTTTAAAATGTTTCTTCTTATTTTAAAATATTATTTTTGAAAATTTAAATAGTATTAACTACTTTATTATATAATAAAATAGAATATTTTATCAAATAATTCATTAAACTGAAATAAATAACTTGGAAAAACTCTATATTAATAGAAAATAGTCAACATCATGATAAAAACTATTTAGAAAAATGTCTTATAATAAGGAATTTTATAGTTAAATTTTTTATTTTATCATCATATTAATTAGTTTAATTTATGATTATATATTAAATTTTCACTTTAAATTTCATGATTTCATTAATGTAGATAATAATACCTACACACACACACACATGGAGATAATAAAATATAGTATTAAAAACATAGCAATGTCACTTTGCACCTACCTTCACCATAAATGACATGTGTGCACATATATGCCTCTAATTTTCCATTATCTCAAATCCAAATTTTATCTATGGGTCCAATCCTTCCAATTTTTTATCAATCACCTAAGAACTTCTTCTAGTCCAAGCCAAAATTAAACTATCATACTTAGACATATTTATATCATCATACTAGTGTTCTTGTCTCTCGAACAAGAATGTCATATTCAAGTGTTACCATCTAGATGTTACCAAAGAAAGTTGTCACTTTCTTAATTCACCTATAAAATGTGAAATTAAAAATTAAATCATTCCTATGGATCGAACCATCTACTTATCATGTCAGTGGCATGATAAATTACCTAAATAGATGCATATAAATACAAATCAAGTGTAGACTTATTATCCATATTTAACTTATCTATCAAGCATCCCTATACTATTGTGAATTGATCAAAATTAACCAATTATTCCCAAATCACAAATAATTCAATAGGATTAGTCATTAGCTAAGTTTGAAGCCTACCAAGCCAAACAAAGAGCAAAAATTTTCAAGTGTAAAAATATGGATCATTACATGGATTCATATAGTGAATCAACATAATTTCACATTAATACTAAGGGGGAAAACTACATGTGGATTTACTTCCCTCTTTGGATTATTGTGTAAGTAGGTAGTGGTCAACCATTAATGAGGGTGATTAGGGTCAGTTCAATCTATTACACTTCCTAAATTTTTATAGGTTTTATCCCATCATAAGTGGACCTAAGGTCTCGATGAAGGAGGTGGATTTTGGATACCATGCATATGATCATACCCTAATATTATACATAAATATAAAGCAAAAATAGGTGCACCTACCTATATCAAACATAGAAGTAAAATATTTGAGGATAAAACTATCTAGCCTAGAACATAATGGTGGGAGTTATGAACTTGAGGTTGACATTACTATTTAGGCATGCACAATGATCCATAACCTACATCAAATGAGTCATAGTCTCATTTATAGCTTGAATTGCTACCTAAAACCTATCTCAATCCTTTGCTACCTAAAACCTATCTCAATCCTTCACAATATAGGGAACTACTAAGCATCACATATTTTATTATGCTTTGCATATTTAATAAGATTTCTTTCTAAATATATTTCAATCTTATACCATCAAATATATATGATTCATTGTCACATTTTATGATATGAATCATTAAAACAATTTCTATATTGATTAAATTAAGTAATTAATTTAAACTAGAATAAAACATATTGGTGAACTTGTGTATTGCTTGAACATTATCAAACCCAAGGTTACCCTTAAGGTTTCATACTTCTTTCAAGGGGTTTTATATTTTTATCTGAAGGTCTCAGTTCTAATGTTTTATTTCCACATACAAAATACAATAAATTTTTTTCATTTTTGGCCCTAGCCTTATATATAATTGCATGATTTCATCATATGCAATCCAAGAAGGCTACCCCCCTTGTCCCTCTAATGTACAGTTCCACTTTAGGTGGGTTCCATATAGATTTTAATTAGATTCCTTTGTTTACATCTAAAATTTATAAAATCAATATAATGAATGTTTCCTCTTATTTTGATGATGTAATAATTCATAAATATGCATAGCCAGATGATTATAATGAAATGCCTAATTTAGAACATGATAATTGAGATATACATGAAGAACAAAATAATATTGATCCCACTAATATTAATGGTGTATATTTTACCATGTTAAATCCTTTTCCAAATTTCATCACACACTTCATCAAAATCCTCAAGAAGTGGATAAAATGGTAAAATTAATCTTAAAATTTAAGGTTACACATAAAGATAAGGTTATTACATCTAAGGAACAAAAATAAAATCCCTTTACTATTGTAATAATCTGTGTGAGTTACTAACCCAACCACATATGTTCATACTTTTACTATTGGTATTATTCCTACATCAACACCTTGATTCACACATCTAATGTCTATCCAAGGTGTATGGGGAATACAAGGCTTCCCACATATTTCCATACCTATTACTACATAAATGACATATTCCCATCCTATAATGAGTATGCATATTACATCCTTAACCTTTCCTATTATACATTCCCTTGAGTAGATTATTTTATTTTTGTAAGATAATGTCTCTCAGTTAGAGCAAGGTGATTCTAGAGCTAGTTGTTCAATAGATTCACATGTTTTTCTCCATAATCCATTAGCACCAAATATTGAAGTATATCCTTACCTATAAGGTTTGTGTCTCTTAAGATTAAAATACATTATGGTAAATGTGATCTTAAACAACACAATGTAACTTTACATGTAACATTCTTAGATTACACATCAAATGGTTGATTATTAATCAAGATATTTTTGAGAAGTCTCAAAGACTTTAATTTAGGGTGGTTTTATGAGCTCCCCCTCCAATCAGTTAGGGCATTTGACCCTTTGATACTTAATTTTATATCACACTTTTAAATCAACATTGATGATAATATATATTATGCACCAATTTCCTAACTCAAGATAGAGGTCTAATGAGCCAATTAGAAATTATGCACTTTAGTCTAATCATGCTAGCTAGGTTTGCCAATCATATGCCATATAATGGGTTATAAGACACCTTTAATCAAATTTTCCTTGAACTACTTTATGAGCTAGTAGTATTCAATAAATTTAATTATTTTGATGATTTATGCCTTATAGTGAGATATTGATAAGTCAAGCTCATAGCTTTGAACAAATTAAAGTATGCACATAATACTCCAACTGATTCAACAACAAAATTTCATAGAAAACCTAGATACAAGGTTAAATAAAATGAAAACAAAAATGAGTAAAATATAACTATTAATGAAATATCATAGCCTAAAAATTGCCTTCTCTTATCTGCTCTAAAAAATAAATGATTTTCTTGATTATCATCACCTGATCATGTAATGTTACATAAGTTACTTGAGTGTAACCTCATCTCTCTTTCTCCACCATAATATTTTCATATGAGTAGGCCTAAACCTGAAAATTATGATAGTAATGCATACTAAAATTATCATCAAAATGTTGGAAATTATACAAATAGATGTTTCAAGTTAATATATAATATTATATTATGGTGACAATATTGGGCTAAGTAAATTGATAGAGGAATTTACACAATAGGGAAATTAGAGAAATAAATTTAAAAATTTCAATTACCCATTTAAAAAGTATGATAAAATAGAGACTAATTATATTTATGAGGTACATTATACATATAATGTGCATCCTAATCTTGAAACATATGGTCACCTAGTGGATGGATTATTGGTACACTTATAGGTATATCACCACATCAACCTATGATTACATTTGATGATAGTGAGATAGTCAATGATAATTTGGATCTCAATGAGTTTTTCATTTAAGATCACATCAATAAGGAATCCATAATTAGTGTCATAGTTGATAATGGATCAAGTGAAAACATTTTCATAATGACACTTCTCCACATTCTTGGATACACATAAAAGAAAAATACTAGAAAATTGGTTAAATTATTCAATGGACATACACATAACACTCTTGGTTGAATTTTTATACATCTTCAAGTAAATTTGTGTCATATCAAGGGATGTGGCATCTAAGAAGTGCCAAGAACTTTGGGAGTGTTGATTCCTTAAAATGTATCATAGGTGGTTCTTAGTGTTTAAGAAACACTACTCATTTCTGAATTTAGAGAATCCAATGCATGAGTTACAAGTTGTGATAATCCTATAATATTTAATGAAATAAAGGAAAAAAAAAGTGAACTATTTCACAAAATTTATATTAGTTGGTGGTTAGAAGCCACCGTGGCTTGATAGTTGATCTTTGATTTTGAAGATGATCTATGCTTTTAAAGTGAATATGCTCAAACCTAAGTCTAAAGATAAACTAAGATGAATATTCACAATGAAACTGATCTAAGATGAATTGATAAAAAAAGAGAAAAAGGAAGGGTAAGGTAGGTAAAATATATGTTGTTGATATTTAACCCAAACATTATGACAAAGTCCAAGTTTTATCTTAACATGTCTTTAACCAATATATGACATGAAGTAGCATAAGCTCAAATCCTATCATACATTAGGCAAACATATAAGGATAATATGAAATAGTGAAAATAAATACCAAGTTCACTTTAAATGTTCACCCCTACAAGCAAACAACATTAACACATATGCAAGAAAGGTAAATAAAATGAAGTAAACCTTAGAACTTTCAAATAATATAAATTATCACAAATTAGCAACTTTTCATTAAAATATGCATATCCAAAATTCACAAGGACCATTCAAATATGAGAATAAGACCAAACAAATGAGAGAAAAATCATGATATCAATTCACACAAGCAAATGTGGGCAAACTTTATAGAAGTCCTTGATTTGTATTAATTTTCTTGAAAGTTATAAAATAGTTTTTGGCTCCCAAAAACTCTCTCCTCCTTTTACAATGGGAAATACCTCTTTATATAGAACTTTTCATGAGGTATGCTGGTTAGTTATGTCAAATTTTAATTAAAACTATCCTTTTAAAATATTTTGAGAACCTTTTAGACATTCTAAAATGACTAACCTACAGGCAATGTGCTTTACGAGTTGCACATGCCTTTACAAAAAGAATATTATATTTTCAAAAATATACAATGTCTCTATACAATAGAATATCATAAGTCAATTGGATTAACTTTGGGACCCTTATGCTAATGTAGTCTTCTACATTCCCTGTAAGATATTCATTCTATAATGTTATTCATTGATCAGCTAGAGATCAATGATAGGTCTCATCAACAATTCCTTTTCTTGATCTTCTAGGCCCTTGAGATCCCTCTCAACCCTTTCCAAAGCTTATTTGATGCTCCTTACATCTCTTATATTTTCCTCTGATGATAAAAGTAGGCCCATGATCTTTTTATTTTCAACCCTTATTTTCCCTTGTCCTTGATTCCTAAATTATTACATGAATTGAGTAGTTTTGTGTTTGAACTCCTCATCATTGATAAGGCCTAATGGACTAAGGGTGGTGGGTTATTTGATTAAAATATCCAAAATGTGTAATAGATTACCCTCTTACTATTTGAGGTCTTTAGAAATGTGTTCTATCTACTTGGACCATCTACTTAGGTCATTGATCTTATCAATTAATATATCCATAGCCATATTTAGGTGGGTTAGGCTGACTATCCTAAATTTAAGGATTTGATTTTTAGTCAAGATTTTGATCAAGTCCTTCACTTGGTAACTCAAAGCCTACCATTAGTAAACTTGGCATGTAGCCATGGTTTATTCACTACCTCTTGCTTGGTTTTGATTGACTTTAAAGAATTAAACAAATCAGCCATGGTGTCCTTAAATTGCTTGAATCTATCTTTTTGGATTGACAAGATGGCTTGATATTTTGAGTTCTTGTTCTGCTAAAAAATTCCCTTAATCATTATTTATAATTGATCTGATTGAGCCTGATCCATTTCAAGAACATTTTATTCAAATATTAGGTCTTCACTAGGCTTTTGTACTCCAACTGGGTTTGAATTTTTAGAAAGTAAACTCCTCTCCACTAACCATGGCCTTCTTCCCCATTACCCTCTACCAACTGGTAGTTGTTGGGTCAAATTTCACACCTACTAAATATTGTTTTACTTTTGTAACTAGAGTCTCCACTTGTGATCCACTTTATTCCCCTAAATCAATCATCCTTTTGTAAGGTAACTATCCATGGCTTGACCTCTTCATGAACTAGGATATTGATTATGTTAATCATAACCCATGGATGATGTACACTTGTTACCTTCTTATATTTTCCATAGATGATCCATTCAGGAATGATTAGACCTTGAATCAAGCTTTATTCACTGAAGATATTTATTTCACTGAAAAGATGAGTGAAGGTCACCTTGGGTTTTTTGTTTTTAACTAGGATAATGGCCAATTTAGCTTTTATTTTTGGGGTGTCTATAGGAACTAGATCCAACACTTCATTCCAAATATATTCCTTTATCACCTCCATTTCTTCATCCTTAGACTCATAAGCTAATGATAACATTTTGAGGGCATCTTCAATGGTCTCATCAGGATCCAATGCTAATATATGAACCTCATCCACTAGTAATCCTTGTTCCTCTACTTGGGCTGAAGATGATGCACTTTCATCAAGCCTTCTCTCTTATATCCTTTTCTTAATTTGTGCCTCAAGTCTGGACTCTATTTTTAGTTAGGATGGTGGAGGTCTTGAAGGTGTACCACTCAGTAAATGGTACTACCTTGGCCCTAATTACCATTTATCATTTTTTCCCTTTTGCTCCCTCTACATTATAACCTCTGGATTGATGTTATGTCTTTTTAATCTAATGGTGACCTTAGAGAATTAAGACTATTTTGTGTATATGGGGTTAAAAATACTAGGCTAGTGATCATAAAGGATATTGATTCCTTTGGATTTCAAATGTTCTTAAACTCTTCCATGTGGATCCCAATGCCTTAGCTCATCAATTTGGAGATTAAAGGAGGTCTTATGTTTGGAAGTAGCTTCAATATTTCCCATTGGGTAAAAATATTCCTTTCAATGGTTATGGGGAGGGTGTGAAGTAGTCTCTTCCTTTTGGTCTTACAAAGACCATCTATTCTATTTCAGATTTGGTAAACTACTTGCTTTACAAGCTTATTCAACATATGGACTGGTAATCTAAGGGGAGTGCATTGTGTCCCTTCAATTATAATGATTGTATAATCAAGATATAACCAAATGTCCCCCATGGCCTCAATTAACATTTTAATCAAGGGGCTGACTCTTGACATTGGATTTCTAGTTATGGCCTCGGTTAGGGCTGGATAAACATAGTAACAAAAGAAGTGGATATGGTCCCTATATTTGAATATGTGTAATTTTCAATAATATTGGAAAACTATCTATGTTCCATTAGGTGACCATTATCTAATGTTGGGGATCTTTATTATGACAAGCAAGGCATTTGGGAGGTATGACATTATGAAGATTTGGTTCCTAGTTCTCTTTTTTATGATGAGAATCTATCTACTTAAATAGGTGCTAATAAATTCACCAAGAGGAGGGGTGAGCTATTTATCAACCATGAAATAATCTAAAGGGACCCAAATTTTATCTATATAGGTGGGGGTTACATTTCCGCATAACCTATTCATCATAATCATGATCATTCTTATCCCAGGTCTAAATTTACCAATGGGGATGTTATTTAAGTTTGAAAACACTTGATTCCTAGAGTAAAGCCACAGGGAAAGGATGATCTTCAAATCATTATCTTTGGCCCAATTGTTGATTATGGTTTGGTCTACTTGGGGTTTAGGTAGTTTGTAATAGTTTTCAAATGCTATAGGAGAGATGTAAATAATTTTCCTAAAATTACCTCATGAATAATCATTTCCTTATTTAGTTTTCCATATTTAAAAATAGGAGAGAGAATATTTGTACAATATAGTACCTTGGGTTTGGTTACAACATAATGGAGACCTATCATTTGAATGGAAAATTTGTCATAGTAGAGCCTTCTTGTAGACATATTCCTCCCCTCTTCTCTTATGATGGGTTGATGGTTCTTAATGGTCCAAAATAAGCTTGACCAATTTTTATCCCCTATATTTTGAGTTGTGGCATCGAACTATTTGTCCTTGAAAATCCTCCCTTATATATCTTAAATCAAATAGAGCTCCACATGTTTCCTTGAAATGTGTTTTCAAGCCACCATGGCTGTGAATTTCCTTAAGTTTTTTCTAGTGGTCTATAGTTCAATTCTAGATCAAATTATCCTTGTATAAATGAAAATCTAATCTTCTTTGGCTTGATTATAATGAGCACAGGGTTGAATTAGGGTTTTCATACTTTCTAGGGCTTCCTTGAAGGCTTTTATATTGCTTTAATTATGATTACTATTTGAACTTATGTAAGCTTTGTGACTTAGATCTCAATTAGATTGTGTATTTATACCATTGCATTTCATGGGTCTATAAAATCTTCAAATTGGCATATTATAATTACATGGATATAATGTGGCATCACCATGGCATCCTACTCATTAATATTTAAAATATGACCATTTGTCACTTTTAGACATGTGTCAATATTTTATTGGTTTTAGACCCTTTAAAATTTTTGCCTTACCTCACACTATTAGATCTAATTACATGGACCAATATGGTTCATTGATATTTATCTAATAAATCAAATTCCATTGGTTGATTTTCTACTTTCCCCATGGTTATGACACTTTTTACTTTTAAATTCATCCTAATCTTTGTTGAAATGTTAATCTCGCATTGTCAGATCTTTTCTACCTAGATAAATGTACTCCATTGATCTTGATCTGTTTAATTGTGTCTCCTATTCCATGGACTATTGATTGCAATGTGTACAATCGTATGTATACCATCAATATTTGAAATATTATTGAGCTTTAGTTTATGGCTTGTGGTTATGCCATGTGTCATATTCACATTCATCTTTAGGGCTTTAGACTTTTTAACCTTAATCATGCACCATTAGATCTTGATTGGATGGATCAACTTGGTCTATCAGATCTCCATCTAAAGGGTGAAATGTCATTGGTTGTTCAATATTATTTTATTTAAATTGTGACACCTATACTTTCTCACTCATCTTGGGGCTTTGTGTTGTCAATGTTGATCTCAGATTATCAAATCACCTTTGGCTGATCAATCACACTCCATCAAATCATCTTTTTCTACATACCATTGGATCTTTGGCAAGTTTCCCATGATGGCAAAACTTTTCACCTTCTCACTTGTATTTTAGTTATGTTGAAATCTTGACTTAACACATGCCATTAGATCAATATTGCTCAATTAGATGCATACCATTGATCCTATGGTCAATAAAAATATTAAGTCAGGATCAGGACATATAAAAAACTTAGGTTAAATATTTTAGACTAAGGTTTTATTCATGTTGATAAACATGATAAAACCTTAGGATAAGATTTTTAGCCTAAGTTCTAAAACATAATGAAAGGGACCCCTGAATGATAAGAGATAAGTCATAAAGTTTTATCCTAGGGTTTTTATTGTATTCATAAATATAATCAAAACTTTAGGATAAGGTTGTATGACTTGTTTAATATATTAAAAAAGGGACCCTACATTAGTTATACCACATTAATAATAAAAGAGACCAAGGGGTCATGGGTCATAAAGGGACAAAGCATAATATTTTTAGACTAAGGTTTGGTCATGTTAATAAACATGACTAAGCCTTAGAATAAAAATTAAGCTAAATCCATATCACAAATAATTATTCCCACATAAATTATTTTCATACAAATTTGAATTTAATTCCAAAGGCACCTAAGTTAAAATATTAGACTGGGGTTTTAACATGACTTAAAGTAGATTTAATTAATATTTAACAAGCCAAAGGCTAGTAAAAGATCAATTTAATATTAAAGCACAAAACTTTAAGCATGTTCATTTCCAAATGAGATTCCATTAAACTTGTAATATAGGAACACATGAAATAATAATTATCAACATTAGTAGGGGTAAAACCATGATCACTTGAAAACATGCCAGTTAATCCAAATGATCACCAGGTGTGGATGATCTTGAAATAAAAATGATGTGAAAACATGTTATTGGTACCCTGATTAAAATATTTTTCAACTTTAAGGTACAAATTTTCACAATTTGAATCAAGGGTCCCAATTTTTTCAAAAATGGGGGTATGTTGACCTCAACAAATGGTGACTTCTAGGGAAAACATAGAAATATGTTAGAATTCAGAGACTCTAGTTTAGAATAAAAACTATGTTATTTATTCCATTTGATTAGGTACAACTATTAAGATTAATTCATGGTTAGAACAAGCCTTACACATGTAGAATTATGACCAAACATTAAATCATAGCCATGATGTGAGTGTGATTTGATTCCTCTTATTGATTTCTATAGGATTTAGAGAACATCTTCTAGAAACATGACCTTGACTATTAACATTAACTTCTAGCGTATTTAGATGTTCATTAAGAATCATGATTTAGCTTAGGGAAGGATTGGGCATTGATCTACTACCATATAGGAATCCATATCCCTAATAGAGATACCTTTGGATCCACTCAGATCCTTGTTCCACTACTAGCTAGACATCCATAGCCCTGATGGAGTTTACTAGAATCACCTCTGCTCATAAAGTTCTTGAGTTTTACAATAAAGATCTTATTTTTATATTTTTCAAATCATTTTGTCTTTATAATAGAGGTTGGGAACTAGATTAGATAGGTTTTAGGATTTGGTCAAATGTTTTTGGGTGTAAACTTTTTCCCAAGTAATTAACATTTTTAAAGTACAAATATGATTGTATCCTAATAATCTAATATTTCACCCTATATGTGCAATCCTTCTTAGAACCCAAATTAGATTAGAATAATATTAAAATCTCAAGGAATAATTAACCTACTTATAAGTCCTTACCAATTTATCCAAACTATAACTTCAAGCTCACATTTTAATGATCCATGATGAACCATTATTGAGAAGACATACTTGCATTCTTGAACTATGAGGTTTATTGAGAAATCATATGAATTTTGAGATAAGGGATATTTAGAACATACTTATTAGAAGCAAGGAATAAATTAGAGAAAAGGAAACACACCAAACACAAAGTAAACAAATAGAAAGCAAAGGAAATAAGTAAACAAATATATACAAACACTATGTACAAATAAGGGACATGAAGGAAAGAACAAGAAATAAACTAAACTAAGCCCTACCTACACTAACTCTAACTAGTCTTACAGTTTATTCCATGAAGACTTCAAATGGGATAGTAGACAAATAGTGATTAAGGTATTTCCCATTGGTTGGCAATGTAAACGTTTCTCCTTGTAAGTCTTTTAGTTTGAAGGTGTTATCTCCCAGGGTCTTATCAATCTGATATGGACCAATCCACAAAGGTGTGAAATTCTAATGTTTTCCTTTTGGTTTTGAGGATTTATCTAAAAGAAGAACCAGGTCTCCTTATCTAAACCTTTTTATCTTTGAATGGTTATCAAACCACCTCTTAATTGTGGTCTGGTGTTTGTTAAAATTAGCAAAGCTTCCTCTATTGTATCTTCCATCTATATGATGTCAAATAGCCTTGAATTTTCATATTTTTGATCTTTTCCTAGGTACTCTTGCATAAAATTCTAGGTTTGCATCTTGAGTTTTATGGGAAATATAGCTTCCTAACCATATACCAACAAGAATGGTGATGCCTTGAGAGCTTGATTGACTCTTTTTCTATCTATCCAAAGGGAATACTTAAGTATCTTATTCCAAGTTCTTGTTTTATCACCTATATACTTCTTTATGGATTTCATCAATTTCTTATTTATTGATTCAGATACTCCATTGCCTTGAGGGTAATGGTTTGATGAGAACTTGAGAATAATATTGTTTTCATATTCCCACTCAGTCATCTCAATGGATACAAATGCAGACCCATTATCATAGACTATAGATACTAGTGTGCCAAACCTTGTGCATATATTCTCTTCTAGGAATTTTATCACTTCTTTAGTCCTACACTACTTGGTTACCACTACTTTAGTCCATCTTGTGCAGTAGTTAGTAACAGTCAAAACATACTTGTGACCATTTGAGTAATTAGGGTTAATAACCCCCACAAAGTCTAGTCCCCATTAGGCAAAGGGTTTATCAATCATCATTGGTTTTAATGACATGGATAACTTTGAATATTTTTTATGGAATATTTTACATGCATGATGCTCTCTCACATACTTGTGAGCATCCTTGAATATAGTATGCCAGTAGTAACCAACTCTAAGGATCTTGTGGGTTGTAGTCTTTCTATATGGATGTCCACTTCCTAGTTTTTCATGAAAGGTGCTCAAGATATCAGTTGCTTCTTCCTTAGAGACACACCTTAGGGAAATGCCTTCAAATTTCTTCCTATATATCACTCCAGCTTTGATTAGGAAGTATGCTACTTTGAGTCTCAAAGCTATTTTTTTCTCTCTACTTAACCCTATAGGGCAATAGCCATTGATTAGTAAATGAACAATAGGATCATACCAATCATTGGGTTGAAATATTTGTTGTTCAACCTACATAACACTCGGTTAGGATTAGTATTAGTCATTAACTGAATTAAAAACTTGGCATCTTACCAACTTAGTAGTCTTCATCTCTAGGTCATATTATTTAAGTACAGACATCCACTTACCTCTCCTTTCTCCAAGTTCACATTAATTCAAAATTAGCTTAGTGGTAGGTTCTAGAAAAATTACATGCACTTTATTCCTAAGAATATAGTGTCTAAACTTTTTTACTACCTTGACTAAATAAAATGCTTGTTTTTCAATCAGATAATAGTTCAAATCAGCATTTGTAAGTTTATCACTCATGAAAGAAATGGGTTGATCACACTTATCTATCTTTTCAGTTAGAACAACAACTATTGTATGATCATAGGTAAATGAATAAAGATAGAAATCTTTAGTGAAATCTAGACTTATTAGTATAGGAACTTGTCCAATTTATTCTTTGATGTATTTGAAATCCTTCTTGGTCTCCTCATTCCATGTGATCTTGGCATATTTATTCAACATGTCATTTAATGGCTTCACAATATCTGTAAAACTAGAAATGAACTTTATCACAAAGTTGATTTTACCAAAGAAAGACTTTAGTTCTTTTGTATAGTTAGGAGGTTCTATCTTTGATATTGTATTTACTCTATCTGAATCTATAGAGATCCCCTCCTTAGTTATGCCATGTTTAAATAGCTTTTCCTCACATAAAAATGTTATTTTTTGGGTTGAATTAAATTCCATACTTTCTATATCTTTTGAATACCTACTACAAGTGCATAATGTGGTTTTCCTTATTTTTTTGAAAAGAAAGTTAAGTCATCCATGTATATAATAATGAAATTACCTATAAGGCCTTGAAATGCATGATTCATTTCTATTTTAAAGTTTGTACCTATATTTATTAATCCAAAGGGCATTCTCTTGTAGGTAAAATTACCCCACTTAGTAGTAAACACAGTCTTCATCATGTCTTCCTTGTTTACTAGTACCTGATTATACCCTAAAAATCCATCAAGAAAAGACATCATAGTATAACTAGAAACAATTTGGATAACTTAATCAAGATAAGGTAGGAGATAATTATCCTTTTTAGATGCTCTATTTAGATTTTTAAAGTTAATGCATAATCTAATTTCAACATTCTTCTTCCTAACTGGTACTAGATTGACTACCTAGGTAGAATGCCTAATGGGAAACACTATATTAGCATATAATAACTTTTTAAGCTCCTTGTATATCATTGGCTCTAGGATAGGGTTGACTGGTCTTTGTTTTTTCCTAAAAGGTTTATAGGCTTATTCCAATGGTATGGTGTGGGTTATGACCTTAGGATCAAACATCTTCAAGTCATCATTAGACCATGATATTACATCCTTATACTTGGTCAACAAATATTTGGATCTCTTAGTTTCAATGCTAGTGTAGGCTGTAACAATGTTTACCAATTGAGGTTGACCTTGGGGACCTAGGTTAATTGCATTGTAGTCCTTCCCATCTACTTTAGTAATCTTGACAGCCTCAACTAGTTTGAATAAAATAGTCTCTCTAAGCCTACCATTCCTTTGGGGATCTTATTGTCATTCAACTAAATGACCTTATCATCAAGCTTGCCTTCAACATTATCATCATCAAGGGTATTTTCATTGAACTCATCAATTATGTGAGCCTCAAATAATCTTGAGCTAGTCATGAAGTCTATGATCTCTTAATGATCACTAAATATTTTCAAGTGGTTGACATTATCTAGTACTGATGTACATGGAACTAATTATATGGTAAGGCTTTATAGCTTGGAACTATGATTGGGCATAAGGTTGGTTGCAACTGAATCAAGTTCATTAGTAGCCTTGTTTTCTTCCCTAGGAATTGACACAATATAAAAAGCATCAAAACATTCGATTAAGTACCACACTCTAAATTTATACTTCTTGAGATAGGAAAACTTGCATTGATATCTACTTTTGACTAGATTAACTACTAGTTCTAAATCACGAAAAACTAATTGTTCATTGACCTTGTGTTTAATTACAAATTGTAATATGAGAATAAGTGCTTCATACTCTACAAGATTATTAGTGCATGGGAATTAGAATTTTTAAGAGGCATTGTATTCTTTCCCAATGGGATTGATTAATACCACCCCTACTCTAAAACTTGATTTACATCTAGCACCATTAAAATATAGATTCCATAATCCAAACATAACATGAGAAGTTTTGGAGTTACATACCTTTGGGGTGCCAAGAGTGTAAACACCTAGATTTGAGTTAACCATGTCAACCCTCTCATTGGTTGAAGTATACTCAGTGATCATATGCTTCATCTTGGGTTCCCTTTCTATCTTGATCTAATTAGGAACTCCTTTATAGGGAAGCCACATTTATGAATAGTTAGTTGACATATAACCATTCAATGATCTAGTCTAGTCTCTGCTTAGTAGCATTCCATAAACATG
This sequence comes from Torreya grandis, assembly GCA_037957365.1. Lineage (NCBI taxonomy): Eukaryota > Viridiplantae > Streptophyta > Pinopsida > Cupressales > Taxaceae > Torreya > Torreya grandis. The sequence goes on from JARHVA010000695.1 coordinate 4,372,492, forward strand.
AAGAATATCAACCACTTGGATGTCAATGAACTATTGCATCCTTGGTTCAAAATCAATCTACATGTGAATATTCAATAATTCACTAATTCTTTTGACTTTTGATTTATCTCATTGAGTTATAACTCTATCAAATTTAATGTTAGTCAAACCAAGTTGTTCACAAATACCTTTAGGCATAATATTTGCAAATGCACCAGAGTCTAAAAAGTTTATGTAAATTATTACCAAAGATCCTAAATGTAAGCAAGAAAGATGGAACATATACCTTATTTTTATGTATTGTAACATTAACATGTGTAGTATATTAAGACTTACCAAGATTATTAGATAAAAAATCCAACAACAAATCCCTTTGCTTAATTATCTGAGTCAACTCATGTAAATTAATGTTAGATTTGATCTTTTTCATGTCCTATACTATATTATATCTAATCTTATTGGAATAATTAGATGCATTAGTATTAGTTTTAGAAGTACTTCCCTTTAGAGGCTCTAGATTGTTGTCTTATGTAGTATCAAGAGGGGTGTCAAAATTATTTGGTGGAGGTAGTCAAAGGTTGTTTCTTCTCCCTATTCCTAATAAATAATTCTTCTTTAAATATTGTTGAAAAGCATGAATCTCTTCAAGGATATCCTCAGGATCATTATATTCTTGAAATGGGAACTCAAATGTCTCCATCATGAGAGTTGAATCATAATATTTAGATGACCTTGAAGAACTAGAGGTACCTATACCATTGTATTTATTAGGTACAACTTCAAAAGTGTCCAATTCTTCTTGAAAATATTCAAAAGCATTGTAAAATTATAGATAATCTATTTCACCATGTTTTGAAGTATAATTCACTCTATAATAATCAGACAAAGCTACATCACCAAGATTTATACCAAGCATGTTCCTATTATTATATGACTCATTATTATGGCTATTAATTTTTCTATTTTGAACCCTATTTGAAGGCCTATTAAATCTCTAGAAAGATGAGTTTGTGTTAGAGCTTTCTTGAGCATGGCCAACTTGATTTTATAATTAAGGGAAGATGGTGTTTAATTTCTAAACCATATTTTAGATAGGCTAATTTTCATTCTTGGGTGCCTCATAATTATGAACTTAAGTATTTTTATTGGTTGTAATCATCAAAGCTCTATGGGCTTGTGAATGAGATCCACTTGCAGTGTTCAAGAATCCTAGGTTTTGGTGAGGATGTGCATGACTCAAAGGTAATTGGTTCAGAATTTTAAGATGATTTAAAGTAGGAATATTTTAATTGACATTGAGAAATAAATTTAGAATAGGAAAATTTGGATTGATGTTAGTAATATTGTATGTCATTTGGCCTTGGGGTTGCATCTAATCATTAAAGATCATAGCTTCATCATAAGCTAGGGTTAGTTTATTAATGACCTAAACAAATAATTTGAGAAAGATAGAAGTCATGGGATCTAAGGAATCATTTTAAATATCTAAGGATAAATCCTCATCAAGTTTGTAAGGAGCTATTAATTTATTGAGCATTTTTTAGAACCTAGCATTAAAGACACTTATGGGCTCATTTGATTCCCTTTTAACTATGGTAAACTACTGATAAAGGACACAAGGATTGATGACTTTGACAAACTGATAAATAAAGTAATTATTAAAATCATTCTAATTAAATACATAGTTTTCTAGAAGTCTAAGAAACCATTCATATGCAACATCTTTGAAATTAAATGGGAAAACTTTGCATGCTACATCTTCATGAACAACATTCAAAAGTCTTAAAGTAGCTTTGAAAATTTTGATGTGTTCTTCAATAGTTAAAATGTAATTAGGACTAAAATTAGGCAAATACTTTTTAGAATTGTGAGGAATGTCATGTACCACACCTAGTACATTGATTGAAGAACCTCCTAGCCAAGCCATACCTTGATAGGAATTGAACATAGGATCACCCTAAACTAGTGAGGTTGGTTGAGACTTTGAAAATATATTCTTACCTTTGTCTTGCCTACCTCTCCTATGAATCTATAATGAAAGAAGAGGAACCCTTGTCTTTGAATGTGACCTAATCCTTATCCTTAGAAATTCTAGCTTGAAAGCTTTGAACCCTATTTGAAATACAATGTGTAAGTCTTATCTTTATAGATAATGATGATAAGACTCACACATTAAGTGAATTTTGCACAAGTATGTATAAAGAATGGAAAATGACATCAATATTTAACTAATCTAGCTCAAAGATAATCAAAATATGTAAATATGAATGATCTTTACATGCCTAAGCTCAAAAAATCTCAAATTTTTAAAGATACCATCAATATTTAAACAAAACTAATATTACTAACCTCAAACACCTTGGATTCATAGATCTTAAGCTATCTTTACCACAATTACTCATATATCTTCAAATAATACCTATCTTTGTTGAAATAAGCACAAAAACTAGTCTAAAACCATCAAGATTAATGATATTTACATAAATATGCAAAGAATACATCAATCTTTGAATAGAATTCACCAAAATTAGCAAAGATGTTGCAAATTTTCAAATATTTAACTAAGCCCTCCTTCCAGCACCGGTGGAACACTTATCCCTATTGATGCTTTAAAAAGTATCACAAGTGGTTCTTAGTGTTTAAGAAACACTACTCATTTCTAAATTTAGATAATCCAATGCATGAGTTTTAGGTTATTATAATTGTATTATCTTTGATGGAAATAGAGGGAAAATAAGTGAATTATTTCACAAATGTATATTAGTTGGTGGTTAGGAGCCATCATGGCTTGATAATTGATCTTTGATTTTGAAGATGATCCATGATTTTAAAGTGAATTATGCTCAAAACTAAGTCTAAATATAAACTAAGATGAATATTCATAATGAAACTAATCTAAGGTGAATTGATCAAAAAAGATCAAAAGGAAGGGTAAGGCAGTTAAGAGATATGTTGTTGATCTTTAACCCAAACATTATGACAAAGTACAAGGTTCATTTGAACATGCATTTAACCAATATATGACATGAAGTAGCATAATCTCAAATCATATCTACATTAGGAAAACATCTAAGGATAGTGTGAAAAAGTGAAAATAAAGACCAATTTCACTTTAAATACTTACCCTTGAAATCAAATAACATTAGCACATATGCAATAAAGGTAAAGAAAATGAAGTAAACCTTTAAACTTTCAACTAATCTAGAATTATCACAAATTATCAACTCTGTACTAAAAGATGCATATCCAAAATCCATAAAAACCATTCAAATCTAAGAATAAGACCAAACAAATGAGAGAGAAATCATGATAACATTTCACACAAGAAAATGGGGACAACTTTTAATAAATCCTTGCTTTGTATCAATTTGCTCAAAAGTTACAAAATAGTTTTTTGGCTTTAAAAAATTATCTCCTCCTTTTACAATGGACAATACCTCTTTATATTGACCTTTTCATGAGGTATGTTGGTTAGTCATGTCAAATATTAAGGATAGTTGTCATTTTAAAATATTTTGAGAACCTTTTAGACATTATAAAATGACTAACCTATAGGCAATGTGCTTTACAAATTGCACATGCCTTTATAAAAAGAATATTCTATTTTCAAAAATATACAATGTCTCTATACAATAGAATATCCTAAGTCAACTAGCTTGACATTGGGACCTTTATGCTGATGTGGTCTTCTACCTTCCCTACAATATATTCATACTATAATGTTGTTCATTTATTAACTAGAGATCAATGATAGGTCTCATGAAAAATTCCTTTTTTGATATTATAGGCCCTTGAGATCCCTTTAATCCCTTTCCAAAGCTTGATTGATGCTATTGGCATCTCCTATCTTTTTCTCTAATGATAAAAGTAGGCCAATGATCTTCTTTTTATTAGCCCCTATTTTCCCTTATCCTTGATTCCTCACTTCTTGCATGAATTGAGTAGTTATATGCTTGAACTCCTCATCATTGATAAGGCCTAGTGGACTAAGCATGGTGGGGTCTTTGATTAAGCTATCCAAAATGTGTAATATTTTACCCTCTTGTTAATTCAAGTCCTTATAAATGTCTTCCATCTTCTTAGACCAACTACTTAGGGCCTTGATCTTATTAATTATTATATCCATAGCCATATTTAGGTGGACTAGGTTGACTATCCTAAATTTAGGGATTTGATTTTTAGTCAAGACTTTGATCAAATCCTTCACTTGATAGATAAAATCCTACCATTGTCCAATTGGGCCTATAACCATGGTGATTTGTTTATTCATTTCCTCTTGCCTTGTCTTGATTGACTTTAAAGAATTGAATAAATTGAACATGGTATCCTCAAATTTCTTGAATCTATCTTCTTTGATTAACAATATGGCTTGTTCTTTCAAGTTCTTATTCTACTTTAAGATATCCTTGATCATTATTTGTAATTGATCTGACTAAGCCTAAGACATTTAAAGAACATTTTATTCAAATATTGGGTCCTTACCAAGAATTTTTCCTCCAACTAGAGTTAATCCAACCAAAGGTTCCACTTTTTGGAAAGTGAACTCCTCTCCACCAACCATGGCCTTCTTATTCATTACCATCTACAAGCTATCAGTTATTGGGTCAAATTTGACACTAACTAAAGATTGTGTTACTTTTAAAGCTAGAGTATCCACTTATTCCAAACTTGATTCTCCTATAGTAACCATCCTTTTTTTCATCTTCCTTTTACAAGGAAACTATCCATGGCTTAACCTCTTTATGAATTGGGATATTGATTGCCTTCATCATAGCCCATGGATGTTGTGCACTTGATACCTTTTACAATTTTACATAGATGAATCATTCAGGAATGGTTGGACCTTGAATCAAGTTTTATTCACTAAAGAGATTAATTTCACTCAAAGGATGAGTGAAGGTCACCTTAGGTTTCTTGGTTTTAACTAGGACAATGGCCAATTTAGCTTTTCTTTTAGGGGTGTCTGTAGTAACTAGATCCAACACTTCCTTCCCTTTCTCTTCCTTTATCTCCTCCATTTATTCATCCTCTGAATCATAGGCTAATGATATCATTTTGAGGGCATATTTAATGGTCTCATTAGGGTCCAATTCTAATATGTGAACCTCCTTCAATGGTGATCCTAGTTCCTCTACTTGGGTAAAAGAGGATGCACTTTCATTAGGCCTTCTCTCCTTTGGCCTTTGCTCAATTTGTGCCTTGGGTAAATGGTATTGTCTTGGCCCCAATTTCCATTTATCATTTGCTCCCTCTACATTATAGCCTCTAGATTGATGTTGTGCCTTTTTATTCTAATGGTAACCTAAAATAATGAAGAGGATTTTGTGTGAATGGGGTCAAAAGGACTGAGCTAGTGATCACAAGGGACATTGATTTCTTTGGCTTTCAAATATTCTTTAACTCTTCCATGTGGATCCCACTGCCTTAGCTCATCAATTTGGAGATTGAAAGAGGTCCTATGTTTGGAAGCAAACTCAATATTGTCCCATTATGAAAAAATAGTCCTTCCAATGGTTATGGGGAGGGTGTGAAGTAGTCCCTTCCCTTTTGTCTTGTAAATACCATCTATTCCATTAAAGATTTGGTAAACTACTTCTTGTTCTGTAAGATTATTTGGCACATGGACTAGTAATCTAAGGGGAGCGTATTATGTCCCTTCAATCCTAATGATTATACAATTAGGATATAACTAGATGTCCCCCATGGCCTCAGTTGACTATTTTATCAAGGGGTTAACTCTTAATATTGGATTCCCAGTTATGGCTTTGGTTAGGGCTGGATAAACAAAATCATAAATGAAGTGGATGTGGTCCATATACTTTAATATATGTAATTTTGAATAATATTTGGAAACTATCTATGTCCCATTAGGTGACCATTCTCTAAGGTTTGGGATATTTTTTGTGGCAAGCAAGGCATTTAAAAGGTATGACATCATGAAGAATTGGCTCCTAGCTCTCTTCTTGACTACAAAAATCTATCTACTTAAATAGGTCCTGATAACTTCATGAAGAGGAGGGGTGAGTTGTTTCTCAATCATGAAATGAACTAAAGGGACCCAAATTTTATCTACATATGTGGTGGCTGCATTTCCACATAACCTATTCATCATAGTCATGATCATTATTATCTTAGGTTTGAATTAACCAATGGGGATGTTGTTAATGAAGTCTAGAAACACTTAATTCCTATAGTACATCCATAGGGAAAGGATGCTCTTCAAATAATTATCTTTTTCCCAATTGTTGATTGTGGTTTTGTATACTTGGGGTTTAGGTAGTTTGTGATAGTTTTCAAATGCTATAGGAGAGATGTAAGCAATTTTCCTAAAACTACCCTCATGAATAATCATGACCTTATATATTTTGACATCTTTAAAAATAGGAGAGATAATGTCTATATAATTTATTACCTAACTTTTGGATACATCATAATGGAGACCTCTCATTTGAATGGAAACTATGTCATAGTAGAGCCTTTTGTAGACATATTCATCTACTTTTCTCTTGTGATGGGTTGTTGGTTCTCAATGGTCCAAAATAAGCTTGACCAATTATTATCCCTTATATTTTGAGTTGTGGCATCAAAATATTCATCCTTAAAAATCCTCCTTTATATATCTTAAGTCAAATAGAGCTCCACATCTTCCCTTGAAATGTGTTTTAAGCCACCATGGCTATGAATTTCCTTAAGTGTTTGCTAGTAGTTTATAGTTCAATTTTGGATCAAATTATCCTTGCACAAATGACAATCCAATCTTCCTTAGCTTGATTATAATGAGCACAAGGTTGAATTAGGGTTTTAGTACTTGTTAGGGCTTCCTTTAAGGTTTTTATTGTGCTTTAATGGTGATAGTTATTTGAACTTATGTGAGCTTTGTGATTTAGATCTCAATTAGATTACATATTTATACCTTTGCATTTCCTTGGTCTACAAAATCTTCAACTTGGAATATTATACTTACATGGATCCAATGTGGTATCACTATGGCATCATGTTCATTAATATTTAAAATATGACCATTTATCTCTTTTGGACATGTGTCAATATTTTATTGGTTCTCAACCCTTTAAAATTTTTGCCTCACCTCACATCATTGGATCTAATTACATGGATTGATTTGGTTCATTAATCTTTATATGATAAATCTAATTCCATTAGATTCTTTGCTACGTTTCACATGGTTATGACACTTATCACTTCTAAATTCATCTTGATCTTTATTGAAATGTCAATTTTGATCTTGCACCATCAAATCTTCTATGCTCAAATAAATACACTTAGCTCTGTGTACCATTGATCAGAATGTGTACACTCATCCACATACTATCAATCTTTGAAAGATGATAATGCTTTATTTTGTGGCTTGTGGTTATACCACATGTCATCTCCACATTCATCCTCAAGTATTTTGAATTTTCAACCTTCATCATGCACTTTAGATCTTGATTAGCCAAATCAATGTGATCCACTGGATCTCAATCTGAAGGGTGAAATACCATTGGTTTCTCAATGTTATTTTACTAAAATAATGACACCTATCACTTTATTTCTCATCTTAGGGATTTGAATTTTCAACATTGATCTTAGAGCATCAGGTTACCTTTGGTTGATCAATCGCACTCCATCAGATCATCTTTTACTGCATACCATTAGATCTTTGGTAAGGTTATCATGAGGGTGACACTTGTCACCTTCTCACTTGTTTTGGGGCTCTATTGAAATATTGACTTAACACATGCCACTAGATCAATATTACCTAAGAAAATGCATATTATTGATCTTGTGATCAATAAAAATATTAATTCAAGCTTAGGACATATAAAGAACTTAAGTTAAATATTTTATACTAAGGTTTTATTTGTGTCAATAAACATGATAAAACCTTAGGATAATTTTTTTTCCTAAGTTCTAAAACATAATGAAATGGACCTCACTAATGATAAGAGATAAGTCATAAATTTTTAGCCTAGTTTTTTTATTGTATTCATAAATATAAGCAAAAATTTAGGAAAGGATTTATGACTTGTCTGGGATATAAAAAAGGAGACCCTACATTAGTTAGACCATTTTAATAATAAAATAGACCAAGGGGTCACAAGACATAAAGGGACCAAGCATAAGATTTCTGGACTAAGGTTTGGTCATGTTGAAAAACATGACTAAGCCTTAGGTTAAAAATTAAGCTAAGTCCATGGCATAAATAACTATTCCCACATAAATTTGAATTTAATTCAAAGGTGACCTAAGTTAAAACATTAGACTAGGTTTTTAACATGACTTAAGGTAGAATCAATTCATCTTTGACAAACCAAAGGTTAGTAAAAGATCAATTTAATATTGAAATATAAAAACCTAAACATGTTCATCTCCAAATGAGATTTCATTGAACCTGAAATATAAGAACACAAGCAACAATCATTAAAAATATTAGAAGGGGTAAAACCATGATCAATTGAAAACATGCAAATTAATCCAAATGAGCACTAGGTGTGGATGATCTTGAAATAAAATGATGTGCAAACATGCTAGTGTTACTCTAATCAAGATATTTTTCAATTTGCTGAGGTCAACATACCCCATTTATAAAAATGAGGACCCTTGTGTCAAATTTTGAAAATTTGTACCTTACAATTGAAAAATCACATGATTAGAGTATCATTGGCATGTTTACTCATTATTTTTATTTGAATATCATCCACATCTAGTATGGTTAGCATTTTTATGCATAATTTTAGTTTAATCCTGTGGAAAATTACTAGCATTAGATCTCTATGTTTTAGATGGTATGTTTAATGAAGCCTTACTTGAATGGACTATGTCTATATTTTATGGTTTTATTCAATATAGTCTTTTTACTAGCCTTTGGTCTATCAAAAGCCAATTTGAATTGACTTTGATCATCCTAAAACCCTTAGCTAAGAAAAACTAACTTAGGCTCCTTGATTTGAGTTCAAATTGGTGGGAACAATTTATATAGGAACACTTTAGATATGCTATGTACTTAGTTTAATTTTTATGCTAAGGCTTAGTCATGTTTATTAACATGACCAAAACTTAGTCTAAAATCCATGTTTGGCCTCATTTATGTCTCAAGACCCCCTTCATCTTAGTTTTTATTCATGTGGTCTAAGTTACATGTAAATTCCTTTTGTTATGTTTCTAAATGTCAGGTTTTATGTTTTCAAGACTTATATTTTTTAGGCTTTTCCTTCGAAACTTTTATCCTAAATGAATTGGTCTTCAGGGTTTATGTTTCAAATATTATGTCCAAGTGCTTCTACAAATTATGCAATTTGGATGATTCTATTTAGGTTTTTTATTTAGGAATTCTTTTAGACATTTTGTCTAACAAATATAGCTTTTAGGACTTATGTTTTTAACATTTCATTTCTTTTAGATATTTTTTTCGATAAACCTTTAGAACTTTTGTTGCAAATTTTTTTTCCTATAAACCTTTGGAACCTTTTCTGTAGATATTTTATCTAATGAATCTTTGGAACTTTTTTTGCAGACATTTTGTCTGATAAACCTTCAAAACTTTTATTGTGGACATTTTGTCTGATAAACATTTGGGACTTTTGTATATGTTGTAGGCTTTGTGCCCCAGACATTTTTTCTAATGAAATATGTCTTTAAGATTTATATCCTCCCTGATCCCTAACTTTAATATTTCCTATTATCTATAAGAACCAATCATGTTCCATTTCCTGAATCATAATCTATGGCCTGCATTTACTCAGATAGAAGATCTAACAGTGCAAAATCAATGTTGACAAGTTACGACAAGGTCCTAGCTTAAATATAGATCACCTTCCTAAGATTTATGGCATGTGTTTAATTAGATGGGAATGATAAAATGGAGTGAGGAAAAGCTAGAGATTTCAAAAAAACTTTAAGCGACTATGGGACCACCACGTGATGAGAACATATTAACCTCACAGAACTAACATAGTAGAGTGAAAAAAGACTATAGGGCTGACAAGTTGCACTTTTCAATTTGAAGATCATCCACACCTATATTGAAGGTCCACATTAGTATGTGAAGTTAATCCAATGGTGTGACATCAAATGAGGTAAATCCAATCTTTTTAACTAATCTTCAAGCAAATGAGGGACCACCACATGGAAAAATCACACTAGCCCATAGAGAATGGAAATGCACAATGTATATGGCAAGCATGAAAGTACCAAATTGCACAACCTTGAAAACCAAGTGTAGAATACAACCAATAACATTTGATCCTTCAAATAGAGATCAACAATCCACATTGATTCATGCATAATAATTGGATGGAGTGAGATCAATATTAAAGTATAATATTAAGGTCCCTTTCATTGTGATGTAGACTTGGGATAAAACATTAAGCCATGTCTTTTTATTTTTCATGCCCCCCCTTTATTCTACTCTAAACCTAGATTAAATATTTTAGCTCAAAGTTTAATTCATGTTTATTAAAACAACCACAATCCAAAATATTTAAGCTAAGTCCATTATTTTCTTGAGCCTAACTTAAACATTTTTCATTTCTACAAGATTAGCAATCCATGTTTTCTTGCACAAAAATAATTTGACAGTGCATATTAAATCAACTTTTCAACAAAGCTATAAACAATGCAAGATAACAAATGGCATTTGATCCTTTGAATCTAGATCGATGGATCATGATAATCCATGTGAGTAAGATTAGATGATGCGTAATTAAAAGTGGAATTTTCAACATAGCTCAGAGAAAATGTGGTAATGACACATGTCATAACTATAGGAAAATATAGAAAAGGCAACCAATGGTGTTCGACTCTTAGGATTGAGATCAATGAATTGAATTGATCCATGCAAAATGATTTGATGGTGCAAGGAAAATAAGGATTTTTAAAAAGGCAATGGTCATTTTTAAAAAATCATCAATGTGTAAGGTTTCATAAAAGTGCCATAGGGATGCCATGGAGGTGCCAAGATAATTCCACATCAATAGAAAGTAACCAGTTGAAGATTTAGTGGACCTACAAAAAATAAAAATACTAAATCATGATCTAAGGCATAATGATCACTTTATTTGGTTAAAATACTATAATTAAAGCACTATTGAAACCTTTAGAAAAGCATTAACATGTATAAATCCCTAGTTCATCCCTATGATCACCTTAAGTCAAGCTAAAGAAGTTGAACTACCCTCAGTGTAAACATAATTCAATCCAGAATCAAAGTTTGATCTACTAGTGAGAAATTTGATTTAAATTCATGACACTGATAGCTCAAAAAAGCATTTCCTAAGAAGACGTTGAGCTTCACTTGACTTCATCAGCTAGTGGGTCCCAAAGTTAGATGAAATAAGAATATTATTTTTGTAACCAACATTGTTTAATATTTTGAAATAAGATATTCTTTTTGTATAGACATGTGTAATTTGTAAGAGCACATTGTCTATAGGTTAGTACATTAGAAAATATCATTTATTCTAGAATGTAACAAAAAAGACACTTATCCTATACACTTGTACTTTTGTAATTGGATATAACTGATTGACATACTTCTTTACATTTTATAAAAGGAGTGTTGTTAATTATAAAAAAGGGGGAGGAGTTTTTGAGCCAAAAAACATGTGTAAACTTTTGAGAAATTAATAAAAGTGAAGAATTCTACAAATAATGTCCATATGTGTTTGTGTCATTTGTTATGATGGTTTCTCTCTCTCACTTTCTTGTTCCTATTTCCAAATTTGAATGGTTATTATGAATTCTTGGAGTGTATGTTTTAATTTTAGAGTTATTAATTATTATCACTTTGGATTTCCACCCCTTGAGGAGTTGTTTTACCTCTCCTCATCCAAGTGGCATAATGGAAACATCTCACAAGTTGTGGGTAACCAATAGGTGAGATGAATCTCTATATTTGAGGGTGAGCTCCCTGAATGTGTCTTGAAATACTTTCACATATACTAACTTATTGTATGGGGGAAAAGGGTTAGATTGTTCATGAAATGAAACCTATTCTAGAGGTTGATTCACCAATATTTTTACCACAAGACTATCATACTCTATCATAAAGAGACAAGGCATACAACACTAGTCTACGAATCCTAGGATACACTAACATTAGTATTTCAATATGAAGGTGACATGCTTGAAGACCTTCCAAGGAAAGTGAAACCATATATCAGTTAAAAATACTAAGGCTTACTTTTACACTTAAGAACATATCCATAAACTTAATAACACTTCATAGGACCTACCAGGTTGGAATCACTTGCATCAAACATGGAAGGATTAAGAGAAAATAAGGATAGATGAATATATCTTAACCATTCACTATAAATCTCTGAACACACTTTGACAAGATGATATATGAACTCAAAATATATTTAATTTATTTTCTAGGTTAAATTATAATGTCAAAAACAATATGGCTTTGCCATCCATGGTGTGGTATTATATTACAAAGGCCAAAATGATAGTTACTTATATCATTTGAGAGAGAAGTGGGAAAAGAGGAATCCAAAGGTCACTTGAACACTTGTCATGCTAAGAGGAAGAGTTACATGTGTATAATAATCAAGTATGAGATATAAAATGCAAGGTTTGATAGGACAAATGGCTCTCTAAACTATGAAACTCATGAAATATGGTGTGAAACTCCTTATTTTGCACAAAAAAATTGTCTTCATCATTCCCCCTTTTTGAAATGTCCAAAAACTAACTATGGAAAGATATAATTATTGAAATAAGAGGTAGGGGTTATGGAAATGATTATCCATAAATTGGATGCATTCTTAATCATTTGGATCCCTCTAAAAGTGAGCCATCATTGCCTACAATCAAAGAAACTCCCTTTTTTACACACCTTGCATACTTGGCTTCCAAAATGACTTTAGTTTCTCATGAAAACCAATAAAATGTGGTTAATTACATGTTTCAAGGCCATACATGGCCTTATATTTCTTAGGAGCACCTTAAATAGGCTTCCACTTGAGGTTTTCACACTTCTCACCATCTTGCTCACTTTTCCAATTTTGACTGGCTAAGATGAATCTAATTATAGGAAAACTTAGGATATTTTCTAAGTATCAAATTGTCATATTTAGTTATATTAAGTATTAATATCACTCCCAAAGTTTATTGTTCCTCTTGAAAGTCCTTAGAACTTATTAAATGCATAAAATAATCAAAGAAAGAAATTTTATACCCTATTTGTACAGATAAGGAATGCCTCAATTGTATGCAAAGGGTATCTGGAGAGTCCTCTATAGGCTCAAATAAATTCCAAAGCCATTATGGTATATTTTTATTATCTCTCCATATTCATTTCCTTCATCAGGTCTAGAACTAGGGTTTGTGAGGGTTTTGAGTCATTTCCACCCTTAAGGATTATTCATGAAGATTTGACATTGGACAGAGAAAATAATGCCAAAAAATGTTTTTTAATTACCTTATCCAACTCATCATATCCCCTTTAGTCTCCATGAAAAGTGTCAAATACGATGTGATCATCCCAAGTTTCTTACTCAAGCATTTCCTTCCATTTACACAGGCTGTGATGTGGTCTAAAAAAAAGTGGATCTCCTTATGGATTATTTACATACCAAGAGTTTGGAAACATATTTTATTCAAAAATATACATGTATAAATTTATTATAATTGTCTCCTATATTTTTAAATTAAAGTGACTTCTCATTTAGGCTTTAGGCCAAAACCCTGCTAATAGGCCTGACTGTAACCCTTGTGGTCTAGGCTACCTTATTGAGGTTATCCCTTATGTAAAAGGTTTTAAATTTTTTTGAAAAACTAAAAAATATAATTACACCTTATAAAATTTCTCATTATCCCCTTAGCTCATCCCTTTCTCTCCATTTTTCAAGACTGTAAGATTTGCTCACAAGGGAGTGCCCTCTATCTAAGGCAAAATAGAGGGCACTTCCCCTATTTTTTTAGACAAACTAAATGTTTTAGGGGATTATCCAATCCATATAGATGATTTTTTTTTTTTTTTTTTAAATCACTTTTATCAGGTCATTATACCTTCAAAATCTCTTTAAATCCAAGATAGAATATGAGGAAGGCAAACTATGTGTAGGGTTTTAGGATGTAGATTGTATGATACATCATTAGAATCCTTTCTTTTTTTTGCTCCCACCATGAGAGTGTAAAAAGGTTTTCATCCTTGTATTTAATTCTCTTTTAATCATTAAGATCATCATCCTTACCTCAAACTCTTTTTTATTCATACCTTACTTTGATTAGCCTAGACTGAGGTCATATGATTAGGACTGTGTTCCTCTTCCCTATAGGTGATACTTATATGTTTACACTTGAGGAAAATCTATACAAAAATAATTAGAATCTCTTAGGTTCAATATAATATATTGGGACATATTTAGTCACATTTAAATTGTATACATTTTGAAAACACTACTTTCTTGTTCACTTGTTTGTAACAGTCAACTATAGTTGAATTTTTTTGAGGTAAAAGGACCTGTAGGCAGCCATCACCTTTCAAAAAATGTGATAAGTATTATTTTTAAGTCATATAAGGTATTTTGTAGTCACCTTACATAAAAAAACATTGGAATATCCATGTTTAATCCCTTAATATGGACTGTGTACTCTTATAGTCAGCTATAGGTGAGTACTTCTAAAGGTAGGGACACTTGTAGGTGTGGATTGAACTCGAGACACCACATATCAACTTCTCTTGATGGTATATATACTAAATTATATGAAATTAACCCAATAATATCATTTAAACATGAGAATATTCCTTATTTGTATTTTATAATGTTAGGGTCACTTTGAATTCAAATCCTATAGATGATAATGGAGAAACTTAGTGTTTAAATGGGCAACTTTGAGGCCCCAAACTATTATCTTCCACTGATCATCTACCCTCCATATTTTGTAGAACTCTTCTCTTATGTGGAGGTTTCAATTCATAACATTTAGATGCTTCAAATCTATTAATAACCTAGTTATAAGATATCCAAAAAATGGTGAATTGCTCTATTTTTTCCTTTTAGGGAAAAAGTCCCTTAATCTCACGGTCATCTTTGGAAGTGACCTTCAACCTTGTCTAGAAATATATAATTTCAAATAGGTATACCATGATATTTTCAAAATAATATGAAATCAATAAGGGTTCCAACTTGTCCAATCTCCTCCATGCAATTTATTCATATCTTTGTGTTAGGACCTGTCGGTAGACATTTTTAGATACATGCAGTAAATGTAGAATTGTTGTAGTATGTAAGATTTACATGCTTGTTATCAACTCTAGGCCCTCACCAAGTTTTAAAATGAACTATTAGTACTATAAAATATTTAAAAACCTATCAAATCTCCCATCCCATTGAGACATCATTCTAATATACCTATGGGTGTACCTTGAGTTGTATGCAGGTAGTGAGTAGAATTAGAGCAATGTGCATAGTGAACAATCTCATGAATAGACTTAAGTTCCTTACTAATTAATAAAATGTGTGTTTATAATTATTCGTATCTTAAAACAATTTTCAAAACCTCTGTTCTAATGTGATATCCTTATATAGATGCTAACACCGTTACAAACCAAGTAATTTATTTGGTGCATGAACTTGTAGCCAATATTGTTTCTTATCTAAACATTAAAATTGACGCTCTTCATCTCTTGATAATTTGATATAATTGTAAATACCTTCATTACACCTCCATGAGTACACTAGACAAGTTTCATACATGTGATTCAACATGGCTATAAGTGAAAGTGGGTAAAGAGTTGACTATGAGTATGACAAAACTAAAAGTTTGATCAAAGCATGATGTTATGAGACCAAAAATGGAATCTATGTGATAATTATGGATTTTATACATGGTAAAAATTATATTCCATTCACATGATACCCTTGTAGAGAACCCAACATTTTGTAAATAAGGAAACTTGACTGAGACCTCACATGGTGGTTCCTTCCTACAACATGAGATGATTTGCCTATCAAAACACCTTGAAACATGAAAAAAAGAATTTAAAAAATTATATTAGGGATTAAAAATCTTATGGAATCAATATCAACAATTGGATTGCATATAACTATCCATACAAGAGAAAAACATATAGGGTATGGGAAACAGTGAGCAAAAAAACATAGTCAACTTATTAGAGATGATTCATAAATTATAGTTGAAAAATAATTTAAATTTTATTATATAAATGGATATCTATAATTTTAGTATCACCCCCTTAAGGCGTTTGTTTTGAAACGTCTCCAATTGGCCATACCAAGTATAAACTTGTTGACTGATTATGTGTGTCTAGAAGGGTGAAGAAGGATCAGAGTGGGTTTGGACAATTTTTATCACTTAAAAATAATTTCAAGTGATAATATGAGTTATATGAATATTAATATTCATCTCAAAAACTTCTCCCACATGTCATACTCTCTCATGCTTTATATAAATGCCAAATTCATCCTTTTTAGTTGGTTTCTTAATTTTTAGTTAGATAACATACAAGTTACATATGGGAATAAAATTAATTATAGGTAATCTGACCTATTTTACATTTTAGGGAAAACTAAGACACTTATACACCTTGATAACTATGTCACTTGCATATATGACCTCAAAATAGCTACTAAGTGACTCAAAATGACATATAAACTAATTAGACCATGACTAAGGATAAAATGGAATTATATTACATAAAATATAATATAAAACACATTATTTCAAAATATTATACCCCTATATAAATTTTTAATATAGGGGGGTTGACCCATTTTGACTTGTGGTCAAAATGGTCAACATTAACTTATGCCAATGCTAAATTGACTGAAAGTTCTTAGGTTTATTTCATTTTTGTTGAACAAATTTAACCCCAAGTCAAATTTGGGTCAAAACATACTATTTATAAATTTTTAATAAGGTTTCATATGTCTTATGGGGTCTCCTATTATCCTATATGTCCACTTACCCTTCCCCTAGTCCTTGTTAAGGCTCACCTCCCTTGTATTGACCTAGTCAACCCAAGTCAACATTGGTCAACCATAATTAAACTTATTAAAAATCTCAATTTATTTTTGAAATGTCACAAAATGGTATTTTATATGTTTAAATGTGTTTACAAGTCATAAATTAGCCACTTGCTAGGTCTCATGTGCAAAAAGGGTCATTTAGCCACCTTTTTAGCTCAATTAAATGACTTTTAAGGACTTTCAAGTTAAAACATTCTTCACCAAGGTGGATTAGAATGTGTAAAAGGTAAATTCATGTAAAATTCAGTCAAGTGGTAGTTACAAGTTAGTTTCATGAGTCAAATGGTAGTTTTTCCTAAAAAAATATGCCATTTCTAACACTTGTATGAACTTCTCAAGTTCATTTGCAGCTAAAAACGTGATAGTATGACTCTTCACCTGACCATAGGCCATTTTAATGTTTTTTTTTCATAAAAAATGTCAAAAGGTTCATTTTTAACTTATTTTCTTCATTTTTCATTGGTAAGCTAAAGAGTAGTAGTTCTAAACACTTGTTATGGGCCATATAAGTGGAGTCAGGATGAATGCTTCTACAAGTGGATATTACTCTGAGTGCACTTCACATATATAACAAGAAGTATCATATTGGTGGATCCTCCTTCATGAGCAGTCACTTACACTCTACGCAACCTTTTATGACTTTGCATTCAAAACGGGTATGGGTGTGCATCTATTTATTATTTTCAAGAATCTATGGAGCTATGTGATCTTGATAATATGTTTTCAAGTTTTAATATGCCCTCTCCATGGATTTATCATCATCCAATACTTCCTCTCTTAATGTCTTTGAAAGGTATTTCCCAATTGTGCTTTTTCTCAGGTTTGTAGATATGGATAGGTAACCTACGTTTTTACAATGTGGAAGAGGATACTAAAGATGTTTAATATGTTTGGGTTCATATTTTAAAATTTATTTCATTGAATTTCCTTTTGAGATATCAAATTATCATACTCCTTCAAAGCCAAATTGCCTAATTTCCTTGTTCACTGCTTAGTCACTTCATAGTCATCTTATAAAGGGGTCTCAAGAGGTTGTACGAAGGTATTAATCATGAATACATGGTGGAATTCATGTTTAAGGCTCTATCATACCAAAAATATCATATATTTAATTCCATGGAGGTTAGGATGCCATGCCAAGTAGAATTCTCCTTCAAAACAATGATTGGACTGTATTGGTCTCTTTGTCCCTAAAAGTTGAAAATAGAGACCCTTGAGCTTCTTTAGAATAATATATGCCATAAAAAAAGCACTTTATAATGATATTAATTATTTATTATAATATCCATATCTACAAAAAATTCACATACCAATTTTTAAGGGCAAAAGGTGAGTGAAATATGAGTAATTGAAGTCTAAAGATGGCCAAAAACCCACTGAATTATGACAATGATATTTATAGGACATTGTTAAAAGAGTGATCTTGTACTTCAATTTTATAATCCTATATTAGTACATCAAGATTGTAATAATAATAAATGTTTTAAATGGTAATCCTAAGCCAAGATGAAGTGGAAAAGTTATAACTTGATGTTTTGGTTCCAAAACACCTTCCCTTGTCCATACACAGGCCTAGGAATACTAATCTATAACAGGCTTTGGTAAGTTCTTGATCTCAGTTGGGATAATAGTGGTCAATTAAAGGTTTAGTGTGAATTAAGTAATTATATAACACTATTCATAAAAATTAAGGTAATTATTGTCAACTACATGATTTAAAAGATCTCAAATGCACCTACAGGCAGCCCTAGAACTCGTAAAACACAATCATGAAGGGTATATTGGTAGTGAGGTGGAAGTTTGAAGATTTGAACTCATTTGTAAATTAAAAATTGGATATAAGGTTAAATTAATGAAATGTGACATTAAGAAACTTATTTTAAACCTAAACACACTATCTACTAGGCCTAAATCTTGTTAAGATGTACACTTACAGGGACAGAACCATGACTGTGACAGTCAAGATAGAGATGTCTTAATCAAGTACCTAAACATGAAGTGATGTTAGTTTGAATTATTATAAATGGAATAAAATAATTAATTAATTATAATTACCCAATAACATTATAATGAATTCCAAACCTATAGAACAAATCCAAGAAGTACTTATAGACAGGGTCTTTAGAGGTGAAACATAGTCATGCAGGGTTATCAGGCAGTAAGCACTTGGAAGCTTTAAAATGATAAGGTTATAGAACAAGTAATGAGATAAAATTGGAATAATATTAGGGTAAAATAATCTATATAATACTCTTGAAACCTTTATGGTATCCCCAAAGATATGCATCTATAGAAAACACCCCTGATCATTGTTACCTACAAACAGGGTCCTAGTTTGGAGAAGGGCAAGGTATAAGTTTGACTTCCTAGGAAGGAAATGAGGATTTAAAAAAATTTAAAATAAATACATATCATAAAATTAATGAAATTAAATTCCATAAACACCTTCAATACACCCAAGGCCCTTTTTCTCTTGACAAAATAGACTTAGTTCGTGCAGACAGGTTAAGGAAACCCTTGGTTCAAGGTGGAGTATAGATATTTCACTAAGAAGAAAAGTTTTGGGTGGATAAATATGTTAAATAAGAATTAAATTAGGGTGTGTAACATTTATAAGAAACTTTTAATCATGAAGGTGGTTTGTAAGGATCATCCAGGGGGAGGTTTGAGCAAGAATGCAAGAAAACAAGGTTTTTTACCCCTCTTTTGGGAAACTTGAGATGATTAGACCCAATAAACATAGAAAAAGACAAAATAATTTGGTATATTTGTTCCTTAGGAACTTATAAAACCTACCAAATATCCAATTTATATAAACAAATAGGGCTAATACTCTCTATTCTATCTCAAAGGTAAGGTGCTTCTTTCATGCACAAGAATGGTAGTTTTGGGGAAATGTGAAGAATGGTGAACAAAATATCAATTGGAAAATTAAAGAAGATATAAATATATATAGGACACATAAATAAATGTGAGAAACAAGTTTATAATGTTTTGATGTAAGCAAAATGGTTTGGACCGGAAGATCTGCAGCTGACCCAGTGATGAAACATGCAAATCCAATGGCAAACACAAGGTCACTTCAATTATAGAATTTGCCAAGAATTGTATTATTTTTTATCACATATATGTAAGTTTAAATGATGTGTTAAATATATTTTAGTGCATGGTATTTTTCAATAATGGTCATTTGGTTCAAAGGTGTAGACATGCCTAATTGGTAATGCTTAAACATGTTTCCAAAATAGGGGCTAGATTCATTCTAAGCCCTTGGTGTGTTTTTATGAAGATTATATAAGGTTTTTGGGGAATTTTCAGAGGTTTTATAACCATAATATGCAGATAAAGTCTCCAAAAAACCATCCTTTGGCTTAAGAAGCTCCCAGACCTCACAATTTTTTTAAAAATGGCTCAAATGGTCATCTTGGGATGCTCACATCTTTCATGAAATTTTGAATGGTAAATTGAAACATTGAAGGAAGTTTAATGGGGTCTTTGAGAAGAAAAAAGTGTAATATTATTATATTTATAACGTGTCATGGCTATGAATGAACGTTAAGAGGGATAGTCACTTTAAAACCCTTGTCAACTCTATTTTAGGACTTAGTAGAGGAAATGCGGCAAAAAGTGAATATAAATGGATGAATTTCACCATGAGTGATGAAGATAAGTTTTTTCCAACTCCATGAAGATCAAATCCATGAATCAGATTGTATATAATCCATACATTTGATGTAAGAAATAAGTTTTATTGACATTTTCTTATATTTTGTAGGTCCTAAAGATGATTAATGGATGCCAATCACTTGGTATAAGAGATTGGGACTTTAAACAAATTGTAATGCCATTTTTATTGCATGTAAATGCTCACAAGTGTCCTTGATAAGCCTCTCACTTTAGTCAATCTAAAGTGGCATCTAAAATGACATAGTAAACATAGTGAAACCTCAAGTTGGAGGTTTTTAAAGATGTTTATGATGAAGCCAATAATATTAGGTGTCCCAAAATGTGTCACAAGACCCTTGGTATGAATCATTTAGGAAGGATTCATATATACTAGTGACAAGTGTCAAATAATGCCTACTAGAGAGTGATCTTGATGATAAGTGATGATTGAGCTTGTGTAAGAGAATGTCATGATCAAGAAAAATCCCAATTCAAGTGAATGATTCTTTATAACTCCCTCTCCTCATCACACATGATACATTTTTCCATCACTTGCTTTGGAATTCTCAAGAAAAACCCATGATGAATGCAATTTGCAAGAGAGAATGATTGAGAAGATTTACTACACCACACTTAGAGAAGAAGCTAATTTGGGATGAGATGATGTGTAAATCAGTTTCATGACTCATTTTCCACTGCATCCACATGTATTGTAACTAATTATCATAGTTAGACACTTGTCTTTGTGCCTCTTCAAGTTCTATCTTCTTCCAAGTTCTATAAATGTGAGTTATTTTGGCTATTGTAAAGGAGAGACCATAGCTAGTATGGCAAAGCCCTACTATTATGACATTTAATTTTGTATTTGAAAATTGAATTCAAGTCTAATTTTTATTTTTGAGCATCTTTGTATAAGTGTGTGAGTGATGAATAGTGGATCTAAGTGATAGTATCATTCGTACTCCTTTTATCCTTCATGTTTAAGCAAGAATTATGATTTAGCACTCATGCAAAGTGTATTAATTTTACTCGGCTATTTTTCAAGCAAAAAATTGTCTCTATGGTGTGCAATATACCCCTAAACTAGTTATCTTGTTGATTATTGAATGTATTCTACCTTCACATTGAATCAATTATGCTATAATCTTTCAATGCCTAGAGTTAGGTCTTGAAAAGCTTTGTTGCTTAATACGAATGTGATAGTCATGTAGAGATGTCTCTTGGTATATCACCTCTTTAGTATACTTTCATTTTCATGCAAACTTATAACTCTTTCCCATATACAAGCATTATATTAGGTGATGTGCACTTCAAGAATAATCTAGGGAGCTAGCCCTTATAATCTAGAGATTCATCTCTCTTAAAAGTTCACCCACAACTTGAGAGATGATTCAATTTTGAAACAAATTATAGGAGCTTGAATAGAGTGTCCTAGGGTGCACAATTTGATGACAATAGTTTCCTTTACTCATATTGCATTTAGGCTAATGTTACTTGCTTATAGGGTTAAATATTTAAAGTGAACTTAGTTCTTATTTGAAATTTTCTCATTCCTTAGATATTTACCTAATGTGTGATAAGAGTTAGGCTTAATATATTTCATGCTACACATTGATTGAGTGCATGTCTAGCTGATATTTGAACTTTTTCATGATGTTTGGAATAAAGATCAATAACATCTCTTTTCTACCCTACCCTTCCTTTTGCTCCTCTTTTAACCAGATCACTCTAGCTTAATTTTCATTGTAAATATCCATCTTAGATTAGTTATTGATCATAATTCACCATACTTATCATAGTATACAACATATTTTACATAGATATATTATTTGACCATAGTGGCTCCCAACCATCAAACATTATAAATATTGTGAAATAGTCACTTGTTTTGCCTCTATTCCACAAATGATAATAGGATTATCACAACTTGCAACTCATGAATTGAGTTCTTAAGATTTATAAAATTAGAAGTGTTTCTCAAAGACTCTCAACACCTATGATACATATTCAGGCATCAACATGAGGACCTTTGTTTGTGCTATAAAGGGGACCTAAGTATATCTTTGTGAATTTGCAAAATCTTTACTAATTTTGGTGTGTTTTGATCAAATATTGGTGTATTCTTTGCATATTTGTCTGATAATTTGATAAATTTTGTAAATATAATCAATATTTATGGTTTTAGACTAGTCTTTGGGCTTCTTTTAAACAAATATCAATATTCCTTGAAGATCCATGGAAAAGTAGTTCATGATTTATGTATTTCCCATTATTAAGGTTAGTAACAATAATTTTATATAAATGATTGATAGTTTATTTGAAAATTTGAGTTTATTCAAGATTAGAGGTGTAAATATCCCTCTAATTCATTAGTATAGATGTATCTTTGATCTTATTTAGTTAAATATAGTCATGATTTACATGTATTTGGTCAAAATTAGATTAATGTGAAAACGTAATCATTGTACTTTACAAAGATCAGTTTGGTGCATAATATTTTAAACAAGTTTCAAGGTCACAAGATGGAATTTCCAGAAGTGATACTGAGGTGAGTGTAAAATTTCAAAGTCTCAACCAACTTAACCAAGTTAGGGTGCTCATATGTTCAAGGTATGGCTTGGCTAGGTGGTTCTTCAATCAATGTGCCAGATATAGTACATGATATTCATCAAAATCTTAAAATGTATTTGCCATCTTTTAGTCCTAATAATATTATCACTATTAAAGAACATATTAAATCAATCAAGGATACTTTTATATTTTTAAATGTAGTTCATGAATATGTAACATGTAGATTATTCCCATTCACTTATAGAGATGTTGCATATGATTGGTTTGTCAACCTACCTAAGAATTACATTACTAGTTAGAATGAATTTAATAATATTTTCATTGATTAGTTTGGAAAAATTATTAGTCCATGCATATTTTTCCAATAGTTCATCATAGTTAAGAGGGATTTTAATGAGACCATAAGAACCTTTAATGTTAGGTTCCAAAATATGTTTAGTAGGACCATGACACAATATAAACTTGATGTGCCCTTAGATTTAGAGATTTATAGGGATAACCTAGACCTTGTGACCTATGTGTTCTTGAAAATATCTACAAATTTCATCAATACATTAGCATTAGCTTATGTTAAAACTATGATCATTAATGACTAGATGCAACCCCAAGGTCAAATGGCATATTCCATCCCTAATGTTAATCAGAATATACATACTCTGAATCAACCTCTAATTTGGAACCAATTACTATTGAGTCATCCATATCCTAGCCAAAACCTAGGGTTCCTGAATATCACTGCTAGTGGGCTTCATCCACAAAATCATGGAACTCTAATGCCCATAACTAGTAGTAATGCTCTAGTTCGTGAGCCTAAGACACTAAAAAATTCAAATGAATTGATATTAGAAATGGTCCAAAAATTGAGCACTAACTTTATTCAGTTAAAAAAAAAGTACAAAATATAGGGGAGGGATCTAACAAAAAACATGCTTCTCAAAGGTTTAATAGGTCTCCAAACAGGTTTCATTAAAAAAAATAATGGATCATCTGAAAACATACAAATTAATTTCTATGATATATATTTGGCTAATCAGTATGGTATTTTTGAAATATCTCAAGGTGAAAGGGATAAAACTCAAATTATGTCTAACCAAGATAATATTGTAGGGACATCTATATTTGCAAGGACATCTCAAGGTTTCATGATAGAGGCTTTTGATTTTCTATTTGAAGAGGAAAGTGAACTTGAAGATACTCTATAAAAAGGAACAACTCTTCAAGATGAGCAACCCCATGTAAAAGATCAGATACAAGCTGACTTCTCTTTAGAAGATAACTATGAGGACACTTCATATGAAGTCACTAATTTAATAGAGGATAATATTAGAGAAGATGACCATGGGCACTAGTTACACCAAGATTTCTTGAAATAAATTGAGGTGTCCTAAGAAGGTAATGATGTCCTAAAAACCCCAAAACTAGATAAGCTAGAACTCAATTAAGTTGAAGAGCTGCCTTTCTTCACTAAAGATGAAGATGAAGTAGGTGAAATATATTAGGAATTATCACATGACTTCATCAAAAGGTCAATAATATGGGAACATCATGTTTTTGATGGTAAGATTCTAGATGAGCATCATTTAATTGATCAAGATGAAGAAGCCTTTTGGGATGACTTAGAATTTTTTTGTCAAAGACTAGTAGTCCATTTACACCTTAGAAAGAACCCAATGAAAACCTCAATCTAAGGATGCTAGACAAGCTACCATTATTGAGTGAATATGATAAAAGACACTATCTATCTATGGATGAAATAGAACTATCACTCCTATTGCAAACTAGAATAATTTGGGATGAAGATGATTAGTTTGAATCCCATATCTTCAACCTATGTACTGGAGAATGGAAATATGAAACCAAGATGTATCACCTATAAGACACAAGAATGCAAATTCTCCTATCCATAATAAGGGACTGCTAAATGGAAATAATCATGCCTCAACATTTTATGGTAAGATAAATAAATTTCCATTTGATCTTGGAGGTATGATCTTTATGCAGTTAGTATAAGGATAGATTAATTTATTTCTTATCCTTTCCTTCCTATTCCTTATTTGTACATATTTGTTTAATTATTTATTTTGTTTTTTGTTTGGTGTGTTTTCTTTCTTTACTTTGTTCCTTGATTATAATAAGTCTATTCTAGATATCCCTTAGCTCAAACTTCATTTAAATTGCTCAAGGACTCTTCAAATTAGGAATGCAAGGTATGAACTTTAGACTATGGTTGATTATGGATTTAAAATGTATGATTGATGTTAAGGTTTTAAGAAACTATTAAGGACTAGTGGGTATGTTAAACTATTCCATAATATCTTAAACATTATTCTTATCTAAGCTTAGTTTTAAGAAGGATTGCACATGTATAATGAAAGCTTAAATTATTAGGACACATTCATGTTTGTACTTAACAAACATTATTACCTAGGAAATGTTTACAACCAAAGATGATTGCCTAAATATCAAAAATTTGACCAAATCTATAAACCTAACTAACCTAGTTCCCAACCTTGCTATAAAGTCAAAAATGATCTTAAGAAAAAAGAAAAACTTATTATAAAATTCCAGAGCTTTTTGAGTAGAGGTGATTTTAGTAATCTCCATCAAGGCTATAAATGCTTGGATGGTAGTGGATCAAAGATATTATTGTATCAAAAGGCATCTCTATTAGGGCTATGGATGTCTAGTAGGTAGTAGAGCAATCCCCAAGCCTTCCCTCAATAAAATCTTGATCCTTAATGAACATCCAAATCTGCCATAAGTCAATGTTGAGGTTTGAAGTCATGAAATCTAAAAGTTGTACCTTGAAGCCTATGGTAAATAATAAGTGGAATCAAAGCACACAGACAACATGACTAGGTTTTGATGTTCTATCTCAATTATACATGTGCAAGACTTATTTTAACCATGAATTGATCTAAATAATGTGACTGAACAAGTGGAGTAGATAAACTAATTATTAGTCTAAATTAGAGTCTTTGAATTCTAACATATTATTCTGTTTCCCCTAGAAGTCACCATTTTTTGACATCAACATACCCCCATTTATGAAAATGGGAACCTTTATGTCAAATTATGCAAATTTGTACCTTAAAATTGAAAAATCACATAATTATTGTATCACTGGCATGTTTTCACACTCTTTTTATTTGAATATCAACCATATTTGGTATGGTTAGTATTTTTATGCATAATTCTAGTTTAATCTTGTGTAAAATTTCTAGCATTAGATCTCTTTGTTTTGGATGGTAGGTTTGATGGAGCCCTCCTTGAATGGACTCTATCTAAATTTTATGGGTTTATCTCAATCTAGTCTTTTTACAATACTTTGGTCTATCAAAATCTAAGTTGAATTCACTTTTATATCTTGAAACCCTTGGCTAAGAAACAATAACTTAGGATTCTTGATTTGAAATCAAATTGGCAAAAACAATTGACATGAGAACACTTTAAATATGCTATGGACTTAGTTTAATTTTTATGCTAAGGCTTAGTCATGTTTATTAACATGATAAAATTTAGTCTAAAATCCATGCTTGGCCCCTTTTATGTCTCAAGACCCCCTTCATCCTATTTATTATTCATGTGGTTTAAGCTACATGAAAAGTCCTTTTATTATGTTCCTAACTGTTGGTTTTATGTTTTTCAAGACTTATTTTTTTTAGGATTTTCCTTTGAAACTTTTGTCCCAAATGAATTGGTATTTGGGGTTTATGTTTTGGATATTCTATCCAAGTGCTTCTCAGACTTATGCAATTTGGATGATTCTTTTTTGGCTTTTTGTTTAGGAATTATTTTGGACATTTTATTTGATAAACCTTTAAAAATTTTGTTGTGGACATTTTGTTCGATAAACCTTTAGAAATATTATTGTAGACATTTTGTCTGATAAAACTTCATAACTTTTATTGCAGACATTTTGTCCAATAAACCTTCAAAAATTTTGTTGCCAACATTTTTTCTAATAAACCTTTAGGACTTCTATATATGTTGTAAGCTTTGTGCCCCAGAAATTTTGTCTGATAAAATATTTCTTCAAGATTTATATCTTCCTCAAGTCTTAACTTTAATATTTCCTATTATCTATAAGAACTAATCATATTCGATTGCCTAGATCACAATCTACAACACATGTATACTCATATGGAAGATCTAATTGTGTATAATCAATGTTAACAAGTCAAGACAAGGTCCAAGCTTAAATATCAATCACCTTCCCAAGATTAAATGCATGAGTTTAATTGGATGGGAATGATCAGATGGAGTGATGTAAAGTTAGAGTTTTCAATTATTCTCCAAGCAACCATGGGACCACCACTTGGCAAGAATGCATTAACTTGATAGAACTAACATAAGAAAGTATAGAAAGCCTATAAGATTATCAAGTGGCACTTTTTAATTTTAATATCATCCATGCCTAGATTAAAGGTCCACTTTAATTTGTGTAATTAATCTAATGGTATGAGATCAAGTGAGGCAAAGCTAGGCTTTTCAACTATGCTCTGATCAAATGAGGTACCACTATGTGGTGAAAGCATACTAGCCCATAGAGAATGGTAGTGTAGAATGAGAGAGAAAGCATAGAAGTGACAAGTGGCACAACCTCAGAGACCAAGTATAGAATATAACCAATAGAATTTGATCCTTTGGATAGAGATCAATAATCCATGTTGATTCATGCATAATAATCAGATGAAGTGAGATCGATATTAAAGTATAATATGAGGGTCCCTTTTATTATGACATGGACTTGGGATAAACCTTTAGGCCATGTATTTTTATTTTTCATGGGCCCCATTTATTCTACTATGAACCTAGCTTAAATATTTTGGCTTAAAGTTTAATTCATGTTTAATAAAAGAACCATAGTCCAAAATATTTAATTTAATTCTAGTATTTTCTTGAGCTTGACCTAAACATTTTACATTTATACAATATCAATGATCCACATTTTCTCACACAAAAATAATTTGATGGCACATATCGAATCAACTTTTCAATGAATCTATGAATGATGCAAGATGATCAATGGTGTTCAATCCTTCAGATCTAGATTGATGGCTTGTGGTAATTTGTGTGAGGAAGATCAAATGATGCATAATCATAAGTGGACTTTTCAACATAACTCAAAATAAACATGGTAATAACACATGTCATAACCGTAAGAAAACATAGAAAAGGTATCCAATGGCATTCAACTCCTAGGATTTAGATTAATGAAATGTGTTGATCTATGCAAAATGATTTAATGATACAAGGCAAACAAGGATTCTTAAAAAGGTAATGGTCATTTTTAAAAAATCATCAATGAGAAAGGTGCCACAAACGTGCCACATGGATGCCATAGAGGTGCAAAGACAATGCCACATTAGTAAAAAGCAACTAGTTGAATATTTAATAGACCCATAAAAAATAAAGAGACTAAAACATGATCTAAGGCATAATGCTCACTTTGTTTGGTCAAAATATCACCATTAAATCACTGTTGAAACCTTAATAAAATCCTTAATGTGTATAAATCCCTAGTTTGACCCTGTGATCACCTTAAATCAAGCCAAATAAGTTGAACTATCATCAGTGAAAGTATAATTAAATCTATAATCAAAGTGTGATCCACTAGTGAGTAATTTTATTTAAATTCACAGCCCTCATAACTCAAAAAATCATTTCCCAAGAAGATGTGGAGATCCACTTGACTTCATCAACCAATGGGTCCCAA
Organism: Torreya grandis; assembly: GCA_037957365.1. Lineage (NCBI taxonomy): Eukaryota > Viridiplantae > Streptophyta > Pinopsida > Cupressales > Taxaceae > Torreya > Torreya grandis. Next base: position 4,401,427 of record JARHVA010000695.1, read on the forward strand.
ATTTAGATGAAATAAGAATATTCTTTTTGTAATTAGTACTATATAATATTTTAAAAAAGGATATTCTTTTTATATAAAAATGTGTAATGTGTAAGATCACATTATCTATAGGTTAGTCCATTAGAAAAGATCATTTGTTCTAGAATGTAACAAAAAAGACACCTATCTTATACACTTGTACTTTTATGATTGGATATGACTAACTGACATACTTATACTTTCTATAAAAGGATTATTGTCAATTGTAAAAAATGGGGGGAGTTTTTGAGCTAAAAAACTTGTGTAAACTTTTGATCAATTAATACAAGCAAGGAATTCTTCAAATATTTTCCATATGTGTTTGTGTCATTCATTATGATGGTTTCTCTCTCTCACTTGCTTGTTCCTATTTCTAAATTTGAATGGTTCTTATGAATTATTTATGTGTATCTTTTAATTATCAAGTTGTTAACTTGTTCCAATTCTAGGTTAACTAAAATTTCTTAGGTTCATTTCATTTCCTTTACTCTTCTTGCATTTGGGCTAATGTTTTTTACTTGTAGGGGTAAATATTTAAAGTGAACTTAGTTCTTATTTTCATTTTTCTCATTCTTTATTTGTTTGCCTAATGTGTGATAATATTTGGGCTTAATATATTTCATGTTACACATTGGTTTAGTGCATGTTCGGATGATATTTGAACTTTGTCATGATGTTTGGAATGAATATCAATAACATCTCTTTTCTGCCCTACCCTTCCTTTTATTCCTTTTTTAACCAAATCACTCTAGATTAATTTTCATTATAAATATCCATCTTAGATTAGTCTTTATATTATTTCTTAATCATAATTCACTATCCTTAGCATAGTATACCACATATTTTACATAGATCTACTACTTGGCCATGATGGCTCCCAACCATCAAACATTATAAATATCATAAAATAGTCACTTGTTATGTCTCTGTTCCATCAAAGATAATAAGATTATCAGAACTTTCAACTCATCCATTGAGTTCTTAGGAATTAGAAAATGAGAAGTGTTTCCCAAAAAATCTAGGCACCTATGATACATATTTAAGCATCAACACAACCTTAAGGTACAAATTTGCATTATTTGAAACAAGAATCCCCAATTTTTTTAGAAATGAGGGTATGTTGACCTCAACAGGGAGGTGATAAAAAAATTGGTGTATGGTATTAATAGGATAATACAATATAAATAATTAACATAACAATATATTATATCATCATATCTGATATAGTCTAGTAAATAATATTGAAATAGACTATATCAGTTAGGTCAATACAATCAAGTAAATCATGATTGAGATGAATTATATCAGCTAGGTTGATAAAATTAGGTAAAACATGATTGAAATGAAATTTATCATCATACTTTATATAGTCAAGTAAAACATAAATAATTGTAAAAATAGATTCTAGGTTATGGTCAATACAGTTAGCTAAAGGTAAAATAACTATATGGCCACATTCTAGGTCATGCCAAGTGTAGTTGATTGTAAGTGGATGCAACTAAACAATATTTGGTTGGATAATATGTTTAAAAATAAGTGGCTTGATTATATTGGAAAAGTTTAAATTATGATAGTTATGAATGTTCATATATTCTTGAGGATCAAACTTACATATAATGTGTAATGTGGTAGGCATTTTAATTAGGTGTTCTTCATTATTTGATGAGGTGACAAAATTTGGTTGAATTTGAGCTAAGGTTTGATGACTTGTCCATATAAGGCCTTCCAAGGGTGGGATAGAGGGTGAGTAGACATCAATGAAAATTTGTACGTCATTACTTGATTTGTAGTGGGAATTTATTATAGATGAAAAAATTGAAAAGGGATTTTTTCCATGTCATAAATGTCATCAATGGGACCACTTGCTATCATGTTAGGGTCTTTGCATCCATCAAAATCATCATAATAGATGGGAATATTATTTTATTTATTTTAAACCATGTGATATGTGGTGAATGTGGGATAATTAGGATCTTCATAGGTATCATCATGAGTGAGAGAATAATTTTTAATCTAACTATATGTGTAAGGATCATTAGGGATATAGGGGAAGATCATCATAGGGTATTTTTTATTGACAAAAGTGTCAAAGGTGATGTCATTAGGATACTCATAAGTATCACCATAAATAGGAGGATGATATTGGTAATTTTTAGTTTCATTGTGTATCATCATTAGTTTTTCACCATAGTAGTAAGGATCATTAGGGTCATAAATAATAAGATCAACATAGGGATTTTCATCAATGTCAAATTTATCAAAATTTATGTCATTAGGATCCTAAAAGGGATCACCATAAATGGGAAGACCATATTGATAATCATTGGTTTTACTATAAGTATCATCATAAGTGGGAAGATCATAATTGGGATCCTTTGTGATTACAAAATGTGTAGTATAGTTTCATCACAAGGAATTGTCCTTAATGGTGGTCATAGAAGGTAGAAAGAAGTGGCCCATGAAAAACTTGAATGGGTTGAAGCTCATAATAAAAATATTAATAGGTGACATTAAGATGAATAAACTTGTAATTTTTATGTGGAAGAAGGCTAGTTATAAGAAATAAATGGTGTCATCTAGGCAGATATAATGAGCTACTAGGTCTAAAAAATATATTTTATAGAACTATTTGATATAGTTTATAAAATAAAGGTGGATCTAATGGTGGATAATAATTATAATTATATTAGGCTAGTTGATGTATTTGAAAATAAACATTTATTTTTGTTGGCTAGTGTATTTGGAAAGCTACACAAAACTATACCAGGTTGGTCAATGTAGTTGGAAAGATGCAAATAATTGTACCAAACTAGCCAATATAATTGGAAAGATATGCATAATTTTACTAAGTTGGTGGGTGTATTGTAAAGATACATAGAACTATATCAAATTTTCTAGTTAAATTAGAAATATACACAAAAGTATATTGGTTTGGTAGGTGTAGTTGGAAGGATACATAAAATTATACTAGGCTAGATAATATAATTTATAAGACTAATTAATGGTATTGTGCTAGTAAATACAGTTGGACCAAAAGATATATGATGATTTTTTATGATGTTTCTAAGAATATAAAAGGAAAAACATGAAACTAATTGAATGAAAACTTGGATATGTTTCACATCAAGTTCATTATAATGTATTATGATGATGAATCCAAAGTGAAGATAGGATATGAAAAGAATTGGAAACATGAAGACAATCCAACCATGGGTAGGATAAGATTCACATCAGGTTCACTAGAATGTATTATGATAATTAATCCAAAGTGAATATAGGATATAAAAATAATTTTAAACTTAAATACAATTGAACCATGGGTGGGATATGATTCATGTTGGGTTAACTATAATGTATGCATATGCTAGGATGACCTACAACTATCCTCTTTCTCTCAATAGACTAGGAATTGAATAATGTCAATCAAATAAATATTTTAATACTTCAACGATAAGGTAATGACCAAATAAATTACAAAAATATTATATAAAGTTACCTATAACATGAATGTCAATAATAAAGGGTTTCAAATCCTAAGCCTATGGCACAAGGATATAACTCTCACTATACCTCCAAAAGTATGTACCATAGTTGTAAAGTAAATGGATGTACAAGTTATTAACTAAAATAATAGATGGGTTAGAATAATTGTAAATGCGTAATGTATAATGGTCAAACAAATGGGGGTTTATGTAAATATAAAGTGATTTATGACAAGTATAAGTAATCATATAGCCACACCAAATTATTTAGAGTTGATAAGGCATAAAAAAGGATACACATACATTCATCCATAAAGTAATAAGAAATATCTAATCTACTAAGTAAATAAATTGAAAACTATAGAGATATAGATAATTTCCTTTAGGTGAACCCATCAACACTTCAATATCATCCTTGTCTCAAGTGGAGATTTGAAAAGAATGTTGTAGGATGAATAGCTTAAATGGTTGGATAAAGACATAACATATCGTCAACTAGGAACTCCTAATGACTCATATTGAGATTAATGGTACCACAAGATGAGACTCTTTGAGATAAGGTTATAAGCTACTAACTCTAGCAAATTTACTTAGGAAAGAAGTGCAAGCTAAAGAAGAGATAATAAATGGTACATGATATGCTATGAATGAAATATGACCCCTCTATATACTGATCCAATACAAAAAACCAACCCTAAACTTTAACTTGATTATATTGTGCTAACCTATACATTTGAAATATTTTATCTGACACATAATGATATCAAATAGATGATACATTATAAATGTTAGAAAATAGGCTCAAAATTATATTGGGTTGGTCAATATATTATAATAAATATAAAGGTAAAAAATAGATGGTATCAACCAAGTTGATACCATAGTAAATAGGGAAGCTATCAAATATGATTAGGAGATACAAAGGAGAGATAGATAGATATACACTTATGGTATGTCAGACTAATATATAAATAGTGTAACCAAGATCAAATAACAACACTATCAAAAATTACCATAACTCTTTGCAACCCCATTATAGATACATCCTTTAATATGTGCACTCAAGGAGATCAATGCATTGAATAGTCACTATAAGAGAGCATTAGTAAATGATAAAGTGAAATATATAATGTGTATATATTAGAATTATTTATAGGAATGATGATCCAAATGAATGCACTAATTCAAGATGTAATATAAGACACATATTGTTTAAGGAAATACAAATCAAACACACACAACTACAAGAATGAAATCAAACAGAAACAAATTTCATCAAGACACGAATGCTCCAATAATTTATAAAATATACTATATTATAAATATAAATGGAGAGAGTTACATATATATGTTGGAGAGAAAAAGATACCACACATTCTAATGAATATGGGACTAATCTTCCCAAGTAACCCAAAAAACCTCTAGAGCCCTAAGCAAGCTAATATAACCATGTAGGAAAACCCCAGTAGGAAAAAGGCCTACACCAAAACCCCACCCCCAATAAGTATAGTTTATGTGGGTGATGATATAAAAAATTCATCCTAAAAACAAGGTCTGATAAGGTACACATGTATAATGCAATCTCTCATACATAGAGAAGATAAAACTTAGTGGGAAAAATTCCCCTCAAAAGAGAGAAATGAAGAAGTGAAGAGGATAGAAGGCCCCCTAAAGATGATGAAGCTATCGAAGTGGACCGCACACAAATAATATCTCATAGATTAATGAACTTTCTCTCAATTAAGGGTTCAATGAAGATATTAGCAACCTTATCTGAAGACTATTAAAATATTAAGTTAATGACTTGCTCATGAATCAAATTCCAAATGAATTGCATGTGAATCTTGATGTGTTTGGTGATCTGATGAAGGACCAAATTCTTGCTAATATAAATGGTGATCTAAGTGTCACAAAATATGACTATAGGCCTCTTTATCTAGATACCAAACTCAAAAAGAATCCCCTAAAGCCAAATAGCCTCAATAATTATACTAATAACTCCCCTGTACTCTACCTCGATGGAAGATAGAGAAATATAATTTTATTTCTTGCTCAACCAACTAATGGGACCACAACCCAATGTGAAACTGTCACCTAAAGTGGACTTACAACTCTCAATCTCACTAGCCCAATTTGAGTCTGTGTAGCCAACCATGTCAATACATGAACCAACCTTATAGTATATCCCATACCTATGTGAACCTTGAATGTAGTGAAATATCCTCTTAGCTTCTTTCTAGTGTATCTCATAGGGTTCTTTCATGAATCTTGAAATAATGCCAAAAACATAAAAATGTCAAGTTTAGTGTGAGGCAAGTAAATAAAGCTATCAATAAGTTGCTAATTCAAGGTAGCATCGACCAATGTAGTGGAATAATCTACCTCAAGCTTGATTTTAGATAGGGATAGATTCAAAGATGGATTACAGTTAGCCATAAAAACTATGCCAAAAGATCAAGAGAGTACTTGGGCTACGTAAGTGAAATCAATGAATCTATCTAAGTGATCTCAATGCTAAGGAAGTAGTGTAGTAGGCCTAAGTTAGTCATGGAAAATCTATCTTGAAGAGTTTTCTTCACTAGCGAGATAGTCAAAGAAGAACTCCCTATGATCAAAAGGTCATCAATATACAAAAATAGTATCAACAATGAATTATCCTACCATAATAAGTAAACATTGGGGTCTGAGTGGCATCTAGTGAGACCTAAAGTAAGAAGGAAGGAATCCATTTTGGCATACCAAGCTCAAGGGTATTTTTTGAAGCCATAAATGTATTTCCTAAGTCTACACACTAAATAAGAATCCCAAACATAACTAAGTGGATGCTCTATGTATATCTCCTCCTCAAGGTCTCCATGAAGAAATGCACTCTTCATGTTTATTTGATGTATACTCCATCTATGTGATATAATAAATACAAGTGTGATTCTGATCAGAGTCATCTTAGCCATGGGTACAAAGGTCTTTAAGTAGTCGATGCTAGTTACCTATGAAAATCCCTTGGCTACCAAACTAGACTTTTACTTGTTAACAGACCCATCTACAACATACTTGGTTTGATATATCTAGTGACATAAAACCATCTTCATTCCCTTAAGAAGAGAAGTCAATCCCAAGTGTGATTTCTAATCAAGGAATCATATTCCTCATCCATGGCTCTATCCCACTTAGGTATACTTAAAGCATCTCTAAAAATTTGTGGATTCATCATGAAATCAAAAAATTTATGTGGTCCTCTCTAAAAGTTTGCTCGAGTATGTTTTCCATCATCTAGATCCTCTGCCCAAGTTCCTACACTCTCAAATGTTTGCCTAGCCCAAATAGGGTTTAAAATGGGTGAGTCAAGTGTCAAATCCTCATCCTCCAATGAATAAATTAAAGTGGATGAGGATGAATCCCAATCACTTTACTCCCTATCAAAACTAAAGAAGAAGAAAAAGTGGGCTCTGCCTCAGAAACCTATTATGAATGATATGAATCCTCAAAATTCTCATCCAAACTAAGTGAAATAAATATAGAGGGAGAAGTGTCAAGTAAAGAGTTGGTGGGACTCTCTTAAAACCTAACACTCCTCTTAATGAATAACTAATGATCCATAAGATGAAGAAGTATATAACCCTTGACCCCAATCTAGATACCCAACAAAGATGCAAGGTTTAGATTGAACCTCCATAGCCTTGTATTTCTTTTTGGGAATGCATGCCATCATCAGTGATCTGAATACCCTAAAATATTATACCTCTGGTTTCCTATTATTTCAAGATTCATAGGTATTGATGCCTTTAAAAAATTGTGAGGAACCTAGTTCTGAATGTAACATGCATAATTAATGGTTTTTGCCTAGAATTATGGAGTTAATGATCTAGAGTGAATCATATAGTTGGCCATCTCCTTTAAGGACTAATTCTTGAATTCTACTACAACATTCTACTGAGGAGTTTATAATACTATCCAATGAATATCACTCCCCTTAGTGGTATTAAACTTATCAAATCTATGGTTTATATACTCCCCCCATTATCTGTTTGGAGGATTTTGATGCATTTTCTAGATTACCTCTTAGTTAGGGCCTCAAAGTCTCAAAAATTATCAAAAAATTAGACTTTTGTCTAAGAAAGTAGACCCATGTGTATCCAAAAAAGTCATCAATTAAGGTGAGAATTTATCTAGCCCTAATAAAATAAAGATGGGGAAACTACCCCATGACATCACTGTGAATCAACTCAAGAGGTATTAAAGATCTCCTAGCTTTGCCTTTGTCAAATTTCTCTTCAAGATGTTTTCCAAGGGTGTAACCCTCACAAAGTACCTTAGAGAATTTAACTCTAGGAAAGCTTGTAACCATATCCTACTAACTTAGCTTCTCAAGATAGTGGTAGTTAAGATGGCCAAACCACTCATGCCATAGCCTACTAACTCCATTTGAATGGGTAGGTTATGTGGTAGGAGGAACATCTAGATAAATATGGGAGAAGGTGTATAGCCTAGAATGGTGATTATACCTCACCAATGCAACTATAGATTCATTTTTTAGCTCTCTGATCTCAATTAAATCTGGTGTGAATTCAACTCTCATGCCCTTCCCTATGTGGGTAATCCGATACACTAAAAGAATATTAGTAGATAGTGAAGTTACACTTAGAACATTTGTGAACATTATACCTTAAACTTAAAAATTCCCTCTTCCTATAACTTATGTTGGAGTGTCATCACCCAAAGTGATAGAGGACATGTTTTAGGGATCTAGGTCAATAAACTCAACCCCTAATGAACCCATATGGTGTGAAGTACTAGAGTTGATAACCCAAGTTGAAGTAGATGTGGAATCTAATATAAATAAACATTTTACCTTAGGTTTATCCTTCCCTTTTTACTTTACCTTATAAGATTCTTTGGTTGATGATGACTATTTGATAGAATCAGTGATCCCTATATTATTTTTCTATAGGAGATGTGTAAGTTGGTCTATATGTTTCTTCATACACTTGTACTCATCCTGCCCAGTATTATTTCAATAGGAGCACTTAACCTTTTCTCTCTTAGGTTTCCATTTAGAAGAGGGGGTTTTAGTGCTAGTTTTTGTAGTGGTTTTTTGTTCTTTCTTCTTCTCATTATCCTTACTCTTATGTTTCTTATCCTTGTTGCTAGAGGTTTTCTATTTCCCATTATCAATAATAAGGGCAAAAGGTTTGGATGATTTGAGGGTTCCCATTTGGATTAATTTATCATATTACTTATTTAAATTTGAAATTAATTCATATAAGGATGGAATTTTATAGTTGGATCCTATGTCTCTCTTGGTCACATAAAAAGAAGAAATAAATATAGAGTAATTAGGTCCTAGTTTTGCAAGCACAAAAAGAATTAACTACTCATCTTTCTTCTTAGTTCCACAATATTTTAACTAAAATATAAATGACTTAATAATGATGAATAATTCCTCCAATGTATCAAATTTTCTAAGGAACAAACTAATTATCTCAATCTCAAACTCATGACCCCTCATGGTGTTGATTTTCCCAAACAAGCTAGCTAGGGTGTCCTGTACTTCTTTGGGAGATTTGACTGACTCTATGTGAAACAAGAGTTATGATGACACCAAAATACACAATATACCAAAATATTCATCACACTTATTAAACTATTTTATCTTATATACTTTAGTTGTGGGCTCAACTTCTACCCCCATAGTTATGCAAAATACCCCTTTACTTCTAAGAACCATTATAATCTTACTTTTCCATTCTTGGTAGTTAAAGGGTGTGAGTGCATTAAAAATGATAATATCCATTGTATAATTAATATTAATGTGTGTTTTGTGTTTTTTTTAGAAATTAAATGTGCAAAAAAGGAGAGAATTATAGAACATAATCACAACCATAATACAATCCCCCTGAAACTATGTCAGGTAGCCCCCACAAATTTTGGCACTTTATAAAGTAGTGTAAGTTACAAATAAAATCAGTCCACTACATGAGAAATAAAAAATAAATACTTTTTCAAAATATGGTACTCAATTTTGAGTTACCATTTGCAAGATATTAACAATACAATTTCTCATGAATAGGCCTATTTATTAAAAACTTGCACTTGAAACTTTAAAAAAGTACCCTTGGGCAAGGTAAAATATGACTTAAAACTAATAATTGGAACTAAATTTTTTCCATATACTTAAAATAGTCAAAGGAAGTGAAAAAAGGCTTCTTGGTTACCTCAGTATGCATGCAACCAAGTTAGACTGCCTCTTTAAGAAGAAAATATAGCTAGTAAGGCAAAATTAATGAATTTTCAACCATGTAAAGAAGAGAAAATGGATTAAATTCATATAATTAAATATAACATTAAATTTATGCATGTTTTTATGGATAATAAGATACATATGGAGTGTTTGGATGGCTAGCTAGTGTAGCAAATGGCAAAGCCACCAACAAAAATATTCCTTTTGATATAATGTCCAATGTAGACCTTCCAAAGACAAATTCAAATAGAATAATATGATGATCTCTAATATCTCTACATAGATATCAACATAGCCAAGAATGATTCAAAATATATTTGGCAATAGTGATTCCAATGCACCAATAGACGATGTCAATACAACAGGTTTAGAGCCTCCTAGGAAAAAAACAATGCAAAAGTGGTAGATCCTAAAAAGGATGTAGATCTTTCTACCTTTATATTGTCTTATTTCAAGTACCTCAGATCTTTAATTCCTAGTAATTAATTAATTCATAGATCCCTCTTCTTAAAAATCCAGTGCCCAATGGCCAGGTGAAAAAAAATGCTGCACGAGATCTAGATTTCAACACTCCTCCAAATCTGTAATTCCTTGGTAGAATAAGCCAATGCCTCTCCTCCAATTCTAAAGTTTTAATTATTTAATGATTAGGTGAAGATTTCCAATATAAAAAATGGATCTAAATATAATATAAGAAGCTTGTATAGTGGGTGAAAGATTACAATATCCTTCTGTGTTGATGCAAAGACCAATACACTTAGAGGCTTGAATATCTTAGTAGTATGATTAATAATGAATTCAAAACCTTAGATCTGAAATAAATATCCTTATATAATTAATATAATAGAATTAAAATTCTAAAATGGATAGATCTAAACTAAAATCAAATGAACCCAAGATTTGAAATGAAAACTTGTAAAAAAAACTAGGTAATCCTCATATCTAGATTTGCTCTGATACTATATGAGAATGAGTTCCAAGAATGTTGATCCAAATGAATGCACTGATTGAATATTTAATGTAAGACACATATTTTTTAATATAATACAAATCAAACACATGTAGCTACAAGAATGAAATCAAAGAGAAACAAATTTCACCAAGACACAAATGCTCCAATAATTCACACAATATACTACTTTAGAAATATAAAAGGAGAGAGGTGCATATATAGGTTGGAGACAAAAAGATGCCACACATTCTAGTGAATATGAGACTAATATTCCCAAGTAATCCAAATGACCTTTATATTCCTAAGCAAGATAATACAATAATTTAGTAAAAACTCAATAGCAAAAAGGCCTATACCAATAGTATACGTATGACCCACCTAAATCTCATCACATGTCATACTAGTGTAACGTGAGATGGTAATTTGGGAAAGAAACATAAAAACATAAAATTATAATAGAAAAAATATGTTTATAAATTAATAAGTAAATATACTATAAGCATACCTTGAATTGCCTTTTTCATGGAATTGATGCATGTAAACACCATAGTCTCGATCGTGGATCTTGTAGTAACTACATTTGAGAAATTATAGGGATACAATGCTAAAAATGGATAGAATCAAAGTGATAAAATGCATGATAGTTTAATATTGGATGTAAATGAAAATATATTAGAATTTATTAAATTAGTTTGGAAAATTACAAGCTGGGATAGCTAAGGCTAGGTTAGGATCAAAAACTCATTGAAAATGGTGAAAACATAAAAAAATTGATAAGTTGAAAATCTAAAGCTACCTATCTCTAATAAACTCAAAAATGCATCTAAAATAGGTAACAATCTAAATCAAATAAGGGTCACATCTAATATATTGATGATAAAAACAAAAATTAAATGTAAGACAAGTAACAAACCATAATCAAATAAATATGGGAAACATGTAACAGATAAAAGGGACTAGATGACCTAAACAAAGGTAAATATAAAACTAGAGATCCTAAAACTTAACTAAGAGAAATCCTAGAAAGGTAATTCCAATAACCAAGAGAGTGTCTCACAATAACTCAAAGATGCAAATTTTATTCTAAGCATGGATAAACTAAAACTACCATATGTATATAATGTCTAAAAGACATGGATAATAAGAAGTACAAAGGATTGGAAAATATTTATAAATGAACCTACCTATCAAGGGGAAAATAATTAAAGGAGGGGAAAGGGAGTGTCATCAAAGGGAAAACATAGTCTAGACTAGAAAGAAGATACTAAAATCATGTTGGAAAGACTAAGATTTATCATCATTAATGGACCTAGAGAACCCTACCTAATAACATAATCTTGGGATAACTAGTGAAGTTTAAATATCATCCTGGCATGAAAGCTAGCATGCATGAAAAATTAAAGGATGTTACCTTCCCATAATATGTTCCCCACTCCTCAAAATCTTCAGCCTACTATGAAGATTGGATACTTATGTGAGAAGGTAGGTAGCACTAGAAATGTGTGAAGATAGAATGATAGAATGATATATCCTATCTTATTCTATTGTCATACTACACCTTAATGGACCTCAACTCTATCATGAGGCTAATTATGGAGTTTGAGCTTCAACTAGAAGATGTGTCAAACAAAAATTAACTCTTTTGGCGTGATCTAAATTATAAGATTATATTTATCATTAAACAATTTATTTTCTTTTGATATGGCTCTAAACCCATTTGGATTTTTATATTTTCCTCCTCCATACATATTTGGAAAAACTAAACATAGGTGGTAAAAATGACTATCATAAGATAACTTACACTTAGTAGCTAGAGAGAACATAAAGACCATGATGCCTAAAGACTTCCAAACTTACACCTTAGAAAAGAGTGTGATATGGAAACTAACCTTTGTGAGCTCATAAATAAATATTAAAAATAATTAATGACAAAAAATGATCATAGAACAAGTAGGTAACCCCAATCATAAAAAAATGTGTAAATGAAGGTGATAGAGTGACATGTAGGTATGAGTCATGATCATAAGAAATGGTAAAATGTGACTGATGGCATGAAGATTGATAACTCTAGTTTTACCACAAAAGAATATCACTTATTCATAGTGAGGAAAAACATTACCCTCTACCATTGCCTTATATTTATAACAAAACATCTAATTAAGGTTTTGATTGAAATAAATATATGTAATATAATGATGGGTGTTTATGAGGATGGTCTAGTTAATTCCATGGGTATTAGCATGCAACTCACAAGATTAAAATACAATAGGTGTAATTAAGATAAAATTGAAAATAAATATCCAAAAATGGTGAATGTAATGAAAACAATGGATAAATGGGAAGAGCATTTGTGAGGAAGGTCTGGATCATTCCCTAGGGTCTTACAACATAGCTCACAAACTAAAAAACTAAGTGGTGTAATATAGAAAAAATATATAAGGACCAAAGATAGGGTCTAAGGTTAGTGTGAAATTAGACCCAGAAGTGTGAAGATAAGGTGATGTTAAGTTGTCATACAAGAGAGACAATAGAACTTGCATGAGATGTTAGCTCCGTAGTTTATATAAAAAAAAATATAAGGATTCAAGTAATATGTAATACAAAAATCACAATGTTAATGTTTCTAGATATGTCATTCAAATATATAATAGGTCTAGTATAAGCATTGATGGAATGAATTATCCTAAAGGAGGGGGAATACAAAAAGACACTAAGGAATCAAAAGGAAATTAAGGTCAATGGTAAAAGTGTGATATAAGAAACCCGAAGGTGATACCTAAGATCCACAAGGAAATGTAAGGCCAACTATAAGATACCAAATGTGTAGCTAGTAATTTGACATAGAAGGGAGGTTAGTATTGTGTTAGTCTTATAAAACCAATGAAATCAACACACTAAGTTCATAACACCTATATCCTAGACACTAGGGAGATCTTAATAAGAAAAACTAAATTAGAGCACAACAAAAACATACAAGACACAACTCTTTTACCTTCCTTAGGATCTCTAAATTCTTAATTTAATGGCTTACTCAGCTTGTGCTTCAAGAAGTCTTCATAAATAGAGGTTGCTTGGATCCTTATCTCTTTAACACCTTGGCTTAAGAGTTGGGCATTATAACACTACTTTTCATGAGTTCTATGGAATAAATCCTGCATAATAACTCTACAATATCCAAGCTTAGAAATGAAGAGGTATGTCCTTGTATTTATAGCCTTAGGAATTAACTCTCACACAAGGTGAGTCAAGGTTGAGTTTAGGTTTGGAATGGGTTAAAACTAAACCTAGGTGATTCAAATCTAAATACAGTTGAGTTAATAGTTGTCAAGTAATTATGATTTTTAATTACTAGACATGGCTCTCAAATTAGATATTTTAGGATATTTTTAAAGAGATTGACAACTCATAAACACAATGATGAAAATATAAGATATTTTGATATTTTGAATTTCCTTTTATGTATATTCATTAATTATAAACGGATAATTAAACTAAGAATTTAATCGTATGTAGTTTGTTAATTTATTCTGATTACCCTTATAGCTCTTTCAATATTTAATTTAAGGGTGGAAGTGCCCCACTTAATAGGTCCATAGGCTAAATTGATAGTTGTGATGCATAAGATGATTAAGGATAAATTCATGAGAGGTTAATATTACATACAATAAAACACCCCAAATAAGGATGCCTCAATGTGATTCTAAGCTTTGATGAATGATGCACAAGCAAAATTTGGATGTTTAGTGATTATTATGCTAAATTTACAATGGCTAGTAGGAATCAATATGAAGTCTAGTTGGAAGCCAGCTATGGCCAATTTTAGGTGTCTATAATTTTTCCCTTTTTGGGAATATGTTACAAGTATAGGCATAATAACATCTTCTCAAAGAATGAAAAGGTCTTATATACCTTCTACTTCAACAAAAATGGATGAATTATGAATGACCCCTTGAGGGAGCGATTGTTAAAAAGGGGCTGGTGATTAGTCCCTAAAAAGGATAAAACAATGGGACCAAAAAGATAAAATGGGGTGTAAAGTCTCCATAGGTGTTTATAATCAGTGATGTATAGAGCTACCCTAGTTGGGTAGATAAATAGAATGATTTTCCCACAAGTGATTATAATCATCATCATAGGTGGGATAAAAAAGATAATGATTTTCCTAGAGGTAGTTATAATCATTGAAAATAGGATTAGGATAACAAGAGAATGATTTTCCCAAAGGTGGTTATAATAATTAAAGGTAAAAAAATGAGTTTCCCACATACGATTATAATCATTGGTAGGATAAAAACATTCTCCAGTTAGGTGAATAGAGATAATGTTTTTCCTAAAGGTGGTTATAAGCATTATCACAATGAAAATGTGCCCTAGTTGTGTAGATTAAAGATAATGATTTTCTATAGGTGGTTATAATCATTATATCTATGGGTGGTATGATACACAATGATTTACCTAGAAGCAGTTAGAATCATTGGCATCACAAGTGGGACAATACATAATGATTTGTCTATAGGTTATTATAATCATTGGTATAATGATGAGGGTGTGATGGAAAAGTAATATAAAGGATAAATATGAATTTTGGAAACCTTCTAGTATAGAGATGCATGTCTTAACTAACAAGGATAAAAATTCTTTCATTATTTCATTACTCTATATGTTAGACTTGATCTGGGTAGATCAAGAAATTTTTAAGTGCTAAGGAGATATATCATGGTTGCATTACTTTTAAGAATTATCAAGTTAATTTTTTTTGTATCACATGATAGTATGCATCATGATAGAACATTATGAGAATGTAGACAAAATATGCATAAGGACTAACACATGATCTAATAAATAAGTGAAAATAATGAACCAATGATAAAACCATGATAATAATGTTGATGAATGAATATAGATGGATTAAATAATATTGCAAAAGGAATCACCCAATGAATGCACATAGACTAAATCAAGGCACAACAAGAAAGCAAACAAATAGGCAAACAAGTAAACAAATAAATAAAACACCAAGAAAAAAGAACAAAACAAAATAAAGAGAATAAAATGAAATAAAAATAAACAATGGTTAAGTATAATGTTAGTGAAAACATGAAAAAAACAAGATGGTGATCATTTCCTCTAGGTGATATAAGATAAAAACACAAACAAATAAAATGTGGGGCTATAGAAGAAAAAGAAGTGGGTAGCTGAGCTGACTCTAGATACACGAATCAAGTGGACATTGCTTACATAGTTTCATGCATGCAAGGTCCAACATAAACTTTAAATTAAATTTAATTCTCCCAATATATGGGATAGAATAAAATTATGATGATAATAAAACATGTTTGTGTTGTAGAATAAATATGGGAATGGTCTCAAAAAATAGCAAGAACATGGGATGCAAGGCCTATAAAGATGGGGAAACTAAATGACAAGTGGTTACTTTTGAAGTAGATAGGGATCCAAAAATCCTTAAGGAAAAGAAGTGATCGATGTTTAAGAGTTTTAATATTTTATAGATCACTTTACAATTTTTTTTGAAATTTTCAAATCATCTCAACTCGATCAAGTATGATGAGATACTAAATGGTCCAACTCAAAAAATAGAAATATCATGGATTAGGTTTCTCATAAAATGGTGAGAGCATTCAAACTTAAAATTACTCATAAAATGGTAAGAGTATGGCAAAGGGTGACTAAGCTGACCTCAAGGGGAATCAAGTGCTACCTACATAGTCCTAGGATGGGACCTCAAGTCATTGTAGTTCCTTCTTATAGTGTAGGTATGGGACTAGGTAGCAGCAAATTCATAAACTGGGCAAAGTAAGAAAATGGCATATTATCACCTAAGAATGGTAAGATGGTACTTCAAAGTGTGATAACAGGTGTTGTTCTTAATTTACCTATACGTGGTTATAATTAAGAAACAATGATATAGGTCAATGATACTAATTTACCCATAGGCGGTTATAATTAGTAGCATGACAATGGCACTCTACTTTTACTAAAGGTGGTTATAATCAAGAACACTTTGTATAAAATGAAACAAGAAATGAAGGATGCAATTGCCAAAACACTATCATACTACTCTAAAAATAGTTATTTTTTAGAATATAAATCAACTATTAAAACCTAATATAAATCTTCTTGTTGAAAGTACGCATGGAACCAATGGAATAGAACCAAGGCAAAAAGGATTGGGTAGCGAGGGTGAAAAAAAAAATTGGTTGATAGGAAAGGTGTGGTAAAATAGTATATGGTATGATATAAATAAAATAATGATATGGTACAATGTAAATGGGCCTCATAGACAATACTTTAGGTCTCTCAAGTGAAGTAACACTTGAGGTGTATAATGTTCATCGGCTCATCAAGTTTATCCCCATCTAGTGTAGTGAACCTATATGCTCTAGATCCATAATTTAAAACAATGATAAATGGGCCTAGCCAATGAGTTTTTAA
Organism: Torreya grandis; assembly: GCA_037957365.1. Classification (NCBI taxonomy): domain Eukaryota; kingdom Viridiplantae; phylum Streptophyta; class Pinopsida; order Cupressales; family Taxaceae; genus Torreya; species Torreya grandis. Next base: position 4,418,570 of record JARHVA010000695.1, read on the forward strand.
CTTGTCTTTGTGGTTCTTCTTAGTTGTGTTATTCTATTGGTTTTATTTAATAATAATATCACCAATATTAAATCTCTATGTTTGATTCATTGATTATAGTGGCCACAGAGTCAATTCTATATGCTTTCAGTCTATTAATTATGGCCATGCATTTTTCATCAAGTAACTCTAGCTCTTATACGTAAGATACTCGGTAAGCTTCATCATCTAGAACATGTTTCAACAAAATACAAAAAGAAGGTAATTCGACCTCAATGAGAAGAATGGCCTTAGTGTCATGAACTAGGGAATATAGAGTGGCTTTAATTGGGGTATAGTAATTGGTGTAGTATGCCCAGAGGGCATGTAAGATATGGAGGTGATAATCATGGCCATCATTATTGATAATATTTTTAAGGATGTTGACAATGGTTTTGTTATATGCTTCTACTCAGCGATTACCTTGAGGGTAATATGCAGTAGATAAATGTTAAGTATGTTGTACATGACACATAGTGAATTGACATCCTTGTTCTTAAATGAGCCACCATTATTAGATATAATGTCAGATGGGATACCATAAAGGTATATGAGATGGTTAAGATGAACTTGGAAATTTAATTTCTAGTCCTATAAGTGAGGGGTATAGCTTTAACCCATTTAGTGAAATATTCAATAATGATATGGATGTGTTTATGGCCATTAAATGAGGTGGGGTTTATATTTTCAATGAGAATGAGGCCCCATGTAGTAGATGGTCATCATGTAAACATTTGTTATAGAGTATTGACTAAGGCATGAATCAAATTGGCATGCCTTTGACATTTATCACACCTTTTAACATATGCAATTGCATTTGCATCCATAGTTGGCCAATAATACCTAGTATGTAGGATATTTTTGGATATGACAACCCTAATTGTATGAGATCCACATACTCCTTCATGAACTTCTCATAATTCTAATTTTGATTCTACCAAAGTTAAATAATGAAGCAGAGTTATATCAAAGTTGTGATAGTAAAGGGTTGGTCCAATTAAGGTATAACATGTAATTTGGTGGGTAAAGGCCTTTTATTATTTATGGGATAGGTTAGGTGGCATAATATAGTGATGGAGGTAGGTATAAAGGTCTGAATACCATATAGAGATGGGATTAGGATCAATAATATCACAAATCATTATGATGGTTGAAGGTTCATAAGCTAGCACTAAAATATTTTCAATGAGGAATCGATAATATTTTGCCTTATCTAAATGATGAATCAAAGATCCAATGGTGGCCATGGAATTTTTTGTTTTATTACTACCCCTGGGTATGTGTTTAAAATGTACATCGGTAATGTACTATGCTAGAGTGTCAACCATGGCCTTGTATGGTATCAGCTTATCATCTCTGGTCTAAAAATGTTTTGTAACCAATTGATGATTAATTGAGAATCACCATAAACCTTGAGATGTTGAATATTCCATTATACTTGCTAAATAATATGTAATGAGTGATTCATATTCATCCATGTTGTTGGTATAAAGAAATCTGATATAAAATGATTTAGGAATAAGATCCCCCTATGGTGTAATAAACAATAGGCCTTCCCCTAATCCATGTGATGTGAATGATCCATCAAAATACAACTTCTAGTAATGTTATTTAAGAGGTGTTTCAATGATGGTCATAATGGACTCATCTAGGAATTAAAAAGTTTGAGGTTTTATATTCACAAGGGGATATTTAACAAGTTGATTTGCAAGTACTTGTCCCTTGATGACCTTCTAGTTGATGTATTCTATCTCTAACCCATTCAAAATCATGATCCATTTATCAATGCAGCCTTGTAAATTTATTTTCGATAGTATATAATTAACTGGATCTACTGTAGAAATAATTATGGTCTTGTTGTTTAACATGTAATGTTGCAGCTTTTAGGCTACAAAGACCATAGCTAAATAGAATTTTTTAATGGGTTTATAGTTGTGTTCATACACAACTAGTGTATGACTTAGATAATATACGGCATGTTTTTTTCCATTATCATCATGTTGAGATAAAATTTCCCCCAAGGCTTTCTCTATGGCAAATAGGTACAGTAAGAATGGCTTTCCTAGCATAGGTGGTAACAAAACAGATGGCTTTTATAGATAGTCCTTTAAACACCAAAAAAAATTCTAGCATTCATCATCCCAATGAAATGTGACACCTTTCTTTAGTAAGTGTGTAAATGTATGGTATTTGTAGGCCAACTATGATATGAAGCATCTGATAGACTAGATATTTCCCTATAAACTATGGAGTTACTTTAAATTAGATGGTGGTGGCATCTTAGTAATGGCTTGTACTTTTGTTGGATTGACTTCAATGCCACTATGAGACATAATGAATCCAAGTAATTTTCCTGAAGTAACTCCAAAAACACACTTTTTTGGATTGAGTCTAACCTTATATTCATGCAGTCTCTCAAATATTATTTGTAGTGTTGTTATATGATCATCCATAGTCTTTTATTTTCTTTGTATGTCATTAACATAGTATTTAACAATGTCATGCATCATATAATGAAATATGATGGTCATGGATCTTTGGTATGTGACCCCAACATTCTTGAGACCAAATAGCATAACCTAATAAAAAAAATTTCCCATGGAGTGGTGAATGTTTTTTTATGTTGGTCTCCTGGCACAATCTTGATTTGGTTGTATTTTGAAAATCCGTCCATCAGTGAAAGCATTTCATACCTGATGGTAGATTCAACTATCATGTTAATTTTTGGTATAGGAAAGTCATCCTTAGGGTAGGATTTATTTTTATCTATAAAATTAGTGAAGATTTTTATACCTTATGGCTCTTACTAACTGACACAACATTTGAGATCCACTCTAAATAGCCGATCGATAGAATACATCTCACTTCTAAGAGTTTTTCCAACTCTTTCTTTACTAATACATCAATATAGGGATGCATCTTGCATAATTTATATTTCACAAGTTTGGCATTAGGATGTATAAAAAGGTGGTGTACAACCAAGGGAGGGTACAATCTTGACATGTCAAAGTATGCCCAAGTAAATATCTCAATAAATTCCCTCAAAAGGGCTATAAAGATGCCAATTCCTCCTCAGTGTAGGAAGTGGCTAATTTTATCAATTTTGGGTCATCTAGAGTCCTGATGTTGACTTATATAGTGTCTTACACAAGGAAATTTGATCCATCCTCCAAAATAGTTGGCAAAGATTTGAAATGGCCTACAATGGCAAAGTCCTCTATTTGGATTGGATCTTCAAGTTCACCTAGGCAAGAAGAATAAAAATCTTCCAATGGTACGTATGTCCATGTGAATAATACTATTGGAAACTCTTGAATTATTTTATTAAAGGCATGTTTTTATTCAAAATTGAACTTGGACCTATATGCAATTTTATCATTGGTGGTCTCCTAAGATATGTTTGAGGAAGGTTGAACACCCCCACCTAATAGTGCTTCAAATAAGTTTTAACTAGAAGATTAGATTTTCTCTTTACTTTTATCCTAGTCCAAAATAATCTAAAATAGGTTTTCACTTTGGGACCTCAATGTTTTACTTTTTTTTATGGCTAAGGGTGTTTTCCCATTCTCCAAAATAGGCTGAAGGATCTAAGTTGTTTGAGAACCCTTGTTTATGGTCTCCCAACATAACATTGTCTATTAGGCCTAGAAAATCCCAAAAAGCATCATCATTATCAAACTCATCTATAGGCATGGTGGATTCTTATTGGTCCTAGGATATAAGTTGAGGGTGTTATAAAGGAAATAGATTAAGGTGAATAAATGGTATAAAGGTATAAATAGCATGCATGTCAAACAGATGGGTATTGGCTAGGTATTCATAAATTCTATGATCATAACTTGCTTTGATGTCACCATCATTATCACTAGTAATTGGCATTAGAACATGAATAAGATACATGGGGTCACCCCCAAGTGGTTCAAATATGAGACCTAGGTTCTTCTATACCAAGTCATAGATATTGGATCAATTATTCCTTGTTGATTTGGCCCAAGTCCTCATCCTTGATAGGCATGATTCTCTATGATATTATTAAGAATATGATTTTGTATAACAATCAACTAGTGTGTCATTATATAACTAGGATTCAAATTTTTAAGTGGGTTTTATTCTTGGCTTTCCCTTTCATTGACATTCCATATAAGGTGGATTATCTTTAGATCTTCCATAGAACTTGGGGTTTTATGGAATCTTGGTAGTGTGGAATTTATCATGAATCAAATATTCCCTTGGGCCATTAGTTGTGATGGTAAAATTATTGGATATTTTAGGGGGTGGCATCTAAGAAGATGAATCAAAGGTATCTAGGTCAATTTAATAGGCCTCTAGAAAATTAATAAGTATTTATTTCCCCCATTCTTTATTTGGAACTATATCCAAACCAAAATGATATTTATAGATTTTGTACTTAGCCTAAAAATGTTTACAATGTACATAGGGATGCAAATCTCTGTGGATGGTGACATCCATGCTAGGATGAGAAAACTTCAAGCACTGGTGTAATGTTGAAGTAATTTAAAAAAATTCATGTATCGAAGGTCAACCCAAGAGAAAATTTTATGAAAAATATAGGTCTAACACATGGCATAATGTATCATGGGTTAAAGTCCCAATGATAACTAACAAGGTGATGGTGCCTTATGATTCTCACTCTTCATTGTTGTAGGCCTTGATAGTAATCTTTCCTAGCTAGATATCATCTATTGTATATCCAAGATGTTTGATGAGCTTTAGTGACATAATATTTAGGATCGATCTATTGTCTATGAGGATAAATTTCTCTTTGTGTTGTGTTATGACAACTTTGATGTACAGTGGATTGTTATGCAAAGGGCCAAGGAATGATATATCACTTTGGTCAAAGGTTAACTATTGTCTTGGGGATAGATGTCCAACCAAAGATTGTAATTTGTCTAGGTTTATATCATTTTGAACTTGTGATTAGCTTAGGAACTATATTAATATGTTATATGGATGGTATATGTATGCAACAAGTCCAAAATGGAAATTTGTGTAGGCATTTTCTAAAATTATTCCACAATATCAAACATCTTCTCTTTTATAGTGGTATATGGCTTGTTCCAAGATAAAATTATGGGTTAGATTGGTGTAGTGGTAGATGGTTATGGGCCTGAAATCATAATATTTTATTATCAAGTTATGATTGCACAATTGAGATTAGAAACAAGACCATTATTACTAAAAAATGATGGTGGAGGGGAACTAGATAGGATAAGTCTTGGCTATCGATGTACTTGTATGTGGTCATAGGGCAAAGATGAGTTATTAGTATAAGGTCTAAAATTAATAATCCCTACTTTTTGGTATTCTTGTATACGGTCCTAAGTTAAGGAAGGATCACTAGTATAGTTTGGTTGATTAGATTTGGTTAGTAATGGTCCTGTTTGATTAGCACTTGGTCATGGATTGATGGAGATGGTGGAAACACGACCTCCCACAAGATGACCTACAAAATTTTTGTAGTCATGTATAGAAGTGTGGTAATTTTACTAGGTATTAGCATCATTTTGGACTTGGCTCCATCTATTTGGTTGACATTCTTATTGTTATTGGTATTGATGTTATTATCTTAGCTATTGATACTATTATTGTTATTGCTCTGGCCTCTGTTGTTGTTGTTGTTGTTGTTGTTGTTGTTGTTGTTGTTTTTTTGTTTTTATTATTATGTTGTAAAAAAGGGTTTTGATAAATACCCAAGTTCTAATTTGATGTAGATGCTCTATTATCCAATGTTAACTTCCCATTTTATAGCATATTTTCAATTAGGTGCCTGATTTGCACATAATAATGTAAATTATGTCTAATAACTTGATAGTATTCATATAAATAATTTTGTCTATACCAATTTGGATAAGGATTGCACTCATGATAGTGCTTTGGAATTAGCTAACTAATTAGATTAGTAGTGTCTAACTTGAAAAGTATGGATTCAATAGGCTCTTCAAGGTCACCAAAAACATGATGAGTAGGCATATTTCTCTTTAGAGGAGGGGTTTTCAAAGGCAAAAGTTGTTGATCTTGTTGATCTAGTATATGTTGTTTCAAAGGTTGTTCTTGCTTAATAGGTTTTTGGTGATGAATAATTTGCATTTGTGGTATTGGCTGAGTAGATGGTGTTTACACCATTTGTACATGTCATGACATGGTTACTCTATTTCCATTAATATTATTGTTACAATTAAACTACTTGGATTTTTCATAATTATTGGTTTGAGTTGGTGCCGATGCTTGTGCTTGGGCTTGATTATGGTTTTGATTTTGGCTATTTCCTTGGTTTTAGCTCTGATTTTGATTCAATGAGGTAAGATTAATAATCCCTTTGTTAATAATGGAATTTTAAATTAGTAAGCCTTTGCCAATGATATCATTAAAGGTATGTGCACATTACAGCTCTAGATTATAAGAGATCTCATTGTGCAAATTTTTGGTAAACACATCAACTAATTACTTATCTGGTAAACTGTGGGTGAAGTGTCTATCAAATGCTCTCCATCATTATATATAGTTTATGAAACTTGCATTGACCTTCTATTTGGATTTATTCAAATCTACCAATGAAATATCATGTTTAATCTTTTAGGATAAATGCTACACAAACTTGTCTAAAAGGTCATCAAAATTAGATACTAACTTCTTTGAAGATTTTAGGAACCACTCCAAATCTTTTCCTACTAGACTCTAGGGAAATAAAATTAGGAGGTATATGTCACTATAAGCCACTAGCTAATATATATATATATATATATATATATATATATATATATATATATATATAATGGGCCTTAGGGTCTCCTTTACCCTTGCATTTGTCAAACTTTAGTGGTTTGTACCCTAAAGGAAATGGTATTTGTAAATACTCTATGTTGAATAGGTAGTAACACACATCATCCAACTTAAACTTCTTAGTCTACTTCTTAACTTGGATGTAAATAATTTCATCCTTCATTTGCTTCAATTCTTATGCCAAAAAATTTGATGGTACATTGACTAAGGTGGAGGTTGGGTGGTCAAAGGTGAAGTACCTTAACTAGGGTATAATGGAGGTATGGTTTGTTATGAAATTTGGGGAATCAACCAGGAATATGCATTCCTAGATTGGGATGTAATTTCTAGAATTGCATGCATTATGGTATGATATTATGGTTTGGATTTGGTAAATAGGCCTAGTTTTGAGGGAATTGTGGTTGAGATGGAAGGATATGGCTCTGGGTGAAAAATTGTGTCTGCTAAGGTTGATTAGAGACTTGTTTCCAACTAGTTAAACATGGCTAAATAATGAGAACTTGTTGTGAAGTAAGAACCTATCATTGGATTTGTGGCATGTTTGGAACAAAAGGAATTATTTCCTAGTTGGTACTTGTTGAATGGTAGTACCTCTTAGTTACATGAACACTTGTTGTGAAGTAGACACTTATTGGTTATTCATAATTTATCATTGAAAAATAGACATATGTTATTGATTAGATAATGTTTGTGATTGTAAATGCATGTTGGCTTATGACTGAAGAGGTATACTTATCATTACCTGATGTAGTGGAACATTGGTTGCCCCATGTTGAGGTGGTGGAATGTTTGATCTCTATATCATTAGTATACTAGAATTTTTTTATTGTTTTGGAATGTTAGTTGTCACCTATTATGGTGGAATAACATTCATCATGTTTTATTGAGGCAAGGTACTATTTTGAGCTTGACTACTTAATCCTTATGATTACATACTCAAAGAAGCATTTAGTTGAGGATTAGAGGTAGTTTTTTATGGTTGGGAGGTAAAATTTCCTTCCCACTACTATTGTGAACCACTCATGGCATTAACTAAAGGCTCTTGTTGTGGACTAGTTGTTTGTGTAGTTAAACCACTTTGGCCTAGATTGGATGACACTTTTGTGTTATCCACTAAGTTTGTCACATTTGTCTATGTAGAAGAAGTAAACTCTTATTTAATAGTTGGGGCATGGAACATGTCACCAACTAAAGTGATTTACATAAATGGGTCTCTATCCAGATTGTCTTAACCTATCGATTTGATTAAGATTCCTATTGAAGGAGATAACTCAATAAATGGAGCATTTGGCATATTCATATTATTGAAATTGCATGATAAGTTCAAATAAGTTTTATATGTTATTTGCATTTGTATAAAATGGTCCTCTATGAGGCTATTTCTTGTGACAATCATACATGGGTCCTGATACAACATCAACACTAGATATTGAGGATTTATAGTAGAGGCTTGTTCAATGGTTTGATTATAAGGCATGTTGTAAGGCACTCTAACTAGACTAGGTAAGTTTTCATGGGGGAAGCCTACTAGAAACTTAGCCCTTACATTTACAACTTAGATTAACACTTTGTCTTTTTTTTTAACCAAGTGATGATAAAAAAAATAGGGATCATATGTCAATGTCATCATAATCTAGTATGGTTGTTGTTGAACTTGGTATACAACTTATGGTATGCTAGAAAGGTACTATGTTATTTGTTCTTGGTCTTGCTCTGAGTATAGAGGTATGTTAACTAAATAGTGGGCTAGAAGATCTTGGATTTATTCCCCAAATTGAGGATTATAAGGAGGATAAATATCCACTTCACAAACCACATCGTCACCATAGGGGTCTTGAACAAAGTCATCTTATGTGACCACATTATCATGTCCTAGATTGTACATGGCTCCAATGTCAGTATAATGAGACATATTGAAATCAATGATGAATGTTTCATGAAAAGGCTTAGAGTTATTTAAACTATTAAAAACAATGTCTAAAGGACAAAAGGGTTCAAACTTGGTCTAAAATTGGAGTTGTATCTCCAAAATGGTCTCTACTAAAACTTGGTACAGTATAGTCTAACATCAAATGTCTCACATAAAAAGGTCAAGTGGATGAAATATAAATTATAATGCCAAACTCTAGGTTCAAAGTGTTTCAAAAAAGTCGAATCTAAATAAACAAAAGCTTCTAGGTCTTTCGTATAAGGCACAAAATCTAGGCTCAAAATAGGCATGTGTTAGGTCTTTTGAAAAAGGTACAAAAGCTAAACTTTAAACAAAATAAGGTATGAGGTTTAATCTAAAAAAATGGGAACACTTTGGCATAAATTAGGCATTTGGATTTAAACATGAACTTGGTGAATTGGTATAAAGCATGAAACTCTAGGAATATGGTGATAGTCTATTTATCCCAAATCTAGGCAAAAAAAATAGTTTTAAAATTGAATAAATAATCAACCTAAGTTGCATAACCCAAAAGAGAAAGACTAATGTTACATAAGGCATAATTAGAAATCAATCAATGTTTATATTTAAACTTGGAAAGGTTAATTTTAAAATTGATGTAGAAAATTAGGATTCTTTAAACAAATAACAAGCTAGACAAAATGAAATGGCATAAAGAAACTAAGTATAGATCCAAAAAGCACATGTGGATTTGGTTTTAAAATTAGAACTTGGAAACAAGGCAAAGAAGTGTTTGAAATGATTTAGGCAATGTAATGACATTATCATGCTCTAAAGATATGATCAATGGTTTGGTTTCAAGAATCTAAGGCACAAAACTTGAATTGAATTGGGAAACATAATGATTACCTTTTCAATCAAGTGACACATACACACAAAGGTTGATAAAAATACTAAGGCACATGCATGATGTCAAATGGGTGGTGTAACACCTCCTCAAATAAAGGAATGATGTATAAATAAGAATCATTTTTAAGTGGTAAGATAGACAAAAATAGATAGTTTTGACTCAAAAAAACATTTAATAAAAGTCTAAAATGACATAAACACCTAAGTGTAACATCCTAAAATCTTAAAACTGACAAGGTTGCATAATATTATCAAATTCTATCAGTATACTCAGTCTTGAGAGGATTTTAATTATTAATACAAAAAGTAAAAGTGCATGAAAATTAGGGTTTTTAGGCCCACTCTTCTCACAAGAGTTTATATAGTAACATGAAACTTTGGGCTACTCACCCTGCATTAACAGTATGTCTACAACAACTTGGATTATTTTAAACTATCAATTTTTGCATATTTCTAGATGGTCCCAAGTGTGGCTAACATAAGAGATGATAACGTCAATTAGATCCACATCAAACAACTTGTTATGAAAATGTATTATCCTTTTCATAACCACTACATGAATCACTTTCTCAGTGTAGTGTGATGTCTAAGTTGATCATACATTTTGAGGGCAATAGTCATTAATGAAGGTAGTTTAACCACTCAAACTACCATCCCAATAATTCACAAACTCAATTTATATAAATTATCATAGAGTAAGGTTGAAATGATTCTAAGAGATGTATTCTTAGGTCAATTTTTCTTTATAAAACCTTTGAGGAGGTGATAAAATCCTGCTCACAAGCCAAAATACATATAAATAAAGACAAGTGAAAATACTTAATGGTCATTTTGGGATCACCCAAACCATACAGATTTGGGGAGGGCCTTAGCAAATTTATTTTCATGATTTTGGATTAAAGTGGAAAAGGCAAAGAATGAGCACTTTTGGTCACCCAAGTTCTTTAAAGGGGATGGGGGGAGAGCATACACATGTCACTCAGTTTGCTAAAAACAAACAACCTTTAGAAAAAAACATAAAAAAAAAAAATTAGGAGTAAGTAACTAAATGTGAAAGTTCATTTTATTACACCAAAATGAGATGTGTTATGATTTTTTTGGTCCCTTGGCATTAGTTGTTTGAAAAAATTTAAAAAAAGACTTCAAAAATAATTAAGGCATGAAAACAAATAAGTTTGTTTTAAACACCAAAGGTAAAATATCTAAGCTTTAACCATGTTCAAACTTTGATTTTTACACCTTAAGACCTAAAAATTATTAGAGGATTTGCTTGCTTATAATCCCAAAAGTGAGTGAGAAAACAACATTTTTAAATGAGGTCTCAGGTTTCCTATTTTTTACCTCAAAGATATTGATGTCGATCCATGTAGGTATCAATGTTAGTCAACAGAGATCAACATCAATCGATCCACATAGGGATTGACATTGGTCGATAGGGATCAAAATCAATTTTTGAAAAAACACATAAAAAGACTATGGTTTTCACAAAAAAACTATTAGTAAAATGAGCTTAAAACAAATAAATTCTCACTAGATCCTATAGGGAAATGGTAAGATAGACAATATTCAGGCTCTTAAACATAAAATGATAAAAAAAACACTGTTAGTCACATCTCTATCATTCTCTATTCTTCACACATGGATCGATGTTGGTTTTATGATAATTGACATTAGTCTTGTATAATTGATGTCAATCTCTATGTACCTTACATGTTGCTAAAAACATAATTACATGAAAAATGAAGTTAAAAATTTAATTTTGAAGATTATTAATCATACATTAGAAAAACTAAAAGTTAAATATTAATCTCCTTGCTTATATGGGATGCTTGAGGTCCCACAAGGCATGTTAACATGTGTCTCTAGGAATTTGACATGGAGAAGAGGTTAGTCTTGTGTTAGTCTCATAAAACCAATGAAATGAAAAAAATAAATTCCTAACACCTCTAGCCTAGATACTATGGAGAACTTAGTAATAAAAACTAAATGAAAGCACAATAAAAACATAAAATACACAACTCTTTTACCTTCTTTGGAAGCTCCAAATGCTTTTTTGAATGGCTTTCTTAGCTTTTTCTTCAATAAGTCTTCATCAATAGAGGTTTCTTGGATCCTTCTCTCTTTGTCACCTTGGATTTGATGTTACTTAGCTTAATATTTAGGCATTATAACATGAATTTTCATGATGTCTGTGAAACAAATCCCACATAATAACTCTACACTATCCAAGCTTATAAATTAAGAGGTATGGCCTTATATTTATATCCTTTAGAATTTTGAGTTTAGGCTTGGAATGGATTTAAACTAAACTTAGGTGAGTCAAAATTCACTCTAGTTGAGTTAATAGTTGACCTAACTCACAATAACATCACTATAAAGGGTTTCAAAGCCTCTAATAAAATAACACCATGCAATAACCCTAGCAAGGTCCTTCGGTTTCTATATTCACTAAGTATATGAAAATTAAATTAAAATATAATCTAGTGATCACCAAAGCTTATGGCAAAAAGTGGGGGTAATAAACATAAAAATTAAACTTGCATAGAATTTATATAATCAAGTCAATATATAGGAAATCCTAATGCATGAGAGAGAAGTATAAATGCAAATCTATATACTTTAACAAAGGAGGAACAAAGTTAGGAATAATTACCTTTGAAAATGAACCCATGAAGCCTCAATATCTCCCTTGGTCAAGGTGTTTCACAAGAAGTTGTTTTGGTATGTAAGGAAAACAAGGAAAATTCATCCCTAATACACATAACTTCTCTATGCATCCAAAATACTTCTCCACAAGGCAAGATCTATATCTCTAAATATAGTATTGGAACCCTAATCAATGCTCCTTAAGTATAATTGTGGATAAATAGATGCACATTATAATATTCTTTTTCTTTTCTTCTCTCTTCATAAATGATAGAAATCGATGTGTATATATAGTTAAATCTAACCTTAAACCTTTCCTAAAGTTTAGCCAACAAGGTTAGTAAAATTTCACCTTGTATCATTAATTTATAAAATCAATCTAGGCCCTGGTCTAGGTTGACCAAGTCTAACCTAGACCCATAATGTGCTAATATTAATTTGGATACAGGGTTGGCCCAAGTTGGCATTATTTGTTAAATGTCAAAAAGGGTTTTTGGCTTAGATAGGGGCTAAGTAGGGAGGTGAATTGATTAGAGTGTGTAAGAGAGGTGTTAAAGCAGAGGGAATTTTATAAAATATGGTTGTGTAGATAACAAGCGGTGGTATAGGGGACAAAAATATTATGAAGAACCAATGGTTTGCCTACCCCTTTCTTTGTACACCCTTTAAGTCATGCACTCAAAGATATTGAGACTCAACATGTTTTTGTAAGAGAAAAATCATCATAATTGATCAAGTTTGAAAATATTATGTGTATACATATGCCCCACTCAAATCTCATCACATGTCATATAGGTGTAACATGGGATGGTGCTTCAAGAAAAGAACATAACAACACACAACATTGAAGCTAAATAAATTGTAGTCAGAAGCAAAGAAGATAAATGAAAGGATAGAATTGAATAATACATACCTTTACTTACTTTAGTGTTGTAGATAATGAATTAATTAAATAAATGTAAAGGTGTCCAATGTAGGGAATATTAGGTGAACCTATAAAAATTAGCAAAAAATCATTTTTTTGCAAAATATACATGTAATTTATGAAAAAATTCTCTATAATGTTAGGATTCCATAACATCTTGTGGCTTGGAAAAAGAGCTAATAGAAATAAATATATGGTTAAAAAATAGAATCTCATTGTAAATATTTGATATGTAAATAATTTTGAATAGTAAATATAAATAGGGTGAAAATCAATTCACTTTTTATTTTACTATTTTGATAAATTGTTGCTTTGAGAGACCTACTTTGAGCATAGAGAGTGACAATGGTGAGGAGATGATAACTACAATGTGGAGGATGCATAGCAGTTAAAAAAGGTGTAGCACATATGAGAGAATTAGTTTCAAATTTTTGAAAAAAATTAATTAAAATTAAGTTAAATATATAAAATTGGATGGTAAGAAAAATCTAGACACTAAAACTGACCCTAGTAAAAGTTTAAATAGACTAGGGGTAAAATGGGGTACGAGGTAAGAAAAGATCATACAAATAAATGCCTAAGGCATTTATGGTAAATGTTTAAAAAGTAACCACAAAATAAGAACAAAATCAACCTTATTGAATCACTTTGCAAGGTGGGAGGCAAATAGGGGGTAACTACATAGTAATGGGCTGATATAGTATTATTTAGGATGAACGACTACATAGTATGGGGCCAAATAGTTTGAAATAGGGAAATGGATGATATAGTACCCTCTAGCTGATGTAGTTTGTACCATGTGGCTAATACAGTTTAATAGAGTAGGTTGATTATGTACCAAAGGGCTGATATAGTATGCTAAAGCTAAAAAAGGGCCACTTTAATATCAAATAGGTTGATAGCATCTAAAATAAAAAGACCAAATACATAACATTGGGTTGATGCAATATGATAAAAGTATGATAGGGATGATTTAGTATCAAATAGGCCAATTGTGTAATAAAAGGGGAAAAATAAGAAACTAGATCAAACAAGCTGATGAAGTAGTTAATTTATCAAAATTTTAAAAATGTATTTTGTTATTATGACATTGAGATATAATACATCCTCTATTGTTTGATATTTTTAGAAATGTGAGAGATTTTGGTGCCTAGTGAATGTGTCCTGGCTACCAGATTTATTGGAGCTATTATCAGATGTGGATAAATTTTAATTGGTTGCTTTAGGATTTGGAAACATTATGGATATGAGATGGATCATGTTGAGTGTTTATATCATTATCATTTTCCTAGGAGCATGGGAATGATTAACCTAGAGGTGGAGATCACCTTAGAGTATGTTCATGCATTTCTTGGACTTCCTATAGATGGGACACTGGTGATGTATGGAAGACCAAATTCAGAGGACAAGAGATGAGCCTTACCCCAATGGGATACATGCTTAGATAGGATCTATCTTTTTCTATGAGTCAACTTATTTTATTTTTATCTTACAACCATTCTAAACATCTAAAATGATATGATAAGGCTTGTGACAACACTAGTGCTATGTCACAAATTAGATGGCAAGGTACCATTGTATACAATAACCTTGTTTCAGTCAATTTTAGATTAGGGTGTGTTATATGATCTTAGTTATGTCATTTGGGTCTAGCTCATGCATGACATGTATGGGATGTTATCCAGGGGACATAAGATGATGGGACCCATTATTCTGATGAGCACATAGATATATGAGAGATTCCCTATGTATTGGTTGGTTGGGTTAGCATATGCAGTCAATGATAGGTTACCTCAAGTCATTCAATGAAGGTAGGGCCATGTAGCATGGGTTGTGCCCCATGTTACAACTATTTAGACTATCATAAAAGGGTAGATTGTATGGTAGTAATACACTCACATGAGTAATATATGGTCGAGTTGGGCCATAGTTTCTACAAGTTTAGCATGTGTGTAGATCACTATCCATTACACTTTATGGGTGAAGCCTCATCTAGTGGCTCATGTTACCAGATAGATGGGACTTCCCCATCTAGTATCCCCTTTATTAGTTATTAATTATTGGTCATGACATACTAGAGATACAAGAAGGAGAGGAGGGAGAGGGGTACTTATTGAGATACCAATGATTAGGTCTCAATAAGCTAGACTATGGATTGGTTGGGCATGATAGTAAGAGGCAACAAATATTTGAGGAGAGTATATCATGGATGTGGATGTAAGGGATGTGGGACCACATTAAAGACCACAATAGAGGTGATAGTGGGCACTGTGAGCTCATTAAATAAGGAGACACCATTGACATGATGAGACATAGACACTAGATATCACATAGGGGATCCTATAGTGGCTCCAAGACATATTTGGTCTACATAAAAAACACTAAATAGGGGACCATGATGGGCTCAAGTGATGATTCCTAGTTTTATGTTATTGTGTATGTAGCTAATGGAGGAGGTTATTGATGTGTAAGCATATGGTGAGACCATGGTCAATGATACCAACACTAGTGATAAATATTTTAATTTAGTTTAAGTTTTTGATATATAACACTAGTTTTATCTTTGTATATTCTAGATATATGATTTGAGATATACATAATATATATATGTAATATGATGTATATTTTGTTTCTTATTTTGTAGATATTATTATTGTGGAGGAGATCAGATATGGAGCCTTGATTTTGGTTGCATGCCATGATATTTTGGATGGGTTGCTATCACCGTATGACCCTACCACTTTGGTTGATCTTATGGTTCCATCTACCCTATCTCAAGTTAGCTAGTTTAGACTAGTGGTAGAGGTTGAAAGACTACTATAGGTGTGAGGTGAAGGGTTATATCCACCTACAAGGGTAGGATCTAGAGAGGATCAAGCTTCATAGGCCTTAGTATAGGAGCGAGCCATGCACATGGTGACTATAATATATCTTGGACATGTACATGCCCAAGTGGCCAATTTATAGGGACATTTTATTGGCTTGAGATCCCAAACTACCTCTTTACAATACACTATTTAGAGGGGTTAGTCACAGGTATCCATGGGTAGCATGGTTAGGCCACATGATAGATAGGATGGAGCATAACCTTAGAGATATAGCTATTTTATTTTTTTAATTTTTATTGTATAAAACACATGAGATATACATTTATATTGAAAATTAATTGATCTTATGAGTTGCACTTGGATTTGGATGTGGATGCATGGATATATTTCCCTTCTATCACATATATTTAGTTTTTGTTGTATATGCTATGGGAAATATGTGATATATGTTTTATTTTCTAGCATTATGTGATACACATGCATGGTTAAAAATAAAAAGTCAAAAAAAATTTAGATAAGTAATCGAACAAATGTAATACAAATTATATCATGATGGGAAATGTGTAAAAATAAAAATATGAAAAGTATAATAAAACAAAGATGGTAACAAAGGTAAGAAATGTTTTCAAACCATGTAAATATTTTTATTGAATTAAAACAAAATAAAATAACACTATATCATGTTGGGAAGTATTAAATTCTGAAATAAAATGGAAGACACATGAAAATCAATGGTATACAAACAAAAATATGATAAAGTTAATCAATCATACTAAATCAAGCTAGGAAGTATGAAAAGAAAAATAAAATGTAAATGAAAATCAAATTAATCACACTAATTCAAGATGGGAAGTATGATAATTTTAATAAAATGGTTTTAAATATACACACAATAAAAAAAGTTTAAGATACAAGTGAATGGGTTATATAGTAAGCATAAAACATACTAAATCAAGAAGGGAAGTCTGTTAATGACATGTAACTCATAATCGAGCACCAATTATCTCAAATTTGACAAATGTAATTTCATTGTGACTTGTTTATGGTATGAATTAGGTATTATAATATTTTGTGATGAGGGCTTGGTCCTATTCATGATCTTACACTATAACTCATAGAGGTGACACTAATGAGGTAGAAACAACTATGGGAATGATTTTAAAAGATGTTTTGAATATGATAATTTATGAGAATGGCTTGGTCCTATCCATGGTTTTACTACAACTCAAAAGAGTAAAAACAATAAGGCAAATAGTAATATTAATTTTTTATTATGGTAATTTGTGAGGAGAGCCTAGTAATATACATGGTCTTATACTATAACTCACAAAGGGAAATCTTAAGGGGAATGATCAGTTAATAAAATAATATTTCTCAAGGGTAACTATTAAGAACTTTGTAATGAAAGAGAGAATGTAAAAACCATGACATAGGCATCTATGAGAATACCTTATAAAACACAAGGCATACTAGGTACAAGAGAGAGACACTAAGAGCCTAGTGACCATCAAAACACAAATGATACCTACTCACAATAAACACAAAGATATATATGAAATTAAGTGATAAACTAAGATCAAATCATGTTGTTTATATGAAAAAGAAAATTAAAATGGACCTACCTTCCCACAACATGTTCCCCATTCCTCAAGACCTCTTACAAAGCCATCAATCTACTGTGAAGATTGGGTACTGGGTACTTGCATGAGAAAGTAGGTAGCACTTACAAATTATTTTATTCTCCTATCCTAATCTATTAGTTTACCGCACCCCAATGGACCTCAAATCTATAATGAGGCCAACTGTAGAATTTGATCTTTAATTAAAAATAGGAGACGTGCTATGAATTACATCTTTTGGTGTGATTAGACTTTTGAATTTGTATTTGCCTTTTTGGATCATTGCCTTTTGTTTAAATGATTTAACTTTTAACTTTTTTATGTATTTTATGATTCCTCCTCTATAAAAAATTGGAATAACCAAAATGAGTGATAAAATTGATACACATGAATGAGATTTAGACATTGGTTTGAATAAGGCTAATTCTCCAAAGATATCACTAACTAAACACTTAGGATTACTTATGAAACAATATGTAATCTCAAGTTTCAACCATACATATACTTAATATTTGAAAGGAAAATAAGGTAATAAAGGGAGATTAGGGGATTGGTAAATAGGTAGTATAATGAGAAGTCTTGTTTGTTAACTGATTATATGGTAGAGAGAGATTATTATGGGAATCAATGTTTGTATAACCAAGTCACAATAATAATTATCTAATTTTTAAGTGAGGTAAGATATAAAACAATAATTGTAAAAGAAAAAGAATCCATGAAAGAAGTGAACACATAAATATAAGTGTGAAATCATGAAAATAATGATAAGAGGCCATGATAAAGGTGAAAATAAATAAAACCATATATAACATATAATGGATAATATAATGATTCACGTAAAATAGATAAGTGAAACCAAATGACACATAGTCAAGTGTATAATCCATATATAAATGGATCATAAATCTAATCCAAAATAATAATGTAGAACAATGTGAAATAACACCATTCCATATTAACAAATACTAATAATTTTGACCACAAAAATCATCTATAACATCTAAAACATATCTATGAAGCTACATTTTGACAACAACTAAAGTCTCATCAATCCTCTTGGAAAGTTATAAGAAGACTTCTTTATGAATCTCCTAAATATAAAATGTAGGTGTAGCTGATGAAGAATCATGCTTAGGAGGGATCTCATGTGTAAGATACTCAAGGAGAGGAATAGATGCTTGAATGGGAATACTATTTTTGGGGTGAGAAGGAGGTGTAACTGGTAGAGAAGGAAGATCCTTCTTGCATGTATGACATGTGGAAAGAGGAATGATTTATGTTGGTTCAACTATGGATGATTACAAAGTACTCCTGAAGACTATGGTAGTGACCAGTATGATGTTAACTACACTAGTGCCAAACATAGTATACCTCCCCATATTTAGGTAAATACTCTGATAATAACTTAAGAGGAGATATAGTCTTATCTTTAGGATGAACAATGGCTAGATTTAATGTGTCAATATACTACCTAAGTTTCTTGAAATAAGTGAAAGAGTGGTTATTTATCCCATGAAAGTAATAGATACACTTTTTAGTATGCTTTTTGGGCCTATTAATTGAAGATGTAGAAGGAGGATCTAGGGATAGTTGATATAACTATAAATCTTTAGTCTAATGACCAATAACTTTATGGATATCAAAATAAGGTTAATTATCCCATTGGGTGGGCATGGGATTAAGTTATGACAAATGAAGAAGAAAATTTCCAAGATAAGGTGGGTATGTAATAGAAACTAGACTAGGCACATTTGAGGGTAAAATAAGAGCAAAAATAGGACTAAGCTCATTTAAAGGTGAGGTTGGTTGTGCATAAGGTGTAAGAATATGAGTTACCATCTATAAAGGAAGCAAACTATAAGGATTTTGGTATCTAGAAAAGTGATAAAGACCTATCATGAATTGGTCCATGAGCATGCTCCTAAGAGGATATGCTGAAACTTGAGGTGTACCATGTAATAGATCCATATCTACCATACGATAAATAAGAATAAGACTATAATTAGGTACTATAAACAAAAAGACTAAAATAAATAAGAATGATATTAAAGAGTCTTGGAACTTATAGCTTGAATGAGTATAGATAAAAATGGGTCATCTCAAGCTTATCCATCATCATAGTTAGGTTTATGTAAGTCTATGGTACATGTAGGTATGTCTTTATCATCAAAGTATGCATGATGGATAGAATGTCTAGTCTTGGTTAATATAATAGGTATATAATTGATAGGTGGTTCATGGGATTGAGGTTAAAAAGAGGGAGAAAGTTGGGAAATAATATGAGGGGATATATCAGAGGTTTTGATTTTGAGGCTAATCTCATCCAACTCATCATCAAAATATAGGAGGTTAGGTGGTATTTTCCCAATTATTTATGGGTGACCATTATAACCTTGAGTGGCATTGATGAGATAATTGAATATTTGGGATTCCCTAAATGGGATAATAGGGAAAGGTTCAAGGGTATGAATTTTAAAGATATGACATTCTTGAAATTATTTAAAATTATAAGAGTTTTTGTCTCCCTGAATATTATAAATAGTTTAATTATGGGGGAATTTAATACATTGGCATGCAGATGAGGTGACTGCTCTCATACGATGATTCCAAGGTTGACCCAATAAGATGTTATAATATAGAGTAAATCTAAAGATCATAACTTCATGTGGATGGTGATAGGATGGATGATAATGTGAAGCCAAACTCAACTTAGAAGATGCATTTTCATTCTATCATATCCTTAACATGTGCTATGTGTAAACTTAAGGTTATATACATAATATCCAAGTGTCTTAATAAAATCAAAGGAGGAAACATAAGTGCCTAAACCTTCATCAATAAAATCACACTTAGCTTAGATAACACCAATTTGGATACTAATGAATAGACGAGGATCATCCACATGAAGTAGGATCTCATTGGGGATCATGAAATCCATAGGAAACTTAAGTGAAAAATAAGTATACACTATTTCATCAACATATATGGATGTATCTTCACATTATTTAAGGATACTATCTTTGGATCCAAAAAAGGTAGTTGAGGGAGGATGAGGAATGTCCATTTCAAACAATAATTATGGTAGATGGTTTTTATGATGGGGAGAAGATCGAATTAATTCTAGGAAAGGTATTTCAGATGGGAGATGAGACAGTTATGAAATGGGATCCCATTCATCATAACCCATGGGAGGATTATTAGATATAGGCACATAATGTTATAAGATCTTCTAGGAAGGAGGTTTGGAAGTGAATTTGAATTTGTGTTGATAAAGTGTAGTTGGTTTGAGTTGATTACAAATGGGGTGATTGAATTTAGGTGGTAGGATGGTTGGTTGAGGTATTTCTTATGATTATGTTGAAGAAATACTATTATAATTTTGGGGAATTTTATAGTTCTATTCAAATGTTAAGGGAATAGTAGAGATGGTATGAGAGATATAATCAAGTGTATTGTTGAGAGTGGTTCTTTAATGGTTATAAGTTCATCTTACCGAAATTATATTAGATGGGATGGGTAAGTGTCATGAATGACGTGAAATGGTTGAGAGATGTGATTTGTAGGTGTTAGATTCAAGTCAACAAAAGTAACTAATATTTGTAGGTTAGTCATATTAACCACATTTTATTCAATAGTAGTGAGGTCTATAAGACTTTTAACATTGTTTATATAAGGATTAGGATTATCAATGTTATCTTGGTGGTTAGGAAGAGGATATTTGTATATATAAAGATCAGCATTATCATGGTCTAAATCTTGGCTTTTATTTTACATTTTATGGGCTTTAAAAGCTATGTCATATGATTATTGATGCTTTAGAATGAGTGCTTCATGATAAAAGTTTAGACCAAGAAAAAAATCCATACCAATATGGCATAGTTGTCTACGTGTTTCATGAGAGTAACCCCAACTTACATGAAACCAACAAAATTTGGCTAGATCATACCATGATTTCATAGGATGTGTGGGGTCCAGATATAATGATAAAGGTATTAGAATATTCTTTTGAAGTTATGCTAAAGATAATGGTTTATAGGCATTAGTGTGGTTAGTTTGAGAATATGTAGGAGTAAGAGTGTTGTTTGGAGGGGGAACATGCTCCATAACATTGTTTGGAATGATTGATTGAATGTTATGAATAGTGTCAAAGGTATCATTACTGCCATCATTAGTTTCATGATGATTTTATTTTTAATGAGAATACAAGTTCCTGTTGTAGGTTGACATGTTTTTAATTGATGTATAAATAAATCATCTTTTAGCTTGATCAAGGTCTTTATCCAAAGTTCTTTGAGAGAGAGTCCTAACCTGATATTGTAATTTTGGGTATAGAGAATTAGTGAATAGGTGGAATAGGTTATCGTATACCATATTATGCTCACATTTGTTATACAATTTATTTGATGAAGGATTGTGCCATTTCAGTTTCAAATTGTTTACAATTTATAAAGACTTGGGCTAAGTTATTCTCAAGAATATCACTATTTTGAAATTTTTGGAATAGTGAATTAACTAAGTCTTTAAGCTTAGTGATAGAATGGGTTTTCAATTGATTTTACTTTTATGCATTTAAATTTGATTACCTTAATTATTCTAATTAATCCTTCTAATTTATCCCCTTTATCCTAATCCTAGTCATTTATCTAATATCCCCCTTAATATTTCTTTATTTACTAACCATAGTTCCTATCCCACTTCTTCATTAATTATCCTAAATCCCCATTATCTTATCTTAATCTCACTTATCCATTATTTGTTAATTTTAAATTCCTATAACCCACCTACCCACCTATTAAGCCTTTCTTTAGGCTCTCTTACACCCCTAGTCCCTAATCAACCACCTAATCCCTATCTAATCCCCTTTTAATCATAATTAGTCCATAAGAGTATTTTAGAATCCTCCAATTATAGAATCCTCTCTAACTTAGCCTTCCCCATCTACAATCCTCCATTATAGAGGATTCTAAATAATTTAAAATTCCTTGCAAAATCCTCAACCATTGATCCTAATGGCCCAAGATTTAATTCTATCCATTGATTATTCCCTCCATTTTCTATATAAACAAGCCATTTCTCCATGACTAAGTTATCTAGAAAATTTATGTATGAATCATTAAATCCATAAAGTATTCATGTCAATCTAATCCTTCAATCCATCATCCATAATCCATGATCAAATAATCATAGTTTCAAAAATTTTAGTCTAAGGTAATATCAATCTAATCTTCTTATCTTTATCTTTTTAATCTTAGTTTGGAGCGATTAGCTTTAAGATTAAAATGCTAGATTAAATTGTGTATTCATCTACTTGCATTTGATTCTAATGGCTCTAGATCTTACTTAGGTAGTTTAATGGTTTAGGTCTAAATTACATATTTAAATAATAAGCTCAAAATTCTTACTACAATTTGATGACCATGGTGGGACTACCTTCCCAATTTAATCATTTTTCTTGTTAGTTGTGTTTTGGATAGCTTATAGGTCCAAATAAATCAATAACAAGTGTCAAATTTTGAATAAATTTTCACACACAAGTGAGTTACAATCTCACTTTACAAGTTGTGACATTACAGTGGTAGTTTTGCATTGAAAATCATGATTTTATGATAACCATCAATTTCTAACCATTAATAGTTTTTTTGTTTAGAAGGTCGTTACTCTTATTCAATACTAAAATTCACAAATTGTGATTTTGAATTCAAAGTCATGGTTTTGTATGCCATTTATTAGTTTTGTAGTAACTATCTAACCCCTAATGGATAATGGTTTTCTAACTATGATAGGTTTTCGGTGGTCTATAAAACTGCAACTTTGTGACTCACAGTATTGACCAACAAATCATGGTATTTCCATCCACGGTCATGATATTGTTATTTTTGACAAAACCACTAGCAATTATCCCTTAATACATAACCTATAAGGTAAATATTGTCATTTTATATTTTGTAAGAAGATCAATGATCATATAGGTCCCTTTTTCAAGCTTATTTTACTATCTTATATCTGTGAATATTTTTTGTTAAACACATTTTGTGATTTTGGGTATTAAAGAATATATCTTTGCTAACCACATTTTGTGAAAGGGGTTTTATCTGTAACCTGCTATGGGACAAAATTCCTATGTGTTGATTGATAGGGTCAACAAGAAAGGCAAAGGCAAGATCCTCTATAAACAAAACATTGCATCCTTACCCTTTTTATTAACTTTTGCAAAACTACTAATCATGTAATTGTGACATTTATCTAAATAGTGATATTACATTATCAATAGTGATATTGTAATTAAATCATTTTAGGATTCATACTATTTATTGATTTAATATATCTAAATCCATAGGATAGTTGTTGAATTCATCTGATTAGAAATACACTTTCTCTTCTACAATTGTTTATGATTTTGTCCATTTTGATATATATCTTGTCTTGATGTCCTTTTATAAAATTTTGATACATCATAATAAGTTTTAAATCTGCCATGATCATTTGTGAATAGTCATTTTAAGGCATCTAGATTAACCTCTCATAATCAGCCAAACATCTACCCTAATCAATAATTAAAAATTTAAAGTTTTTATACTTTATCACAATATCACTAATCTCATAATCATGATATTGTCTAAGGAGTCACAATATTAATCTAATAGTTATGGTTTTTTAGATTAACTGTCTCAATTAACTACCTGTGGAAAAATCACAACTAATGAATTGTGATATTACATTGATAGTTGTGATATTGTAGTCTGAAGTTGTGATTTTGCACCTTTTTTATATTTGGTTTTATCTTTTTTTAGTTCATTTTTAGAGTCATTTTTAATGATTTTTTATTCATTCTGAGCCTCCCACAAGGCCCAAATTGAACTACCCCCATACCCTACAAGGGGATATACCCCTCAACCCCATTGGGGGATACTAACCCTAGACCCCTGCATCATGGCTTGCTCACTCAAAGAAATTATTGAGCCAAATCATGATTTTTTCAATGGTTTTTCTTAAGGCCTATTAGACTAACATTGTGCTTCTTATAGGGGTGAATTCATTGGTTGTTTTGACTTGATAACATCTTATATTTTAGGTCATATTTTGTTTTATCATCTTATCTTGTAGGTTACCCCTAAATATTATTATTCAAAATCACTAATCACTTGTCTTGTAGGTTGCCATTTTATGAGTGCCACTCAAACTACTAATCATTTTCTTATAGACCACTTATCAAAGGCATTTTGAATTTTAATCACTTTATCATATTATTTAAATTCCTTTGTCTATTCTTTTATATATCTCACATCTAATTAATTAGCTAATTAATCTCTTTTGGTTTGCCTATTTGTCACTTGAGTGCTACAGTGGTGTATGCTCTTCTCCTTGCATCCTTATGATGATTCTTAAAGGATAAAAAACCACCCACAAACCCTCATGTTTTCTTTTCTATGGCAAAATTATGTGGAATTGATACCCACACACTTACCATAGTCTTAGGGGATATTTATAGTGGATTTCACCACCACACACTAATCCACACTCCCTATTCTCATGAAGTATAAATATCAGGGACAACTATCGTTAAACTAAGTATTTCACCCCATATAGGTCATTTATGAAGGAGAAGAGTTCATTATTTAAACCAAGCATTATACATAACTCTATATTGATTTGGGCCCCATCGTACCTAACATATATTAGGGTCATCCCTAGAGATCTTGTTTAGCCTATAATAAGACCATCAGCCATAGCATGTGACTTGCTACCGATGTTAAGATCAACTCTTACGAAGCCATCAAGTATAGACAGGGTTGAGATCATTTAGTTTATTCCATAATGGGTTAACAACCTACATACTCACTTACAAAGATATTAGATAGTGTAGTCATTAGGCTACACACACTTGAGTTTACTACTCATAGGTTTATGGTCTACTTGCTTAGGTATGTGTCATGTTAAACATGTGTTGTTTGTGAGCTAGGTTATCCTTTAACCCAAACCCATATAGGTTATTTAGGCATTCTATATCACCATCTTATATATCCTTATCCTCATTTTATATAGTCTTAGTCATATTGTACATTTAACCTTCATCATATCCTATACATCCTTAATCTTGTACACATCCTAATCAGATTTTGCCTTGACTTCTTTATCACCCAATCAGACCTTAGCATCCCCCATCTAAGTCTAACCTTGTCTTGTCTTATCCCACAACACACCTATTTATCTCTTTAGGTCACACACTTTTCCAAATCCCACTCACCACCATTACATTACCACCCTTGTCCCAATCTTAAATCCCACCATCCTTGATCCCTCCATCTATCCTTCATCACATAATCCTATCCCATCCCACCTTGATAAAATTAGTCTAAGGAATGAGCTAGTCCTTTTTTCCTTTAATATCATCCTATCATTCTAGTCCACTATCAATCATCAAATCTCATACATAGTTGGTATCCTACTAACATCTTATCACTTTGTCATTTTCAATCTAGCATCCAGTCATCATGAATCTAGTCTCTATCATCAAGTCATCTTGCCTATTCATAAATAACACCCATCCAATAATCATCATACTAGTTTGAATCTAGGAACCCATCAAATCCCTAACCCTTTTACTAGCTTGAAAAGTAGGCATTATTGATAGATCATTATCACTTATTGTACTATTATTCTAAAATTTAATCCTAGTCCTATAATCACATTTCATCTATCTCATCCTCATCATCACCTATTATCTTAGCTTAATCATTCATAACTACTTTATTCAAGGTACCTATCAAATTAATAAATATACCTTCACATCATCTATTACCCTTTTATCATCTATCCTCATGGATTTAGAACCTATTCTAATATTACAATACCTATTTAGCAAAAAGTATGAGATCCTTTTGTGGGTCTTAGAAATGGGTGCCCACCTACCTTCATCCCTCAATCCTATAAATCCCAAACCAATATCCCATATCTTTCCCCATCCATAGTCCCATAGCTCCTCACAGTCAACCCCATCATCTAGTCATCATAATCATAGTCCTCTTTACACAAGTGTTAAAGTTACCTTATTTGAATCTTGGCCAATAAAGATGAAGTCTTATTATGGCTATTGGAGATGGGTTCTCACCTTGATAATGATATTGAACTCTTAAGCCTAAGGTTACCTCCAAAAAACTTCCTTAATCAACCCTAATCTCCATCCCATTCCATTCCTCCATCCATTAGTCCTAGTCTTAGTCCTAGTCATGATATTTCTAGTCATGAGTATATTATTGTAAATAAGGGGGTAGTCCTCTCATGGCTATTTGAGATGGGTGCCCAACTTCCTAAAGGTCTTAAACCCATCCAAATAACCTTAACCACATTTATTACCCATCCCTAGTCAAATCCTCCATCTACCAATTAGAGTCCATTACATATCATCCATCATACTAGCAAAGGGAAGTATATCTTGTCAACATTATCTAGTTCTCATTTACCTCCTAAATAATCCCACACTCCACCATCACATTATTCCACCACTAATAATTACACATCAAAAGTCTTGGACAAGTTGTATAACCCTCTCCCCATCTCTATGGAAGCCTTATTTTGGGAATTGAGGTCTATATGCATGATTGTCCACCCTCAAACATGAATTTTAGATTTATCCAAGCGTGTGCCCTCAAGGTAACAACCTAAATTATTTTGTATATACCATAAAGTCCCTAAGAATTTCATTAATATATGTCACAATTTTAAAAATTATATCTATAAATTAAATGATAATGGTGACATTAAAATTAAGGGAGAATCCAATGTGTCCACTCTTAGGAGTGCACAAAAATGGGTATGCTAAGAATTGTTTCCTAAGCATGATCACACTTCTTTCCTCCTTAACCATGGTCATGAATATAATCTTATCCATCCTAAAACCATCCCTGATTAATCCATCCTTATGACCCATTCACATAATATCCACCATATTCATAAATCCATTAAATTTAAATCATCCCTTCACAAACCCAAGGTGAAATAGGTACCTACAAACAATCACATGGCTCCTACCAACAACTCATCTATGAGATACATCACCTCATTAGAGTCTACATCAGAATGGTTAGGATTATGTTTGATAATAACATCTAAATCAAAAATCGTTTTAGAATCATCATCCATTATACATTATTAAGGTCATGTTGACACCTATCTCTTTGAATATGTCTCTATTGTTAGCAAGTCAAATGGCATGGCTCTTGATCCATCGCAAGATGATAAAATTATAACACAATAATTAGATGATCTATCATTAAAAGATCATCAAGTTGCATACAAATAATATTTAGATGCTAATTCCCTTAAGAGTCCTATTGATCTTTTTTAAATTCTTAAGGACACTTTCTCCAATGTTAAGACTAGGGCTTATAGTGACCTTTATGAGGACTATGTTTCCCATGATCCCTTTAATCCACTACACAAAAATAATCATCCACCTTTCCTTAATGATCCCTACATCCCACTTCATGAAGGGGATGATTAGTAACATGCATCATTAGATTCCCCTTTACATGCAATATCATGTGTTCAATATATAGGGATCTAATCCCATAATCAGTTAATCCTATCAAATAATCAATCTTGATATGATCCAAATCAAATTCAATGAGTATTATAATCAAACAAGTCATAAATAATCATCCCTTAGTATGGATATCCTTTAAGTACTATGGGTCTCTATAAATCAAAATAATTTATCTAGTCAAAAGTCACTTCCCTCTAGAGAAGCTCACAATCAAGAACCAAGAAGAAACCAAAGTCAAAATCCAAATAAAAAATCAGCATTTCAAAATAATGTCTAAATAAATAATCCTATGGTTATAAATACTCTTAATGTTTGGATCAAAGAATAAAATAATCAAAATATCTTTGATCCCTTAGTCTCCTAGCACCAATATTAGAAATCCCCTCCACCATATCCAATAGTGTATGCAACTATCGAACCCCATTATTACTCCTTATCCTATCATATCATCCATCCTGATCATGTCCATCATTCACATCTTATAACCCATCATAAAAATAATGACATACTCTCATCCATACCATATCTCAAATCCTTGGGAAACATTATACCTCATAGGGGTTACAAAGACACCTAGTTAAGATGTCTAGAGGACATTAAATCAAGAGTCAATAAAGGCCATTAAGACATCTAAGAATATAGAATCTATCACATGGTCCTAGTATCACATATCTCTATAATAGTTGTTGGCCAAAAAAGAATTAAATTGAAACCATTTATTGAATATCATACCCACATATAATAAATTGATATGCTCAAATATCAAAAAAACAAAAAAAAGTCAAAAAGTCAAAAAAAATTTTAAAAAAAAAATCATTCATCCAATGCTGAAAACTAGTCTTCTAGTTCCTTGGGTAAGTATCATGATGAAAATAAGTTTTTTTAATCATGGTAAAATAATATTTTATTTGAATTTTACCTCAAAACTTTGAGGCAAAATCCATCCATTTCATATCCCTTCTCAATTTCTTCCATTCATCCATGTTTATATTATTCCTTGCTGCATTGATCCTACCCATCATCTTACATCATATCATTAATCCTATCTCTCATTCCTTACTTTATTAACCTATGTAAATAAGTGGATATTGTCTTGAGAAATGTTTTGGAAATCATCTTGGCATATCCTCTAATTGACACTTAGGCAACTAAACATCTAGTTCCTTTACGATGTGATCATTATCAATCCCTAGTCTAGTCTTCCTTAATACTCATCCTCTTTTAATCTCACCCTCATAATTTTGTCATGCCATCCATTATTACATCCATCCTTATCCTAGTTTTTATTATTGGTATTCCTTTTGATAGTAACCCCCATTTATCTAGTGTACATACATATTCCAAAAGGCCTTAAAAATTGTAAAATTTTGAAAAAGCCAAAAATAGTCTATGGTGTCTTGAATAATGAATTTTACCATAGTGGCATCCATATCCATGCCTTTAATATTTCATAATCTAAACTAGGGAAAAATTTATTTTGTATCAAGTTAACATTTACCTAGTCTCATTTATGTCTGATCAGTATTATGTCTCTCATCTAAATCCCCACTTTCTTCACCTAATCCTAATCCAAGTATACATATCTATATACTCATTTAATTCCCTCATGTTTATGTGTTTCAAATTATGTCCATAATGTTTCCAATATTGTTCATTATTCAATAATTATTCATGGTTCTCAATGACAAAGTGTGACTTAGTGATCATGCATGGACCTTGATTGGTTTGTTTGATTAAGAAAGGTGATGGATGTTGATGATGTGTTGAACATGTTTGATAGGTAATATGAGGTACACGGGTGACTAGGGTACTTGTGTAAGTGAAAATAACTAATTATAATAGTCTTGTGAAGGTTTAGGTTATATTATTCAACTTGGTAGATCTTCTTGAGTAAGCAGATTGATGATGTCAACATTTGTACGTGTGGAGGTGTCAAAAGAAAATTGTCACATGGGTTTGTTAATATTTGTCGCTAGATCATGTTTTTAAATTTTAAGGTCTTGAAATGAGATATATACTAGTTTATTTCAGTTAAAAGTTGGTCTCCCATGCATGTTTCACTATTTTTCATACATAGTCAAATTTGCATCAAAATGTGACCGTTAGAATTCAAATATATGAATGTATAAAGGAAAACCAGTCATCATTGTTTTACTTATAACTTTTTATGTAGAATTAATTTTATGGTGGTATTAAAATAAAAGTGGTAGATAAATTTAATTTAAATATATTAAAAATGATTTGTAGGTTTGACTGGTCATACACCTACATTTATTGTGGTCTAAAGTTGACTTAGGATTTGACCTTCTTCTACAAATGACCCAAAAAGGATGTTTGAGTTTTTATTGATAGTTTTTGGATGTTTAATTGTGAATTATCTATTTTATAGTGTTATATACTCCTAATAATCATATTTATGGATTTTGAAGGCTTAACCAATCCATCTTTAGTATGAACAATTGCTAACAAATTGACTTTTTGTTCGTTCATGGTGGTTTCATGTATAAAGCAAATGTTTGATAGGTTTTGCATATGATAACATGCGCAGTGATGAATGTAATCACTTGAGGGTGTCTTAGGGGTCATGTGTCATGTACCTATATACTTTTAAGGGGTCTTATGTTCCTAGTTTTTCTCGATGGAGTGATAAAATGATGAATAGGTCTCCATGGACCTATAAGGGCTTCTTAGGCCTAATTGAAAGGTGTTGATGTTTAAGGGTGGTACATAAAATATATGGTCAACCTGTGTGGATAATATTGATCTTATTTCAAGTGTAATAGAATAATTAAGGGTTAAGGTATGTCAAATGGTTGACCAAGAAGGTGATGTTCATGAAGGCTCTATAAAGAGCATAAACAAATGTGAAGGTTTCTAGAGTTGATATGTGAAGGTTTCTAGAGTTGATATGCGAAAGATAGTGAAGTATGAGTGTTCTTGGTGGATATATTAAATACCAGATCAAGTTTAGGAATATGTGCATGACTTATAGGACATATTTTTAATTTTATAATAGTGTTCTTATAGGGTTAAATATTGAAGATGAGATAAGTGTAAAGTGATCCAAAAGGGTGTTTTAGATACATTGCTTATATGTGAAGGTTTGGGAGAGTGTTAGGGGTTAAATAAAAGTGATACTTTTTCTAAATAATATCAAAATTAAATCATAACTCTAAAAGTGTTGATAGTAGAAGGTATTGTGTGGGTGTTCAACATCTTAGACAAGTGGGTGTTTGTTCATGCTTAGGGGTTGGTGATCCTTGTGAAGTGGGTGCTTCAATAAAAGTCTCATGTTTTTGAATATTTTATAATACTATAGTTCACTTGTTTTCAAACTTGAGAGTGGGTTTTATCCCCCATGAGGGTTTCCCACATAATGCATGTGTCATGAGGGTTGATGGTGCATAGTTTTTTTTATTCATTACAATAACTAGTTTATATGCTTCATGAATGCTTTTGTTGAGAGATTGAGAGTTAGAATTTTTGGAATTATAATTTAATTGATTACATCACTAATTCACCCCCTCTCTCAGTGATTATACCTCTAATAATTAATATTAGAGCCAATCCTTCTTTTCAAGTTTAACCACTTGAAGGTTATCTTAGGTATAATGGGTAGTCATCAAATACAAGGTGGTTTCTCTACTAAGAAATCACCACTATTAAATAGATCTAGCTATGATTTTTGGAGTACAAGGATGAGGACCTACATCATGTCTCTAGGTTTTGACATTTGGAAGTCTATTATGGATGGTTATTCCATACCTCCCACTCTTAAAACTAGTATAATTGACAAAAAGTTGAGTGAGAAAATTTTTGAAGCTATGAATGCTATCATTTTTGGCCTATCAGAGGCTGAGTTCACCAAGGTAATTCATTACAAATATACCAAGGAAATATAAGACAAGCTACATATAATCTATTAAGGAGATTAAAAGGTTAATTTGGTTTAATTATAGACCTATCTAAGGAAATTTTAGGGCCTTAAAATCAAAGAAGAAGATAATGTGGCATCCTATCTTATAAGGGTTGATGAGGTGGTAAATGTGATCAAAGGTCTTCAAGAGGAGATTAAAGAAGTTACTATTATACAAAATTTGTTAAGGTCTCTCACCTTCAAGTTTGATTCAAATTTTTTTTCTATAAAAGAGAGCCATGATCTTACTAAGATGAGCATGGATGAATTATATGGCATCCTTACTACATATGAAATGAGAGTGAATGAGGACAAACCACCAAAGAATGAATCAACCTTAAAAGTGATCAAGGAGACAAAAGGCAAAAAGAGTAAGTTAAGTCTTGAAAATTTTGATCTTAATGAAGATGAAATTGAAGCCATGATTGCAATACAATTAAATGTGGGATCAAGTAAGTATGAATGGAATGTTCCTTTTAAATGTTTATCATATGGTAAACTTGGTCATTTTGTAGCTAAGTGAGTAGATAAAGGCAAGTCTAGACATAAAGAAGATAATAAGGGATCTAATGAGATTGAACACAAGAAATATGAAGGTCATAATAAGTATAAAAAATTATTCAACATGAGAAATGGAAAGAAGTCATACAAAGGTAGTAAGAGTATTTACCATGAAGAAGATAGTAACACATCTATTGAAGAAGAATGAAATACATCTAACAATGATGAATCATCTCATGATGAAGATAAAGAGACATTATTCATGGATCTTGGGGATGATGAAGGTGAAATTTATTTAGGTAGATATCTATTTTGTGGAGATATCTCAAAGGAATAAGATGATAAATTTAATCTTGAATACCAATATCTAAATGCCTTAGAAGAAATGAAGCCACTACAAGGTAAGAATAGATATCAAGCATGCTTGA
The DNA here is from genome assembly GCA_037957365.1 of Torreya grandis. Lineage (NCBI taxonomy): Eukaryota > Viridiplantae > Streptophyta > Pinopsida > Cupressales > Taxaceae > Torreya > Torreya grandis. The sequence continues at coordinate 4,451,598 of JARHVA010000695.1, forward strand.
TCAAATCTTATGAAGATAAAATTGGCTTATTTGAACAAAGGTTGATAAATGAAGTCAAAGATCAATATGAGATTATCAAACATCTTAAAACTTAGGTTTTTACCCTTGATAAAGATATAAAGAGTAAGGATGGAGAATGTGTCACATACAAATCAAAGATGGAACTTTAAAAGAGAAACTAGATCAAGCTATGATTAAACTTGAAGCATATCATAAATTTGAGAAAAGTTTAGTTGATCTTAATGAACTATTGAATATTCAAAATGTCTCAAATGACAAGTCAAGCCTAGGATTCCATGAAGATGTTCAAAAGGATAATAAGATAGAGAAGACAATGTTGACAGATCAAAAAATTAATCATGTTAAGGAGAGTACTAATAAAGACAAAGATGTCAATTTGAATAATAAAGACAACTTCAAAAGCTACAAAAATTGAAATTAATTCAAGAAACCTAATGAAATAAGGTATGATAACTCCTTTAATGGATATTATTACTCTTGTCATTAGTTTGGTCATAAAATCTTTGATTGGAAAAAAAGCACCTAGTAAGAGATTTAAATGAAATTATGAGAAAAACAATGACAAACATGAAGAACATCATCACTCAAGATAGTCAATAGGTCCATATGGAAATCATGACATATTATGTTACATGTGTTAAGGGATTGGTCATATTATAAGGTTTTTCAATACCTTCATCAAGAGACCAAATGATTAGGTACATGAATTGGATAATGAAACTTCAAGAAGTCATCATGTGGCTCATACACAAATTATGTAAAATTAGATAAACTTCATTTGTTTCAAGTGTCAAGAGAGATGTCACATAGAAAGGTTCTACATGAATGGTTAGTATTCTACCTCAAAGAATGATCATCATAACATGAATAAAAAGAGCCATAATGAATGGAGACCCAAGGAGGTGAAAGAGAATTATGTTCAAAATGGACTATTTATCATGGCATAACAAGGTACAAGTTCAAGTGTTAAAGATCAAGCCTTATCTTCTCAAGAGGAAAAAAATATCAAGTAGGTTTTTGAGTCAAAAGGAAATAATGAAGCTAAAAACTTAGTCAAAGTCAATTAGATGATGAGGCAGGACTGCAAGTCAAGTGAGAGCATGGATATATGGGAATATCCTAAATTTTAGGAAATTTAGTCCCTCTATGATAGGTGGGTGTCTATACCTATGATTTTTAAGAGAAATATTTCATATATAGAAGCAAGTATGTGTGATCTAGATGATGAACAAGATGACAATTAGTATAGAGGTATGTAGAGTTATTGATTGGTCTTTAAGACCAATGCCTTTTTGATAGAAACTTAATTATATTATATTGTCAATAATTATGTTGATCATATAAGGTCATTGGTTAAGGTTGAGTAATAATTTATTGAGATTTCTCTATAGGTGTGTGATGAAATACTTCAAGAGTTATGTTCAAGGACATTGGTTCTAAAAGCATATTTTAGTCAAATTTTGATGCTTGGTTTGATAGTTCAAATCATGAAGTATGAAGGTGAGGTTAGTATTTAGTATGGAGAGGTATTTACCAATTATATTCCATGATTTTTCATGCATTGGATTGGTCATAGGTAGCGTTAATGATCATTTTTTTAGTTTGACCATTTTGCTCAGTGTTCACCGCCTAGTGAGAGCTCATCATGCAAAACTGGTGTTTTTGAGATCTATGAGAATAATAAAGTGTGGAGTAAAGTTGGATTTTATGTGTCCATGTGAAAAATTAGGTGAGGATTTTTTATAATTCTCTCATGACAATTATAATTTATTTGGCATAGTGACATGGGTATACATAGGGTCTATATGCATAAAATGATTGGTTCTAGGTGTCAAATGAAGATTGGTGAGTGGTCAAGATTACTTTGTGGAATATAAATGTGTGTTGACATCATAAAGATGTGATATATATGGTTTCAAGGTTTTAATATCTTTCTAAGGCTAGTTGAAGATTTTTGAAGTCTCTTGAGTATGACAGTCCTTGTTTAAGGGCTAGTAGGTCAAAACCCATTTCATGAATATATGGGATCCCAAAGGATTAAAACCCTTAAAATTTGGTCCAAGATTTTATATTTTTGACCTCTAGGTGTGAGATTATTTTTAGGAGCTGGAATTGATCGTAAGTTGGTATGTTGACCACATTTCTCTTTAATGCCCTAGTTTTCACACCATATAGGTTAGTGACCTTCCAAAATTATTTGAGATCTTAGAATACTTAATATATTTAAATGGAAAAAATGGTACTCAAAAAGTTTCTCACAATAATTTGGAAGTGTATAGTGTGTCTTTTGGTTGAGGATTTATGAAAATGAAGGGCTAATTAGCAAGTTAGTTTGTGAAGGAGCTATGGTACAAAAGAAGATTTGGGTGATGGTTATTGGCATGAATGAGGGTGAATATTATTTTACTACATATATTAAATTTAAAGATATAGGGATGCATACACATATAGTTATGGGCTTTTCAAGGTTCAGGTAGGGCTACTATACCTCTAAACAAGGCTAGGTGACTCAAATGAACTTTTTGGTCATTTTATCCAAAATACCAAGGTATTATTATTATTATTATTATTATTATTATTATTATAGGAATTTGTTAGTCTATTTTTACATATTTTATGTTTTGAGATTGGCTTGACCGTCTATTGGTGATCACGAAATTGACTTGTGAGAGAAAATTTGAAGGAAACCATGAAATTTTGTCATGGTTGAAGATGGTATGAAGGTGATCGAGGGGTGACCAATCTTAGGTAAATTAGGGGGAGTACCTCTTAGTATTCTCAATGTGTAATCACTCTCATTTGCTTCATATTTTTCATTTCTTATTCATATAACAATACATAGTCAAAGCAAAGTGTTGCAATGAGAAGGCTTGAGGTGGTCATGGTAATGATTGGTATGCAAAATGATATGGGTAGTTTATATCATCTCTCAGAGGATATACCTTAATTATGTTGTATTTTAAAACATTTAAATGTCCTCAAGATCAGCATATAAGCCCACTTTGTCATTGTGTCAAAAGGGGAGAAGGTGTTTGTAAAAGGAGAAAAAGTATGTGCACAGTTTTGTTTTTGGCTTTGAAAACATTTGTAAATGTTGAAATCAATGACAAAGTTGGATATTATTGATTTATTTTCAATTTATTCCCTAAGGTGTCTAATATTGTGCATGAGTCAATATGTATGTATGGTTCTCAATGACAAAGTGTGTCTTAGTGATCATGCATATACCCTGATTGGTTTGCTTATTAGGCAAGGTGATGGATGTTCATGATGTGTTGACCATGTTTGAAAGGTCATATGATGTATCAAGGGCTATTTGGGTAATTTTTATAGTGAAATAAATTCATTATAATATTCTTGTGAAGGTCTATATTATCCTATCAACTTGGCAAATATTCTCAAGTAAAATGATGACATTAGCATTTACACATGTGGAGGTATCAAAAAAAACTGGTCACATGGGCTTGTTTAGATTTGTTCATAATGTTAAGCATGGGATATATATTTTACTTAATCAAATTCCTTTTGTTTTAACTACTTAATCATACATTCAAGATATGCAATAAAATTGAAAGTAATAACATGCACCACATAAGAGAGAGAGAGAGAGACACCAGATTTTACATTTGAAACCCAAAGTGGGAAAAACCATAGAGAACAATCTCAAGTATATAAATGAGCACCAACTCAAGTTAAAATATTTTTTATCACCAAATTTTAGGATAACCAAACCCTTTGCTGAGTACCAACACAAAAACTATTCATGAGCACCAACCCATAAGAGCACCAACCCCTTTGCTGAGCACCAACACAACAACTATTCATGAACACCAACCCACAGGAGCACCAAACCATTTTATGTATACCACACAACCATCTCTCAATGTTACTTTCTCAAAAAATGATAGCACACTACCATATCTCTTCTCTTTTCTCTACTTTCCTCTACTCTTATTAGCTAGATAAAATAATTGTCTTCTATATTTCTAAATGGCTTCCCAAGCCTCCTTTTACAGTTTTCCAAATGACCTTTGGAATTCACCCTTGCATGACCCTTTGGATTATTTATTTGTCTTTACCTAGTGACTCTTCTAATTCCTCAAGGTTACCCTTCATGGAGAAATGCATCCTTTTCTTCTTTTGTCTTTAGTGATGACTCTTTGGATTCCTCAAGGCGACCCTTCATGGAGAAATGCATCCTTTTCCTCTTTTGTCTTTAGTGATGACTCTTCAAATTCCTCATGGGCCCTCTTTTGTCTTTTTTCAACCAAAAATATATTCATTAATATTTAATTAATATTAACACACTTTTAGCCAAGATATAAATATTAAAAACACCTTTAGACATTAAATGTTAATTTGACATCAATGACAATATTTATAATAATCTCCCACTTTGTCTTTGATGGAAACTCGAAACTATCACCAATTCTAAAAAATTGTACTACACATGCTAACTTGAAATTGAGACCTATAAACTGAACCAACTAAAAATATATAGTAACTCCCCCTTACTGTAGCATCTTATTTCCTGAACCTATTCCTTGTACCTATTTTTGCACCTGTTCCTTGTACCTATTCCTGTACCTATTTCATGTAGCTTACACTTATCTCCCCCTCAATTGATATACAAATTAATCTATAAACTCACCTTCTTGTCATGCAAAATAGCCAAGACCCAATAGCATCCACCATGCTTAAATTTTTCTTAAAAGTGTCTCTTTAAAGCCTAGAAGAGACACCCCACACAAAGGGTCTTAGAAAAAAACTCTTAGGAGATTCCCACATCTCTTCTGTTACTTCCTTGATCTTATTGTGTCTTTCTCTTAGAATATGTTTAATCATGTCTAACTTATTTGATTTACTAACCTCAACATTCATGATGTTTTTCATCTTCTCAACTCTTACAACTGTCTTAGCTTGACAAGGCTCATGTTCAAATGTATCAAGAGATTCTTCACAGTTCTTCCTATCTGATTTTTTATCTACTTTAATAAGTAATGTATTTTCACTCTTAAACTCAATCTGATCAACATTTACTATTTTAGGTCTCCAAACCTGAATTTGGCTCTTCTCATATCTTCTAGGGGCTCTGTATCCTTTGACATACCTTGAAAATCCCTTTACTTTATTTGGACATAATTTAGCAATATGGCCAACCTTATGACAACAAAAGCAAATAAAATTTATCATACCTTCTTCTTAAATGTGACTGAGATCTCCCTTTGACTGATTGCTTCTACTCATACAATATATTTCCCTATGACCAACATGATGACAAATAAAATAATGGCCATGAAAAGAATTTGAAAACTTTAAAGCATTGGGATACCTGATTGGCTTCTTTAATTTGCCTTTAAAACTTACATCCTTCTTACCTTGGACTAATATTTCATTATCTTTCTCAACCTTGATTATAAGCTTCTCATGATTATCCTTTAAATAACCTAACTCAACCTTCAACTAATTACACTCTTCTTCTCTTAATTTAAAACTTGAATTTGCAACCTATAGCTAATTCTTAAGATATTGAATAAATATCTTATTTTCTTTTGATTCTATAGCCAACTTAGAATCCAAGATACACACCTATTCCTTAAGAGCCTCAACCACAGATTTCAACTCTTGATTCTCCTTATTTAGCTACTTAGCCTTAAGAGCCTCAACCACAAATTTCAACTCTTGATTCTCTTTATTTAGCTACTTAGCCATCTTGTGCTTTCCCTGATCTACCTTTAAGTTTTTAAACTCTTTCCGAAGGAACCTACTTTGATACCAATTGTTAAGCATAGGATATATATTTTAATTAATCAAATTCCTTTTGTTTTAACCACTTAATCACACATTCAAGATATGCAATAAAATTGAGAGAGAGAGAGAGAGAGAGAGAGAGAGAGAGAGAGAGAGAGAGAGAGAGAGAGAGAGAGAGAGAGAGAGAGAGAGAGAGAGAGAGAGAGAGAGAGAGAGAGAGAGAGAGAGAGAGAGAGAGAAAGAGCAAATTTTACGTGGAAACCCAAAGTGGGAAAAACCATGAAGAAAAATCTTAAGTATAGAAATGAGCATCAACTCAAGTTACAATATTCGCAAGCACCAACTTGTAGGAGCACCAACCCCTTTGTTGAACACCAACATAGAAACTATTCATGAGTACTAACCCCTTTGTTGAGCACTAACACAATAGCTATTCATGAGCACCAAACCATAGGAGTACCAACCCCTTTTTTGTATACCACACAACTATCTCTCAATGTTTCTTTCTCAGCAAATGATAGCACACTACTATATCTCTTCTCTTTTCTCTACTTTTCTATGCTCTTATTAGCTAGATAAAATCATTCACTTTCATATTTCTAAATGGGTTTCCAAGCCTCCTTTTATATCTTTCCAAATGAACTTTGGCATTCACCCTTACATGATCCTTTAGATTCTTTCTTTGTGTCTACCTAGTGACTCTTTGAATTCCTCAAGGTGACCCTTCATGGAGAAATGCATCCTTTTCCTCTTTTGTCTTTAGTGATGACTCTTCGGATTCCTCAAGGTGACCCTTCATATAGAAATGTGTCCTTTTCCTCTTTTGTCTTTAGTGATGACTCTTCAACTTCCTCATGGGCCCTCTTTTGTATTTATGAAACCAAAAATATATTCATTAATATTAACACACTTTTAGCCAAGATATCAATATTAAAAACACCTTTAGACATTAAATTCTAATTTGACATCAATGACAATATTTCCAACACCTAGATAACATGTTTCAATTTTTAGGTCTTGAAATGAGGTATAGAAAAAGTTATTATAGTGAAAATTTGGTCTCCTAGGTAGATTTCACTAGTTTCCATAGTCAAATTTGCATTAAAAAGTGATTGTTGGAACTCAAATATTTGAATTTACAAAGGAAAACCAATCCTCATTGTTTGGCCTATAAATTTTGATGTAGGATGAATTTGATGGTGGTATAAAAATAAAAGTGGTAAATAAATTCAATTTAAATCTAGGAAAAATGATTTGGAGGTTTGGCTACTCATACACCTACATTTATTGTAGTCTAAAGTTGACTGAGGGTTTGGCCTTCTTTTGTAAATGACCTGAGGAGGATGTTTGAGTTTTTATTGATAGTGTTTAGATGTTTCAAGGTTAATTATCTATTTAATAGTGTTTTATACTCATTTAGGATCATCTATATGTATTTTGGAGGTTTGACCAATCCATATTTAGTATGAATAATTTCTTACAAATTGACATTTTGTTTGTTTATGGTGGTTTCATGTACAAAGCAAATGTTTGATATGTTTTGAATATACAGAGGTGTGCAGTGATTAATGTAATCACTTGAGGGTGTCTTAGGGGCAATTTTTCATGGATATATATGATTTTAATGGGTCTTATGTTCCTAGTTTTTCTTAGTGGAGTACTAAAATGATGAATAGGTCTCAATGGACTTATAAGGGATTTTTAGGCCTAATTGAAAGGTGGTGATGCTTAAGGGTGGTCTATCAAATATATCTTCAACCTATATGGATAATATTTATCTTATTTAAAGTTTAATAGAATAATTAAGGGTTAATCCATGTCAAATGGCTGACCAAGAAGGTGATGTTCATGAAGGCTCTATAAAGAGAATAAACAAATGCAAATGTTTCTAGAGTTGATATGTGAAGGATAGTGAAGTATGAGTGTGCTTGGTGGACATATTAAAGAGAATATCATGTTTATTAATATTTTCATGACCTATATGTCATAATTATAATTTTATAAATGTGTTCTTATAAGGTAAAGATTAAATATGAGAAAATAAGTGTAAAGTGATCCAAAAGGGTGTTTTGGATGCATTGCTTGTATGTGAAGGTTTGAGAGAGTGTCAAGGGTTGAAAAAAAGTGTTATTTACTATTTATTCATCATATTTGAAGTTAATCATAAATATATATGTTTTTATATTATAAGGGTTTGTATTTGTTTTCAACATATAGGATAAGTGGGTACTTGTTCATGTTTTGGGGTTGGTGTTCCTTGTGAAGTGGATGCTTCACTAAAAGTCTCATGTTGTGAATATTTTATAGGAATTTTGTCCACCTGTTTTCAAACTTGAGAGTTGGTTTTATCCCCCATAATTTTTTCCCACATTATCCATGTGTCATAAGTGTTTATCTTTCACAATTTCCTTTATTCATTATAATAACTAGTTTATATGCTTCATGAATGCTTATGTTGAGAGATTGAGAGTTTGAAGTTTTTGAATTAGAATTGACATGATTACATCATTGATTCATCCCCCTCTCAATGATTATACCTATAACACCTCACCTAGTTCAAAATATATATCCACATTCATATCCTTACCTTAGTCTTAATCCTAATCATCATCATTAGTCTATTCCAAATCCCAATCTATCCTAAGTCCACAATCACATCTTTCTAGTCCAGACCATCACTCATCCCATCATTAAACAATACATAATGACACTACCTATATATACTTATGTGTGGTACTTGTCTGATTTATATTTTTTTACTTATTTGTATGTATTTTATCATATATATATAAATGATTATCTTATTGATTTTTTTTGTTGTGTATTTTTTATCTATTAGGAAATGAACGAGGATGTTATGGGGTCACTAAAGATAAAATAATGATTATAAGGTCAATTGATGACATAGAGTTCACTATTTTCTAATGTAATTTAGCACACCTTCCCCTCATTCATACTTATATCATGGGGAAAATTACCATGTGCTATATTTATCAAATTACTTCAATCATGATGAGCCTTATGATAGTTGTGATGGATTAATCACCTACACCCTCATCATTTATCTCACCATCTAATCATCCTTATTTCTCATCACCAATCTAATCCTCATAACCCATATTTTATCCTCATCTCATCATTTGAGTGATATCTTCTACTCACTAACATAATCATCTAATCACTAATCCTCATCATCATCATCATCATCATCATATTCTACTCCAATTTTCATTTTTCCTCTAGTTAAAACTACATCAACTTCAGGTTTTTTCAAACTATATAGATAACACTTGGCCACATTTTAGTGCCTAAGGATAGCTCAGCCACTCTCACCTCTTTCCTCATCATCCATGATTGGATCTCTCTTATCCCTCATCATCCTCTAATCTTGAATTAGTAAAATCATTGAGTTATAATATCAATGATTCATCAATTAGTCTATTGATCAATCACCATTCCCACAATCATCTCCCTAATCAATTTCATCAATCACCTACACCAATCAATTGGGCCTAATAAATAACATCCATATTTTCTTCCATTAGTCATCCATCATCACTGATTGGTTAATTTATCATTTACCACTCCCTATCATATATCCTTACTAGGGGCATCATCATATTATGGCTCATTGATTCGATGTAATGCAGTCCAATTTCGCTCCTTTATCTTTTGGTCACTTGATCATATCATTTATTTTCTATCATCACCTTCATCATATCACTCAATTTTAATATTGAGCTACATTCATCATTAATCAAATCCTTATCTTATCTTATCCAATAGATCTCCATTTAATGCATCCTTTCTTGGGATACATTGAAAGCTTATGGCCTTTTATCATATCATTCTCATGTTATGATTGATTCCCCCTTGGGATGTGTCAATAAATATGACATAGTCATTTCTACTCCCTGTACATATGTCTTTACTAGGAGCATCATCAATCTATAGCTCATTAATTAAGTTGAATTCATACTCTTCATCATCTATCTCCACATATTGCATCCCATCCCCTTATGTATTCATCGTATCTTGCCCCTCATTTCCTATTTTGAGTGGCCATCCATCTCAATCTTTCCCACATGTCCCCTTAAGGGGGCATCATATCCACTAACATCATTTACTAACATTCATCCATGAAATAATTTTATTTAAAATACCATTACTCCTTTCACCTAGCTCCACTCAAAATCCTTTTTCAAAGAGGGAAAAAATGTATGCACCTAAATTTGCTCACCTTAAGTATTCTAATTTATCCCCTTTATCTTAATCCTAGTCATTTATCTAATATCCCCTCAATATTTGTTCATTAAATAACCATAGTTCATATCGTACTTCTTCATTAATTCTCCTAAATCCCCATTATCTTATTATAATCCCACTTATCCATTATTTTAAAATTTTAAATTCCTATGACCCACCTACCCACCTACTAAGCCTATCCTTAGGCTTTCCTACACCCCCAATCCCTAATAAACCACCTAATCCTTATCTAATCCACTTATAATCAAAATTAGTCCCTAAAATGATTCTAGAATCCTCAAAGTCTTAAATACTCTCTACCTTAGCCCTCCCCATTTAGAAGCTTATATTCTAGAAGCTTCCAAGGAATTAAAATTTCTTAGAAAATCATCAACCATTGATCCCAATGGCCTAATATTGAATTATATCCATTGATTCTTCCCTCTATTTTATATATAAATAAGCCATTTCACTATGGATAAGCTATCTAGGAAATCCATATATGAAGCATTGAATCCATAAAGTCTTCATTTCAAACTAATCCTTGAATCTATCATCCATAATCCATGATAAGTCAACCATAGTGTCAAAAATATGAGTCTAAGGTAATATAAATCCAATATTATTATCTTTATCCATTTAATATTGGTTTGAAACAATTATATTTAGGATTAGAATGATGGTTTGATTTGTGTATTCATCTATTTTCTTTTGATTCTAATGGCTCTAGATCTTACTTAGGTAGTTTGATGTTTTGGGTCTAAATTGAATATATAGATAATAATCTCAAAATTCCTACTATATTACCAATCTAAAGCATCTCCTAAGAGTGTTTCAGCTAATATTTTGGTAGCAGTAAAGGTATTAAGTTTGACCTAGTCTTTATAAAGGTTACCAAATGTTTTTAATTACAATGTGGGATCGATGGATACATTATAGGTGATGGTGGGTGTGATACCTCCTATGTTAATTTTATAAATTTTAGGTACAAGAGGTTCATTTTTTAGATGTTTTATTATTTATTAATGAGGTGTGGTTATGGGATAAGTTTACCATGGGAATCCCTAAGGGCGGGGGGGGGGTGTAGGGGGAATTCATATTTTACGGTCCCCATGAAAAAAATTTAGGATATTTTTGAAGATGAATGATATGGTTTTACATCTACATCATCTGATTTATGTTATTGGTTTGAAATGTATGGATTTGATTAAGTGTTTTTAATAATATTTATGTATTTTGGGTATCATTTTGAATAGTGTGTGTAGCATGTGATGCATTGATATTAGTATTAATAGCTTTTATTACACTATGAGTAGTATCATATGTCGCATTAGTGGCATGATTAGCATTGATAGAAAAAGAAGAACTAGTGGAATGAGAATAATTTGTAGAAAAAGATTCAATAGTAGCATGGTTAAGGGGAAGGGTCTTTGGAAGAGGTCCACTAGAAGTTGACCCTACCATGTTAGTAGAGATACTTAGCATGTAATTTGGAGAAGTCATAGAATAAGATGTCATGGTATGTTAAGGTGATATAATATAAAGAAAAGGTTGATATGTAAATAAAGTGGTTCCCCCAAATATATGAGAAAAGGTATGGGATGGTGAAGAAGCTTCTTTTACATGAGGACCTATCATAAGACTATAAATGGTTGAAGTCCTTTCCTCTTTATTGAACTATTTCATTGATGAAAAAGAGCATTTCAATTGTGTACTCTAAATCACACTCATATATTAATGAGAAAAATGATTACAAATTGAGGATGAATAAGGAAGAGTCCCATAATTGGTAGTGCAAGTGGCAATGTGAACATTACTTTCATCCAAGGTGGGTGCCACAAGCTATGTTTTTGGAAACCTATTAGGATTGGTAAAAATCATAATATTTTTCTAATTTAACTCTATATTATCCTCAACTAGGAAATTCATGATGAAGGGAAGAGGTTAAAAATTTGGTGAAAATAAGGATCAACTAATAAGATATAAAATCAAACCAATTGACAAAGTTATGTAACATAGATAGAATAGGAATAAAGGACACAGTTGTATAGGTCAACTATGTACTGTAAGATAGGAAATAAAATAGGATAAATATATACATAGTTAGATAGGTTGACTATGTAATCTAAAGGGACAAATTGAATAGGCTAAAGAGATACATAGTCATATAGGGTGACTATGTACTGAAGGTAAACATGATTTATATCCTATAAAAGACTATATTTTTAGAGATGACAGTGTTCTAAACACAGGGAATTTTTTTTCAAGATAATAGATAAGAAAAATTATGAAGAACACAAGTAATTAGATCAATTTACTTGATCTAATTGTAGCACATAACGCAAAACTTGTAATAACTCTATCTAGTACAAGTTTTTAAACACAAAATACAATAATTAAAGAGCAAGAATAAAAATATGAAAGTAAATGCTAACTAATTGGTCATTCCTAAATGTTGTTAAGTTATATAATTTTTTTAATTAATGTGATAAGGATTTGGTTATAATAAGGAACTAGAAAACAATTTATGGATAATTTTAGGTAGTTGAGGTAGAAAGGGATTTGTATTGGTGATGGTACTAGCTTGGTATTAGGACCTACCCCCTCACTTCATAATACCATAGAGATAAGGGTGTTTGGTTTTTTTTAAATATATACCATCAACCACGTGTTTATACTTAGATATAAAATAAAGTCAACTTCCCCCTTGGTGATGAAATCCAAGTAGATAGACCTTGGGAAGAAAAATGTTTAATGATTTTTAGTGTTAAGTGATTTATAAGTGTGTGAAAAATATAAAAATAGTGTAAATAAATTGATAAATTTAAAAACCACCTAATTAGTCTATGTTTGTTACTCTAAGAATACAAGTAACTAAAATAGAAAGTAAAATAATTAATATTAAAATAGGTTAACTTATTTAACTATGAAGAGTACATAGTTGGTTCAGATGACATTGTATGTAAACAATACAGAGTAAAGTCAATAGGGTCACTATAATTCTATAGAAGTAAGATTGGAAGAAAATATTTGAATAGGGCGATTGTTTCTTCTATAGAGAAGATAGTGTATAGAACTATGTTGAGCTATTCAACCCAATTCACTATAGGTTTGAAGTTTTAAGGACTATAAAATATGAAAAATAAGTCTATAAATGAAAAATAGAAATGACATAAAAGGTAATAATGAACCTTGGTAATTTGAAGATGCTTAGTTTTAAAATTTAATGATTTATTTCTCAAATTTTGTATTTAATATATTATGAATAGAGTCGACTGGGTTGACAAAGTTTGCAAAACCTATGTGCTAAAAAATAATCTACAAATAGAGTCAACTAGATTGACTATGTCTGTAAACCTATATGTTGAAAAAGAAGAATGATGAATAGAGTTGACTTGTTTGATGAGGTATGAAATATTTTTAATGAATAAAAATACTATGTTGAGTTGATCAATCCAATCACCTATATTTGGAGAAGATCTACACATAGAAAGTAGAGTCATTTTGAAGTGATTATGTTAAACTTGCACATATAATGTTAAACTATACTGACACATTTGATATAGTAATGCAAAAATAAAAATATATAATAATATAAATGAATGAAAGAAAAAAAGAAAGCCTAGAAGGGTTTGATTCACATCAAGTTCACTAAGATTTATACAAGTGAAAATACAGTTAATTTATAAATCAATCCTAGCTCAGAGAAGATAAAACATGATTACACTTCTACTTGTTGATATATTTAAATATTTGGGGTCATGACCAATATGGATCCACTATACCTAAATAAGGGATATATTATCATAATAACATCACTAGAGATGGTTCCAAAGGCTCTAGTCAAGTAATAGCATGCAATAACCCTATTTAGGTCCTATGTTTTCTATATTCACTATGTATATGTAAAGTAAAGTAAAATATAATCTAGTGCTCATAAAAGCTTGTGAAAAAAAGTGTAGATAATAAACATAAAATTAAACATGCATATAAGATCTATACTCAAGTCAATGTATAATAAATATTAATGCATGGGAGAGAAGTAAAAATTCAAATCTATCGACTTTAACAAAGGAGGAATAAATTTAGGAATACTTACCTTTGAAGACAAGCCCACTAAGACTTAATATCTCCCTTGGCCAAGGTGTTTCGCAATAGTTTTTCTTAGTATGTAATAATATCAAGGATAAGTTAACCCTAAGCTACATAAGTTCTCTATGCATCCAAAATATTTATCCATAATATAAGATATATATATCCAAAAATAGTATTGCAACCCTAAGTAATGTTCCTCAGGTAGAATGGTGGATATTAGATGTGAAATATAATATTATTCTTCTTATTTTCTCTCTTCATAAATGGTATAAGTATATGTGTATATATAGATGAATCTAACCTTAAACATTTCTAAAATTTTAGCTGACAGGGTTGGAACAATTCAACCTTATATTTTTAATTGATAAAATCAATTTAGGTCCCAGTATGGGTTAGTTGAGATTGACCTAGACCTATAACATGCTAATATTAATTTGAATATAGGGTCAGCTTAGGTTGACATTATTCAATAAATGTCAAAAAGGTTTTTTGGCTTAAATAAGGTGGTGAATTGATTAGAAGAGTGTGTAAGAGAGGTGTCAAATCTTAGGTAAGTGTATAGGATATTTTTTTGTAGATATAAATTATTGGTATAAGGGATAACAATCTTGTGAAGCACTAATTCTCTTCCCACCCCTTTCCTAGTGCACCCTTTAAGGCATGCACTTAGAGAGATTGAGACTCGATGGGTTCTTGCAAGAGAGAAAGCATCATTAATTGATAAATTTTAAAAATATTATGTTTATATGAATCCAAATTGAAGATAAGATATTAAAATAATTAGAAACATGAAAGAAATCCAACCCTAGGTGGGATAAGATTCATGTTAAGTTCACTAGAATGTATGCATAGGTTAGGATGACCTAAAACTATCCTGTTTATCTTAATATACTAGGACATTAATAAGTTTATTAAAATATAGTATGTGATACTTGGATGATCATATAAGGACCAAATGAATTTTAGATATATGTAAGAGGCTTACCTGTAACATGACTATGGGAAATAGTTTCAAAGCTTAAGCTTATGGCACAAGGAGGTATTACTCACTAGACCTCAATCAAGATATACTATGGTTTTAAAGTAAATGTTTGTATAATATATTAATTAAAATAAAGGATGGTTCAGCATGAACATAAATGGGTAAGGTGTAATGGTCAACCAAATGGGGGTATGTGCAACCTAATGTGATTTATAACAACTTTAAGTAATCTTATATCCATGCTAGATTATTGGGTGTTGAGAAGGCCTAAATAAGGATATACATAAATTAATCTATAAACTAAAAAGAAATATATAATCTAATATATAAGTAAATTGAAGATCATAGAGATATAAATATTTACTTTGAGGTGGACCCATCAATGGTTCAATCTCCTCTTTGGCTCAAGTGGAACTTTTCAAGAGAATGTTGTAGGTTGAAGAACTCAAATGGTTGGATGAATACCTAAGATATCCTCAACTAGGAATTCTCAATAACTCCTCATATTTAGATTTAATGACACCACAAGATAAGACTCTTTAAGATAATATTCTAAGCCACTAACTCTCTTAAATGTACTTAGGGCATAAGTGTGATAAAAATAAAAGTGAATAAATCATATATGATATTATATGAATTAATTATGACCCTTGTATATATTGATTAAATCCCAAAAACCAACCCTAGACTCTAGTTAAATGGTATGGACCCAACTAATATAGTTAAAGTATTTTAGCTGACACATAATGGTATTGGTGAGGCCATATAATACAAATATCAGAAAATAGGCTTAGTATTGAACTAGGTTGGTTGATATAATATAAGAAGGATAAAGGTACTAAATAATGGTATCAAGCAGGCCCCTACCATAGGATATAGGGAAACTAATTTTTTCTAAGAGATAAATAAAAGAGATATACATATATACAATTAAAGGAGGTTAGACTAATAGTAGCAATGGTGTAATCATTATATAATAACAACATATCTTGTAAAGTAAAATGAGCCTTTCCCACCTCATTAGTGATGTACCATTTAATGAGTGAACTCATGGAGATTTGTGTCTCAACAAATAACTACAATAGAAAGCATCAATAAATGATAAAGTATAAAATATTATTTATAAACTATTACTCTTTCATGATATGCTAGTCACTACTTTGATATTATGTGCATACCCTTAGCCTTGTTTGTGACATCTCCATATTTCTTGATTGTATCCATTGGCCTTGTGTGTGACATTTTTATGTCTTTTTATTATGTCCCTTGGTGTTATATCCCATCCAATACTTAACAAACATTATATATTTTTAAACAAATAATTAACTAATGATTAGTTACATTTATGGGTTATATGGAATAGATAGACATATTATGTTTTGTTGTTACATAGACTGTTATATTTTTGTCTTACATCTTTGGTTTTAGTGCATATACATACATACATATGTACATACATACATACATACATAAATAAATTCATGTGTATATACATACGTACATATATTTGTTAAGAAATGAATGATGATAGTCTACTTTTACATCTTGATATGTAAAAATGCAATGGTATTTATATTGTTTATTGATTTGTGGTTTTTCATCCTTATTTATATAATGGCCTAACTAAATTATTATACTTGAGGTGGATACAGGACATATTCTACCCTCATTAATTGGTACATAGATAAATCATCATATGGGACAGGGTAGTAGATTAATATTTACATAATCACTTTAGAGCTTGTCAGGAATCACCACATGCACCATAATTATTTTTTGTCTTTGATTGCCTCAATTACATTTTAGTTTCAATTTAGTGTTATAAATGTATGTATTTACATTGGTTGGTTTTGCTTGATTATGTGGTTATCTATTTTCAGGATGTGCTTGACTATTTGAATTAGTGCATACTATTTTATATGCATTTTGGACTCCTAAGTGAATAAATTTTGGATGTTTGTAACCTTCACATTCATTGATTTTGCTGACTAGTCTAGAAGTTTTATAACTCATGACTTTGACAATGTAATAATGAGTGTTGTTTCTTGTCATCATAGGTCTTGAGATGTTATTTTTCATCCCTCCTTGTGAACTTGGAAACATTAAAAACATGCATAAATAAAAATTATCTTGGTAATTTTTTAAATTATTTAAAATTTTAATTTAAAAATTTAATAAACCACCTAGGGTTATTGGCAAACTTTGGTGGTAAAATGACTTCATGGTGGTAGCTTAAGTTAAGCCCACTAAAATAGAGTTAGGGAGACAAGGGTAAGTTAATTGAGTGTATTATAAATCATATATTTAAGTTTTGATGGTTTTTTCAAGTTAACAGATTAAATGAAAATTTATTGTGTGTGGCATTATTATTTGGGTCAAAACCCTAACAAGACTATGTAACTACCATTTGATTCATTTTGAGGGATTTTTGAGAGCTTGCATGCATGAAAAGTGACACAAATTTAGAAGAGCATAAAAAAAAATCTCTAGTTTTCTTGATATCTCATAAAATAGTTATAAATATAGTGGGATGTTTGGGTGGAGAGTGTAACATGGCATTGTTGCATCTTGGAGAAATGGGGTTTTGACAACTATGGGAAATGAATTTAAGATCTACAAGATTTAAATAAGTAGACATATATAGGGAAATAATGATGGAATATTGGATAAAAAAATATGGAAGGAGAATGTGGAGCAAATATTGGAGAAAATGAATTGCAACTAGCTATTGATTACTATTAACTACATAAGTAGAAAATGTTATATCTGGGCATAATAAAATAAAGTTTGTTTAAAATTGTATGTTATTTCCATTTATAATCAAATAAAACACTTGTTAATATAAATATATAGTGGAACACTTATGTATAACATGGTATAATAGATATCAATAGATAAGGGTTGTATTTAGTTCGATCCTATATTAGTAACTTGAATGATTAAATGGTTAATAATAGAAAAAGCTAGTAACAGTTATGCCTATGTTTAAATATTTTTTTATTTTTTTAATGCACCCTTATGAACTTGGGGGTGATAATTAATTCTCAATTTCAAGTTCATATTGGTGATCTTGTTAATGGTGCTTCATTTATTTAAAACCATGGTCAATTTCTCCATGCCAAATAAAAAAAAAGGGGTTTTAAATTATGTATTTATAGTAGGCCTAATTTTTTATATTTGAACCCACTCTTGACAAATTTTATTAGGCTTGAGTTGTATTATTCAAACCATGCTTAGTGTTTATACTAGACAAAATTGATTTTTCTTTTTAGTACCACCTTCATAGTTTCAATAGGCCTAAATTGCATATTTTTATCTACCTTCATTAGTATTATAGCTAGGTTTGAGTTTAGTTTAGACCTATATGTGGTTAAATAACCACATACATGCCTTAAAAGTTGACAATAAAATTGTAGTGTGTCTTACAATTTTGAAAAGGAAAGTAATGTGAAGGTTGTGGGAATTTATGTCTATAAAACCATCAATTTTGAATCCTTGCATGTGGTATGTTTTGAATTTATAGCAAGGTCTAAGTTTTAGAATAATTAATGTTCAAGTGGTGCTATTTATGTACCCTTAAAACATTAAATTACATTGGTTAAATAATAATATATTTTATTATTTATCATGAGTTTATCATCATGTAAATAAATAATAAAATATATTAAATAACCTTTAAGAGGTTGGACCCATTAATGTGGTGGTTGGAAAAGGTCACATTATAATAGTCATATTACCTTTCCTATATAATAAAGAGTTCACATTTTAAGATGCAATGAAGTGGTAGTGAGATAAATGACTAAATGTGGAGAACATATTTCCATGTTCTTTGAAGATTGACTGAGAATAAGTGAGGAAGAAATATTGTATTGGGTACTTTAGTTTTCTCTTATAATAATATTTGTGGGTTTTAATCTCCATGCAAGGTTTTCCCATATATATATAGTGTTCATAGTCTTGTATACCTTTTTTGTTGATATCATCTAAATTCCTTGCTCATATGTATTATTATGCATGTTTTATCACTGAGTTATTTATTTTAGTTCATGTTTAGACATATAGGGGTTTAATGACCACCTACATGCCTAAAAACTTGGCATTGAAACCATAGTAAGCCTTGAGGGGATTTTAATTCCTAGAACCATTAATTTTGAATCAATGTAGGGGTTGTTTTTGGATAGAAATGATTGTCACATTTTTACATAGTTATCCATTTGAGTAAAATAAAACTTGGGTTCAAATTTTGTGAATGAATTATTTTTATAGTTAGTATGGGTATTTGTTTCTAGTATCAACTTGTGGTGAATCAAAAATGGACTTAGTCATTGATTTGCTTAAGTAGCCATAGAATTTATAACAAGTTTTTTGAATGATATTTAATTTTTGATAAAATCCATTGGAAATAGTATTTTTATGGTAACAACATGACTATTTATATAATAATTTAAAGTAAATTTAGGTTTTAAAAATGAGAATATAATGGATAATTTTTGTAGGTGGTGAAATTTCATAACCCCTCATGTGGATCTTATAGATACAATTAAAACTAGAGTAGAGTTCTTCCCTATTTAGAAGAGGACTTAGTTGTTATTTAAGTGTTTATTAAAATGATGAACTATATTATACATAATTAAACCTGGTAATGGATAATATGATGGGTGATATTTATGTTGTTTGGTTCTATGATATATTAATAATTGATGTGACATGTGAATATGACAAGACATGTAATAGTATAATTTACTTAGACTTAAAGTGTAATTTACCTTTTATGGATGATTATATCTAAGTGTTATATGCACTCATGTACTCTTATGATCACTCTTAAACACCATTACCACAAAAATACCAACACTTCTCACATAATAATTAGACAAACATCATACACAAAAGATTCTCCATATTATTGACTCAAGAACAAAATACAATATTTAGTTCTCTCTTTCTTCTTATGATCTAGGAGAAGAAAAAAAGTGTGCCTAATAAATAATAAAATAAGTTGGTTTCACAAAAACAACTTTGTTTTTGTGATCAACCTAAATATTGGTGGATTTTCTAAATAAGCGCACAACAAAATATTGTTCATGCAAAAAAAAAAATCCAATGACTATAATAGAACACTCCAAATCAAGCTTAACTTTATGAGTGGACATAAACATGGTTAAAAATAAAAATAGTTTTGAAATGACTCAAACTACTACTAGTATGAACATGACCACTCTAACACCCTCCCTTAAGTGTAGAATAGGAAGTGAGAAAAGAGAAATCAAAGAGACTCATAGGTCTCAACAACTAGGCCTAATCAAGTAACCATGTATAAAATCATAGTGAAATATAAAGTGTCCCTATGGTAGCCAATTCATATTATCAAAATACATGGATGTCGAGTTAATGTAACTACAAATTCAAATAGGTATTGGTAATCTATACGAGTCTCATTCAGTAAAAAACATTGATCACAAAACTAGGAAAAAAGAGTCACCAAGGATGAAATGTATCACTTCAAGGTACCCAAAAACTGGTAGAACCATAAAAAGAGTGTAAAATAGAATATATTATATAAGCCATCCCAAGAATCATGAATCAAAATATTACATAATGTTGTAGTAGGTGCACTTGATGGAGCGAATCCCATCAAACAAAAGTGCACTCAATTAACTGCCTAAAAAGGAAAATATGGTGTGCTAAGGGATATTAAGGAGCACAACACCTAAAGAAGTATGTGCACCTCCCTAATTTAAAATTGGGTATAATTAATCAAAAAACATATTTGTATGATTGGGGCAATCCCATTACTCAAACACTAAAATGTTGGCATTGGGCTACACTAGGCTAGCTACTCTTTAGAAGGAGATCAAGATCTATAACAAATCTGAATGAGATTGTTAACATCAAAGACATAAATACAAATCTCTTAGGAATATGTCCATGGTGATGATGGTATAGTAAAGATTAAAGTACTCAATATAGAGCATATAAACATGAATAAAAAATCCCATGAATCGTAGTGTGACTATAAATAAAGGTCCCATACAAAAATAATATCACCAATCAACACAAAAAATTCCATAATGTATTCAAGTTATAGTAGATGACATCTATGAAACATGATATTTAGGCTTCCAAAAACACATCTACCTAATAAGAAGCTCAAATAACCAATGAACATCAAAAAGTAAGAGGATTAATTATCTCAAACATATGGATGTCAGTTACCATAAAAAATGCATCCATAAATGAGAGTAATGTGAATAATGTCCACTATAAAATTAGATGTTAAGCTCTACCAAAATGCATTAATTTACAAGGCTCAATAAAATAATAAGGGTGTATGTGAATGGATATGTCCCCTTATCATATCGATCTCCACCCTCTAGTATTTTACACTCAAAAGGAAGTACTTTAGAAGTACTAAACAAGGAGCTAGATGTGGGGGTCTAGGGGAGGTATCCCCCAATAGGGTTAAAGGGTAGTTCCCTTTGTGGGGTCTGGGGGTAGATCCCTTGGTGAATTCCTTATCATGGTTCAAGGTGGGGTTGAGGGGTAGCACCTTTGAAACCAAAAATAATTTAGAGCTTGTGTAACCTTTGAATTGGCCCAAAATTCACTAATTTTGCCAAAAACCCCCTTTTGACATGAAAATTGGCCTATAAAGTCTGCCAAAATAATATATCCTCCCTTAAAATAATTTATCATCACTTAAATAAAATATGTCCCTGACAATAATAAACTCCCCCCTTTATAATAATCTTAAGGAAAACACCACTTTTTTGTAAAAAAATACACCTCAAAATAATAATCTCCATATGAGGATTAAAAACCCCACAAAAATGTCCCCT
Organism: Torreya grandis; assembly: GCA_037957365.1. Taxonomy (NCBI): domain Eukaryota; kingdom Viridiplantae; phylum Streptophyta; class Pinopsida; order Cupressales; family Taxaceae; genus Torreya; species Torreya grandis. The sequence continues at coordinate 4,473,531 of JARHVA010000695.1, forward strand.
TTAAATAAAATTTTCACCACTATAGAAAAAGGCCAATGTCCACTTCTCCATTTAAAATATCCTCCCATGTAAAAATTAATTGGATTTTTAAATTTAAAAGGATTAAATAACACACCTTATACTTTATAAAAACTTGAACCTTGTATATATTTGAGGTGGAGTGATGTTGAGGTGGGGACAAGTTGTACTCTACCAAATAGACATGTTGGATCCTATGTGATCTGATGAGAAACACATGTATCAAGGAAGTGAATATATTTACATATCTAATGCCATTAAAGGGTTTTAAAACTAAAATGGTATTACATTTTTATGGTGAGAGGTATTAAACTCATAGTTCTAAATAATTGACAATGCAAAATGTCAAATTGTATTGAAACCAATCAGTCTGAGGAAGCTGTAACACATAGAGATCAGACTGACTAACATGGAGACCAGTAAAATATAGGATTTACCCACTTAGGTTTTTGATGTTTTTAAAAAACCCTACACCAAATTTTGAGTGGTGGCACAAAACTTTAGTCATAAAAAAAATATTGTGTTGATTCTATTTAGGATTAAATTGAGGCTAAAACTAAGCACAATCTAATGAATTTCAAAGCCAAAAATTTGAAAAAACATAGGTTTGTCCATGTTTTATGTGTTAATTAGTGATTTTTAGGAGGAGAGATAATATTTGTGGATGTCAACCAAACCCATCAATATCTATGAAGCTTCAAATTCAATAGCTAGTCGATATTGGAGTGCAATATGACATGGTTGATGGAGAGCCTAAAGAAGTAGGTGATCGAAGAGAACATTAGATTGAATATGGAAATAAAACTATTTCTGATGGTCAAAACCATGTTAGGATGTTTTGGTTAGATCCAAGGGAGATATCACAAATGAAGGATTCAAAATGTAATGATAGTAGATAGAGGTTACAAAACTTGTAATATAAAACCACTAGTTTTGCTATAAAAACATCTATTAGGGAGGTTGTAAAGGATGATAAAATTTATAGGTTAGTTTAAAATTGAATATACCATAGCTAGATAAACATTTCACACTAGTTCCATAGACCATATTTTCAAACCAATAATTATCACGCTATGGGAAAAATAATGAGCAAAGGGCTATGAAAAAAACTATAGAAATATTCGATATCCAAGAGTAGAGGCACAACTAAAAAAAATGTGACCTTGAAAAAGGAGATAATCTCACAATAAAAATAACATAAAGGTGGTCTTACAACTGAGCAAACATTTGAAACCCTAAAAATCAAATTTAAGACATTATATCACTGGTATAAGCCTTCATATATAAGGCTTTTGAGCTTAAAAGAACTCTAAACCTTCAAATCAAATGAATGGAGAGTTGTAGGGCCCTATAAAATGAATCTAGATCTTCAAACTAGACTAAATAATTTTTTTATGAGTCTACTCTGATACCATGTTATAGTTCTATGTGCACTCATGAAACTATAGGATCAATCTTTCACACCATTACCATATCAAGACTATCACTTCTCACATAATAATTAGATAAACATCATACACAAAAGAGTCTCCATATTATTGTCTCAAAAAAAAAAACAATCTATATGTTTCTCTTTCATCATATGATTTATGAGAAGTAAAAATATGTGCCTAATAAATAGGAAGATGAGTTAGTTTCACAACAATCTCTTGGTTGTTGTGATCAACTTGAATATAGGTGGATTGTCTAAATAAGTGAACAACAAAATATTTTTTGTACACACAAACAAAACAATCCAATGACTATAACAAAACACTCCAAATCAAGATCAAATTCATGATTTTTTGTAAACATGGTTAAAAAATAAAATTTATTTAGAAATGACTCAAACCACTAGTTAGTGTGAACACAACCACTCCAATAGACTGTGGGTGACTTTAACACTCTATTTTCCCAGTTGGAGAAGAAAGGAGGCAATTAGGAGTATAAGGATAGTATGAAATATTTAGTTGGGTTTATATCCAATAATAATGTGGTTGATGTGGAGCTTATAGTTCCTTATTCACTTGATCTAATATAAGTATGGGGGATAATTTGATGCAAGTAAGGCTTGATAGAATTTTGATATCATCTGATTGGATGATGAAATAGGATTTTTCCATATATTCTTTACCTAGGATAGGATTAGATCATAATTATTTGTTACTTAACATGGATGACAATGCTGAGAAGGATATAAATACTTTTATATTTGAATAGATGTGGCTCCAACATCTTGAACTAAAAGAGAAAATCAAGGAATAGTGGAATGTTGATTTGTCAAGAGAAATTATGTTTAAACTAGTCAAAAATCTTAAGAATGTTAAGAGGAATATCAAATTTGAGAATAAAAAAGTATCTATAAATATATTTGTTAAAAATAAAATAATGATGGAAGACTTAACATGATTGTATTACCAATTCATTTTTCAAAGAAAAAAACTTTATGAGAGACTATCATATGATTGTAGATAGAGAGGAAATCTTATAGAGATTGAAATATATGGTGATATGGCTCAATGATGAGGATAGGAACACTAAGTTATTTTGTATAACCACTCTTAATCATATGATTCATAACATAATTGTGTAGATTATGAAAGAGTGGTGAGGTGATCTCAGATTTGTAGGTGATTAAGGATGAAGTTGTGTAGTATTTTAATAATGTGTTTACTAAAAATATTAGGATGAATGAATTATTAGGATATGAATTCCTTAATAACATTCCAACATTGATTTCTCAAGAGGAAAATAAGAAGTTAATAGACCCTGTGACACTAGAGAAAGTCAAATTTGATGTTTTTCTATTGTACAAGGATAAGGGCCTAGTCTGGATGGCTTTCCAATATCCTTATTTTAGTACTTTTGGGATATTATTACGATGAACATGGTGGCAACAATGGATTAGTTCTTTTCATCAAAAAAATTTTCTAAGGGATTTAAATAATACATTCATTGTGTTGACCCCCAAAATAATGGAGTTTTAGATTTTAAATATTTTCACCCCATCATCATTTCCAATATGATCTATAAGTTTTTCACTAAAATATTGTCTATCAAAATTCATCCATTACTTGAAAAGTTTATTTGCAAATAAAATGGTGTTTTTGTGTTGGGTAGACAAATACATGGTGTAATTATTGCAGTTTAGGAGACTATGCATTTGATGGACAAATGAAATTAGGTTATAATGATTTTTAAACTAGTTATGAGTAAGTCTTATGACCAAGTGGATTGGGAGTTCTAGGATAAAGTCTTTCTTATATTTGTCATGCATCCCCACATTAGAAGTTTGATTCATACTTATAATTCTACTACAATGTTTTTGATGTTGATTAATGATGTGCCTAAGACTTCTTTAGAAATAGGAGAGGAATTAGGCAAGGAGATATATTGCCTCATTTTTATCATTATGGATGAAATGTTAATCAAGACCTTATCATAATCAATCAGACAAGGAAGAATCAAAGGTTTCAATCCCACTAGAGAGGTGGAACCCAACTCACATTACCAATTTTTTGATAATATGATTGTGTTAACCATTGCTCCAATGAAAGAAGCCAAGGAACTGAAAAATATCATTAGTAATTATGAGTATGCTTCTAATCATAATATCAACTATGAAAAAATATCTATGTTTTTCTTTAATATCCCTTGGGTGAGACAACACAAAATATAGTATACTATGGATTTATAAATAAGATATCTACCCTCTATATATCTTGGGATGCCACTTTTTAGTGGTAATATTCTCCATCAAGATCATAATTATTTATTGGATATATTTCAAAGGAAATTAGTAGGTTGGAAAGGTTCTATTCTTTCTCAAGTAGGTAAGTCGATTCTTATTAAAATCACATTGCAGAGTTTGCTTGTTTATTTAATGTCTTTATTTAGAATGCCTAATTTAATAGAAAATAATATTGAGAATATTCAAAAAAAGGGGTTTTGGGTAGGTTCTGAAGAAAAATTAGATTTTCTTTGGTAGCATGGGCTAAGGTGTGCATACTAAATAACTTTATTAGTCTTGGGCTTAGAAATACAAAGACTATGAACATGTCCCTTGTAACTAAGATGGTTTGGAGGTTCATAAGGGATACAAATCAATGGACTGGTATTCTATAAGCTAAATATTTAGAATTTAGAGAGGTAGTGAATATCCTTTATGAATATTAGTTCATTAGAGGTTTTTGTTTTTGTAAATTTGGAGTTAGTAGTAGGGATATTTTATTTGAGAGAAGTAAATTTAAGTTTGGGAATGGTGATAGAGTGAGGTTTTGTGAATATTCTTGGGCATTATATCATCCTTTGATGGATTTATAACCTTGGCATCAGATTAGTATACCTCTTTAAAGTAAGTATGGCTTAAAAGTGGAGGATTACATTTACGTTAATGATAGATAGAAAGAATGAAAATAGTTGGGTGTGGAGAACATGGATATGAAAGACACCACCATTATAAATGATTTAAATCTTATTCTCAAAGGGATTCATGTTGCCAACCTCTTTAAGAGGATGAGTTATGTGGATATATTCTTTCTATGGTAGTTATAAAATTAAATCTAGTTTTGATATAGTGTTAGAGTTTATTCCTAATGGTTTCATTGGGGAAAGTTGTGGTTTAAAGATTTTATCCTCAAAGTAAATATTAATTTTTAGCTTTTCATTCATAATAAAATCATTACTATGGATAATCTTAGAAAAAGAGGTGTGATATCATTAATAGATGGCCCTTATGTGAATAAGAGTATGAGTTAGTTAAGCATTTAATGATGAAGTGTCCCTTTGATTTTAAAGTGTGGGGTAGTATCCTAGTTAATTTTATACTTCTTAGGTTCAACCTTATTTATTGGATCTTTAGAAATACCAATTTTTTTTTTTAAGAATAAATATCTATAGAAACTTTGGCAATTTACACTTCTTCATATTTAATGAGGTCTTTAGAAGGAGAAGAATGATATAGTTTTTATAGATTATAATAAATTGAGTAAGAGGGTTTCAAATATAATTAAATATTATGATTAAAAATTTTAGGTGCATTAAAATAGGCAAAAAAGATGAATTCAGTGAAGAAGAAATTAAAATTACCATGAATTAGCAGGGGATTAATGATGGGTGAATTGGTGTTGATATTAGTGTGGAGTTTATAAAAAATGTGAAATGGTGTGTCCCATCACTAGGATGGGTTAAACTAAATTTTTATGGGAGCTCTAAAGGAAATATAGAATTATCAGGGGGGCAGATGGGGCATTCTCCAAGATGATAAAGGAGAATTAGTGGATACTTCTATAGGTAATATGGGTATTCAAACCAATCACTTTGCATAATATTTGGCATAACTTTAAGGATTATAACTAGATAAAGAAGTTGGTTTGAATAAGCTATTAATATAAGGAAATTCCTTTAATATAATTAATTATCATTTTAAGAAAAATGAAGTGTATTGGAAAGTTAAACATGTGATAGAGGGGGTTCATAATATCATTTGTTCATTCAAAATGGTTTGTATTCAACATGTTTATAGGTAAGGGAGCCAAATTACATATTGGTTTGAAAATTTTGAGATGCTTTCCCAAAGTTTAAAGAAATGGGTTAGAAAGGAAGATTTGTTTGATGTTATCCTTCAAAATATTTATAAGGAATCTCTCAATTAGAGCCTTCAAGCATCTTATTAATGGTCATAGAAGGGAATAAGGTCACTACTATCCTAAGGTGAGTTATATGATACATTTGATATGGGATAGTATCATGTTTAAGAAGGGGAGTTAAGGACTTTAATGAATAATAATGAGAATTGGGCTGGCTATAGCTTCATTCATGGAATGAGGGATGGTGAGTGTAACATTTTCATGATTGTTTTATGTTGTGGAAAGATAATTTTCAAATGGATAATGGGAAGGATTTTAAGAGCCATTATTTATTTATTATTAGTTATAGACCAGATTTTCTTAGAGGTAGTCTAGGTGGTGTGGACACTATCTAAACGAATATGGGAAGTGGTTTGTGTAGGGTGGAGCTTTAATTGTTGGATGTTTTGAAAAAGATCACATAAATATGGGGCATTTTATAGGAAGGATTTATGTCCAATTTCATTTAAATAGTTCAAGGGCATGATCCACATATTTGAAAAGAATTTGTAAAGAGTTGGAATGATAGAGTGGTTGTGATGAAATGGGTTAGCATAGAAGTGTCAGAGGAGCTCATTACTCAAGTTACGAGCATGAAAATAGAGGAAAACAAATATTTAAAATCCAATAGAGATAATAAGGAGGAGGAGAGGTTATTGATAGGTGATGAACATATATTTGATTTTCAATGAGGCTACATGCAGTATTAATTCCCACATCCTCATGATGAAGTGGATAAATAATTATGAAGTTTATAACTATAGAGGGAAGGTACAAGGTTACTTGTACTTTTAAAAATATATATATATATTTTAGGCACAATGTTCCTATTATTTTATCATTTTGCATTTTGAATTATTTGGAAAGCTTTGTATATAATGTTAATAAGGTGGAAATGACATTTCCTCTACATCAAGTTATCATCTTCTTACTATAAAAGCATTGTAAGTATTTGAAGGTTGGCCCAACTCAAGAATCTAATTTGGTGATAACTTTTAATAGGGAAAGCTTGGTGATTAAGAAAACTCTCAAAAGTTTTGGTAAGGGAAAATAACCCAATATTGTTACAATTAAGGGTTATAAGGTAAAAAATAGGAAGGTTAGAGTTGGGAGCAGTAAAGACTTGAATAATAGTAAGGATAAGATGGGCTCCTTAAAGGAAAATTTTGAGGAAGTGGTTACAGGTTTGAAACTAATAAAAGGTCAAGGTGCTAAGAATTTTAAGAAAGACAAGGAAATGATTATTTCTAAATGGAAAAATAAGGTGGTTGATGAATTGGATGTAATAGCAAAGGATCTCAATAAGAAAAGTAATATGAATGCAATTTTAAAGAGTTGGATCTGTATAAATATTTTCTAAGGATGTTCATGAATGAACACAAATTAATGAAAGAATCCATTATGAATCACAATGTGGAGTGTGGTGACTTCTATAGCAAAGAAGACTTGAATGCAGTGTTTCTAGATGTGAACAGGGTGGAGAATAAATTTATCAATCTAGATACGTAAAATGAGACGATCACAAAAATATTAGTATGTTGGTTTGTTATAGTGAAACAATTGTGAATAATTTTTTGGTGAGCATGGATGGGCTCAGGTAGTGTCTTAAGAGGAGGCAAGAGGATAGGGGTTTGGGAAGGCCATGTAAGAAAGCTAAAGGAGTGTTCAAGAGTAAATGTGGGGATCTATAAATGCAATGGATAGAACACATGGAAATAGTCTTGAATAATATGGTAGAAAATTGGGATAAGTCCCTCAGTTGGTTGATGAATTATCTATTTTGTTGCTTAGTTGGTTCTTTCTTTTTTGTGTCATTGTTTGTTGGTTATTTGTTAGTTGTTGTTAATTTTTATGGGTAGACCATTATGTTTCTTTCTCATTATTTTGGCTTGTCTACTTTGATATTGTAAAAGGATCAATTCCTTGTAAAAATACCCTCCTTTATCAAATAATAAAAAATTAATCTTTGAAAGTCTTAAATATGTAACCTTGTAATATATGCATGTCCAGTGAAATTTTCATTCTATAAGATGTTATTTGATGCTTGGAATTATTCTAGTTTATACTAATTAAATTTAGTATGGTTTTAATTCTCTTAACCATTCAATGTTGAGTGGGTAATGAGTGGGTATGATTTATTATTCAGTTTCCTCTCTTGTTAAGGGATGCCAAGTAGTGGGTAAGAAGCCTAGTTTAACTACTTTTCATTGGTTAACAAGCCAAGGAAGTGGTAAAAGTATGAATTATAAGAGAGTTTTGATAATGTGGACTATGACATAGATCTTACAATCTGATAATACTATAAAAATTCTTTGGAAAAATCAATGGTATAAATGTATCCATTTTTAGTCCATAGTGCTTTCTAATTTATATGTTTGCTTGAGGTCATAACAAATAGTGGTGTACCTAGGGTCTACTTGATGGGTTGCATATAACAATGATTGTAATACAATTTTGATTCTATGATGATTCTAATTTTTTTCATCATTATTATCTACCCCTTTATGAAGGGAAGGGTCACTCCCAGTGGGAGGTATACAAGGGACCATCAGTCTGTGGTTGGAGGAAAAGCATCTAGATGGTTATTTCCCTCTCTATAGATTCATTTAAACATATCTTGATACATACTCATGGTTATTATATAGTTGAATGAGTTTATTATTTAAATCTCTAATGTATTTTTCTTTGACATTAATGATGTTTAGGCTTACACAATTGTAGTTGTTAGCATTTTCTGTATACATCTTTTAAATGTTATCTTACAATAGTGGCTGTAATATTTGATTATATAAAGGGATTGATGTAATTTAATTACTATTCATTATAAAGAAACAATTTTAATTGGAAATTTGATTTGTTGCATATTATAACAATTTATGTACCATCTAAACCTTTTTTTAGGAAATAAATTAAAAGATTGTAGTATGTTTAATTAGTAGATTAGTTTGGCATTTTACACTTGTATTTTTACCTTTCCATCATGATAAATACATATTTTATATGATGTGTAAGCTATAACATTATGTTATAGGTCATTTATTTAATATTTATCCTTATCAACAAAAAAAATTGCAACCATTTCAGTGATGAACCTAGTGGGGTTCTAATATGTGGTATTAGAGTGTAGGTTTAAACACTCAGACCTTGTGAGTCCACTAATGTGATATTTACCTTATTTTCCTTTATATTGGGACAAAATGGTGCATGTAAGATGTAACACTAAGGTAAATTTAAATAAATATCAATACCCTAATCCCAATCAGTTATCAATTGATCAAGCTATAAATCTTGATCAAATTCTCATAGTCCTGAATGAAACTTGAGACATAATTCTAGCCATGGAATAAGAGGTGCATGGGAATGACAAGGAATAAAATCAAATAGAGGCTAAGTAATATAATTTTGATTAATAATGCCACCAAAAACATGAGCAGGTTGAAGAGCAATAAGTTTTAAGAGCATTAGTGGTTTTAGAGTTTGTACGTGATATGAAAAAGGTGAATCTACCTAAGTTTGATAGAATGGTGTTGGGGGATGGAGATAAGTGTTGGGTCACTTAAATGGATAAGTATTGTAAAATTTTAAATTACTCCAAAGTGACTAAAGTGGTATGGGGAATATACCAATTAGCTAGTGAAACAACAACCTAGTGAGATAAAAAGAAGTTAGAAATGGGTCTTGACTCCACCACCACCCTTGAGAATAGTTTTTAATGTTGTTCAGGGTGTAGTGGATAATTCAATTTTATTTTGATCATAAATTGATATATTTACAAAATCTAAAGTAGGGATATTTAATAGTGACTAAGTATTAGTAATAATTTACCAAGCTTCTTAAGTGCATTACCTACTATTAGAAAGATAAATATTTTGGATTCAAAAGTTTTTCATGGGTCTTAGGGCATATAATGGGTTTGAAGTGGATGTGGTTAGACCTAGAACCATGGACCATGAGAAGAAGATAATTTTTTTTACAAAATCTAGAGATAAGTATCAAATGAAGTTCAATGTTTTGAAAACTTCTTTAAAAATAAAAATTGGAAGCATAATGGGAATTCCAAAAACATATTTAATAATCAGAATCCTAGGTTTAACAATAATTTTGGGGATAATAAACCTAACAATGGTTTCAAGTAAGGATTTAGAGGAGGAAACCAATTTGAGATAAAAATAATGACTGGTGGATGTTTCACTTGAGGAAGAGACCAATATAGGGATAAAATACAAGAATCCTTCAACATCATCCTCACAACAAGGACCTTTCCAACATCATATTTATGTAGTCATTGAAAATCATCAAGATGAATTTTAGGCCTATCTAATTAAGGTGATAGGTACTTTATTTAGGCATTTTATTTCAATTTTAATAGATATAGGAGCCACAAAATATTTATTTCTCCTAGAATGCTAAATAAATTACCTAGGAAAGTTGGGCATATGGAAATGCATGAACTATGAAATATGGGAATCAATCTAAGGTTAAATTAGAAAAAACCTTATAAGAGTAGAGGTAGAACTACATGAATTCACCAATTTATAGACTTATTTTTTGATATGTTAGGGTCATATGATGTGATCTTAGGAATAAATTTTCTTTGGAATCACAAGGTAAAGATTGATTATTTCTAAATAGGGTTGAATTTTTGGATGATTTGGGAAATTAAACGCAAATCCAAAGTAATAAGGAGTTGAAGTTAAGAAAAAAAATAGTTATTTAGTTAAAGAAGGCTCAATGGAAAGGATATCAAGTGTTTTTGGTCTAGGTACATGAAATATGAGAACCTAAGGAGCCTAATTTAGACTATTATCCCTTTTTCAATAATTTTAGGATGTGTTTCAAGAGGATTTACCTAGATTACCTCCCAAAATGGAATTCAACTTCATAATTGATATCATTCCAAGATTTGAGCCTCAATATAAGGATCCCTATAGAATGACAATAATAGAGTTAGTTGAACTAAAATCCCAAATTCAAGATATGTTATCCAAAGGTTAATTTGATCAAGAGTTTCACAATGGGGTGTACCAGTGGTGTTTATGAAGCAGAAGGATGGAAATATTTGTTTATGCATAGATTACAATATGTTGAACAAGAAAACCATCAAGAACATGTATCCTTTACCCTAAATTAATGACCTTTTTGATCAAATGGTGCAATGGTATTTTCTAAGATTTACCTTATATTAGGTTACCATCAATTGAGAATCAAGGAGGAATATATTCCTTAACTGTTTTCAAGATAAGGCATGACACCAAAAATTAATAGTTATTCCTTTTAGGTTAATGAATACACCTGAGCATTCATAAATATCATCAACAGTGTGTTAAAGGATGATCTAGATTAGTGTGTGCTTGTTTTCCTTGATGATATTATGTTATATTCCAAGAGTGAGGAATATCATGTTCAACACTTGTGTCTAGTTTTTCAATGCTTACAAAAGCATAAGATTTATATAAAATTGATTAAGTGTGATTTATTTCAAATAAAGGAGTAATATTTAGGTCATATCATTTCAGTTGAGTAATTATCAATAGATATTGAAAAGATAAATCCATCATGGAATGGATATCACCCAAAAATATTCACGAGGTGCATATTTTTATGGGTTTAGATGTGTATTATAGGAAATTTGTACCCATGTTTTCCAAAATCACTAACCCCATCACCTCATTGAAACTAAAAGAGAATCATATTTTGTGGAGTGATAAGTGTGAGGAAGTATTTCAAATTATGAAAGTGAGGCTTACCTTGGCACTAGTGCCATGAGTTCCATATCTAAAGGGTCATTTTGTTGTAATAATAGATGCTCTTAGGGATGGCTTAGGTGGATTCTTGATGCAAGAAGGATCAGTAGTAACATATGATTCTAGGAAATTGAAGCCTTATGAGACTAATCATGTTCCACATGATTTTGAATTGGCTGAAATATTGCATGTCTTGTAGGTTTGGAGGAATAATTTTTTGGTTAAATAGTTTGAGATCAAAATAGATAATTTAGGGCTCAAGTATATCTTCACTCAACCAAATCTAATTGCTCAAAAAAGATGTTGGTTAGATTTTTTATCAAATTTTTATTTTGACATAAGATATATAAAGGGTAAAGAAAATAGTGTTGTAGATGCTCTTATCCATAGAATATACATAACAGTAATGGAAACTATTAGATTAACCTTCTGAGATTAGGTTATGATATTATCATTAGGAGACAAATTTCATGAGCAAGTTAAGAAATCTCTAGCAAAAAATCTCAAGACCACAGGTATAAAAGGTTTCATTTTGATAATGATGGGTTTTTGAGGTTCAATGGGAGGGTTTATGTGCCAAATAAATAAAAATTAAGATTAAATGTGCTTAGGGAGTTGCATAATGCTCTTTATTCAGTCATTTAGGTGTAACTAAACTTATGGTAGAGCTAAAACTATTGTATTTATATAATGAAATCAAGAAAGACACAAATAATTTTGTGTATAGATACTTGTATTGTCAGTGTGCAAGCAAAATATGTTTGGTTGTTATACCCACATGACATTCCATAATGGAAGTGGCAAGTCATCAATATGAAATTTGTTCAATGGTTGACCATGTCAAGTAATATGATTGATATGATTTTGGTGGTAGTTGAAAAACTCACCAAGGTGGTACATTTTATTCAAATAAATTTAATTGATGATGTTATTTAACCCTAAATTTAGATAATAGTGGGGGTATCTAGGATTAAGAGGGTTAGATTAGTTTTTACACAAGGGTGGTGATTGACTTGAAAACTTAAACAAATAATATTTTGAATTAATACAACTGAGATTGATAAAAATAAGAAAGTACAATTATTGATAGATAGTATAATAAGTTAGAAATAAATGATAATCATATGGCTTATTATGTGTATGCAAGATTGGGTAGGATTACACTATAATTGGATTAGAATATGATTCTATAATAATCATCAGAATCTAAAAAATATCTCTTTTTTAGACTTAGATGTTTGTGTTAGATCTAAATAATTGTGTCAATGTAGGTGTCTAATGTTATTGCTAGTATCTTGTACAAAACAATGACTAGATTTGAATGAGACCAACTGCACCCTTATGGTTTTTATGTCAAATTTTTTCTTATGTCTTCATATCATTCAAATAGTATGTCACTCTTTTTCAAATGATAAAACCCTACCTCTTCACCCTTGGAGTGACTATGGTAAAATGGGTTAGTGGCCTCATGGTGTTAAGTTGACTCCAAATACAATTTATTAATGGGCAATACCTACATAGCCAATACTCTAAAGAGGAACTTAAACTGATGTAGTTTTCCTCTACATGTTGAATTATGTGTGAATAAGGGTGAAATGGGTGTTAATAAAAGACATGCACTAACCTAGATTGTAACTTGTAAAATATGGCTCATATGTTACTATTTGAATGTTTCAAACCTGTATAAACACTACTTCTAGGAAAAAATAAGGTAGGTTTTCTCACTTGAATGCCTACTTAAGTGATTTTTGGTGTATTTCCTTGTGAGTTGTGTGTGATTTCCAAATGAGGAATGAATTAAGATTTATATATATATATATATATATATATATATATATATATATATATATATATATATCAAGATATCTCCCATTAAATAACTTATTCTAACATTTTAGATAAGTTAATTCTGTAAATTGGATGACTTTTGAGCACTTGAAACTTTAGTAAAAGTGAAAAATTTCATCAACACATGTATCCATCTAGGATGCAAGTGTCTAGGGAGTTAAAAAATACATATTGGTCCAAAATTGATAGTGAAGGATAATAATCATGTGTAGAGATTTTTGCATAGTATAGAAGGCCTAATCATTAGAATAATAATGATCAGACTAAGAGATAAGCAATTAGGCACAAAAGAGATAGTGAACATGATCTTTTTAGTAGTGGGAAGGTTTAGAAATGAAAGGTATAGTCATGATAGGTATTTTCCAAGTGTATAAGATTCAGGGATTATATAAATCAGATTTTAGTATATAAAGATGCATCAATTATAACAAATAGGTTTGTTAATAAATTTATATGTTTTATGGTTTTTTGAAGAATAATATTTTAGATAGAGACCATCGTATGACCTTTAGGTTTTGGAGGAACTTTTAAGAATGTAATGCATAGTTCAAAAATACAAGTGGAAGAAATACCTTTCACTAGTTTTGTTTACTTATAAGAACTCTTTTCATTCATCTTTAAAAATGGCATCATTCAAATATTTGTATGTAAAAAAGTGTAAAACACCTATCATCTACGATAGATTAAAAGATTGAGGTTTTTTGGACCTGATATACTTGATGAAATGGAAGAACATGTGAAATTAATTAGGTAAAGGTTATTTAAATCTAAATATAGATAGAAAATATATGTTGATCTAAAAAGAACATTAAGTTAGTTATCAATTAGATACAAGTTTTTTTTCAAGTTAAACCACAAAATAACTCTATAAATTTTGAGAAAATAGACAAATAAAAACCTAGATATGTGGGAACCTTCAAGGTTCTAAAAGTGAGTAATATTATTACATAAAAAACTTGATTTACCACCATTTTTAGCACAAATTCATAATGTTTTATGTGTATCTTATTTGAAAAATTATTTATTTGATCTTTCATCTATACTTAATTAGAATGCATTACATGTTTTGGATCCAAGGGTGGTAACAATAAAATGAATTAGAGTACTTAAGACACATAATCTTAGCTTGTGTAACATAGAAGTATGTAAATGCAAGGTCCAATGGGACCAATATTCTGAACATAGTGCCACTTGGGAGGATCTTTAAGAATTCAAAGGTTGTTTCCTCATTTATTTGTTTGATATGTTATGTTTACCTATTTATATTTTTAAACATATTTGTCTTGATAATAAATTCATTGGGATGATGACCTATTCAAGGGGAGGAGGTTTTTATATCATACTCAATCCTTAAAAAATAATGTATATTTTTAAACAAATAGTTGAATAATGATTATTTAGATTTATGGGATATGTGGAATAGATAGACATATTTTATTTTTTTGTTACATAGACTGTTTATTTGTCTATCATGTATCTCTAATTTGAGTACATGTGTGTGTGTGTGTGTGTGTGTGTGTGCATGAGTGCGTGTGTGCATGTGTGTGTGTGTGTGTGCGCGCTTGTGTGTGTGTGCGAGCACGCGCGCGCGTGTGTGTGTGTGTGTGTGTGTATGTGCGCGCGCGCGTGCGTGCGTGTGCACGTGTGTGTGTGTGTGTGTGTGTGTGTGTGTGTGTGTGTGTGTGTGTGTGTGTGTGTGTGTGTGTGTGTGTGTGTGTGTGTGTGTGTGTGTGTGTGTGTGTGTGTGTGTGTGTGTGTGTGTGTGTGTGTGTGTGTGTGTGTGTGTGTGTGTTAGTAAATTAATGACAATAGTCTACATTTACATTTGATATGTAAAAAATTAATGGTATTTATGTTTCTGATTGATTTGTGATTTTTCAAATTTATTTATGTAATGGATTAACTATATTATTATGCTTGAGGTGGATGTAGTACATATTCTACCCTCATTGAGTGGTACATATGTAGAGCATCATAAGGTAAATGACAACAAATTATGAATGATGGAAACACTTCAAGACTTGTTAGGAATCAATACACACACTATAAATATTTGTTGTCTTTGATTACCTAGATTAGTATTTAATCTTTAGTTAGTGTCATAAATGTATGCATTTATCTTGGTTGATGTTTCTTGATTATATGGTTATCTATTTTCAACACATGTTTTAATATTTGAATTAGCACATATTGATTTGTGTGCATTTTGAACTCTAAGGTGAATAAATTGTGGATGTTTGAAACCTTGATGTTCATTTATTTTGTTGACTATTATGGAAATTTTATAACTCATGACTTTGACAATGTATTAGAGAGTGTTGATTTTTGGTGTCATAGGCAGTGAGATGTTACTCCAATCCCTCCTTGTGAATTTGTAAACATTAAAAACATGCTTAAATTAAATGTATCTTCATAAGGTTTGAAATTATTTAAAGTTTAAAAAAATTAATAAATCATGTAGGGTTATTGGTAAAGTTTATTACCAAATTGGTTGGTAGCATGCTTAGTGTTAAAATATAGTGGTAATGCCACTTTTTGGTCTTACCTTAAGTCAAGCCCACTAACCTAAAGTTAAGGGGATATGGGTACGACACTTGAGTGTAGTATAAAGTGGATAATTGAGTTTTGATGTTTTTTTAAAGTCAATGAATTAAATGGAAAGTTATTTTTTGTGACATGATTATTTGGGTCAAAACCCTAGCAACATTATGTAGCTACCATTCAAGTCATTTTTTGAGGCATTCTTAAGAGCTTTCATGCATGAAAATTGGTACAATTTTAGCAAATCATTGGAAAAAAACTCTAGTTATATTGATATATTTTGAAATAATTATGAAGGTAGTGGGGTTTTTGAAAGAGAGAGTAACATGACATTATTGCATGTTAGATTTTGATAGATAATGAAAATGGAGTTAAGATTTGAAATATTCAAGGAAATAAATATATAAAGGAAAAAAATGATAGAAGATGGGGCAACAGTGGAATGAAGGAGAAGGTGGAGTGAATATTGGATAAAAAGGGATAAATTATGAGATAAAACTAGTAATTTATTGTAATTAACTGAATAAGTAAAAAAATGTTAGATCTGGGCATAAGCAGATAAGGTTTTATTTAAAATTATATGTTATTTCTATTTATAAGTAAATCAAAAACTTATGAATAGAAATATAGAGGGAATACTTTGTGTATAACTTGGTATAATATATATCAATGGCTAGGGGTTATATTTAATTTGTTATCATATTAGTAACTTGAATGGTTAAATGGTTAATAGTGGAAAATTTGGTAAAAGTTATGGTTGTGTCTAAATATTTGTTTGAATGTGAAAATTAATTCTCACCTATAACTTCATAGTGGTGATCATGTTAGTGTTCCTTGGATTATTTAAAACCATGGTCTATTTATCCATGCCAAATCAAAAAAAAGGTTTTAAGTTATGTAGTTTCTAACAAGATTAAATTTTTATATTTTGACCCACTCTTGGCTACTTTTGGTAGGATTAAATTGTATGATTTGACCCATTCTTAATGGTTATTCTAGCTAAGATTGATTTTTATTTTATAATCCACTTTTAATAATTTCATCATTCCTAAATTGCATATTTTGACCTATCTTCAATAGTATTCTAACTAGGTCCAAGTTTAGTTTATTTTTGGTTTATTTTTAGACCTATAGGTGGTCAAATAACCACCTACATGCCTTAAAAATTGAAAATAAAACTATAGTATAGATTATGGTTTTGACAAGGAAACTAATGTGAAGGTTGGAAGGATTTATGTCTATAAAACCATCAATTTCTAATCCTTGCATGTGGTATTTTTTGAATTTCTAGAAAGGTTTGAGTTTGTTATTTTGGTTCATTTTTAGACCTGTAGGTGGTCATATGACCACCTAAAGGCCTAAAACCTTGACATTGAAACCATACTAAAACGTGAGGGATTTTAATACCTAGAACCATTGATTTTAAATCATTTTAGGGAGTTATTTTGGAATTTAAATGATTTTCATGTTTGTACATAGCTGTACATGTGAGTAAAATAAAACATGAGTTCAAATTTGGTGAATGTATGACTGATTTATATGGTTAGTATGGGTATTTTTTTCTATTAACATCTTGTGGTAAATATAAAATGGATTTATTCAGTGATTTGTTTAATTAACCATATAATTTATAATAAGTTTTCTGAATAGTATTTAATGTTTGATAAAATCCATTTAAAATGGTATTTTAGATGGTAATAACATGACTATGTATATCACAATTTAGAGGAAATTTAGGTTGAAAATTTGAGGAGAATAAAATGGGTAAGTAGTGTAGGTAGTGAAATTTAATAATCCTTCATGTGGATCTTATAGATACAATTAAAACTTGATAAGAGGTATTCCCTATTTAAAATATGACTTAGTTGCAATTAAAGAGTTAAATAACAAGAAAATTCATTAAAAGATTAAGATAAATGATTTATATTTTTTAGGATTATTGAATGTAACCTTAGGTTGATAAATAACTAAATTTTTAATTGGGGAATAAAATACTACAATATAAATAACAACTAATTTGCACAATAATTGATTTAATTGAATATTATATAAATAGAAATGAATTAGAAAATGTGTGCTTAGTTGGAAATTATGACTATGATAGACAAGTGGCAAGATAGGAAGTGATGTAGGAGTTGGACAAAGTGTCATTAATGGATAATAGGTGCCAGTACCCTCTTTATACAGTAGTTTGGCCTACTTTTCTAGTATCACACTATGTTATATAACTTTTATGTAGTTTTAATGACCTTTTACAGGTGAAGAAATGAAATTATGGGTAGACCTTCATTCTATTTTAGGAATCATATATCTATGTGACTGAGACATGTATCATCATTTGTTCTATGCTTTGACTAATTTCACCATAAAACCCTAAGTCTTCATACTTGTTATTGTTTTGATGAACACAAGTACAAGGAGAGTGGTGTTAATATGGTAGGTTTGGCATGACCTCAACACCCCATGTGTTGAGCACTACCTACATATCAATACCTCTAAAAGGGAGAAATCCTAACATAATTATCCCAATCTAAGTTTTGGTGAATGTGAGAGTGATGCTAGTATAGTTGAGTATGAATGCTAATTTAAATGTTTTATGTGTGAATTGAGACTAGTAATCTAATTAAAAATAAGATTTGGGATGTTGTAGATGGATGTATGTATAAATTAGGGTAAATAAGGATAAATAAACTTAATTTTCATAACTATTTATAAACTTGTTCATGAGAATTGCCATCTATTTGATAAATGAATGAAAGTGGTCATCTTTCTATAGTGTTTTGATACTTGTCCAAACATGAAAGAGTCTTAGTCAACCCTAAGATGCTTTGGGAAGTGGAAATATATCCATTAGGGGTAAGGAAAGATAAGGTTCAATGATTTTGGCCCCTTTATTAATAGGATACTTTATATAGACTATTAGGTCTATGTTATTGTCTAGGTAGCTGACACGTTTGAAAAATGATTGAGGATACCTAGGTGATGGCTCAATGTAACCGTTGGTATATCTGGGCATAGGATAGATGCACATAAAAGCTAAAAAATGATCAAAAGAGGCCTTAATATAGGTTTAGGGTTAAGCTAAGGATAGGGTGGTCTTAAATGACACTCATTGCATATAAATGACATTCTATATGACTACATTCCCCCTTTTATTCTAGAAATTCATTAAAGCAAAATGACCAAGATAAAGGAAAGAGAAATATACTTGTACTTACCTATGAGGTGAAGCCCATGAGTGTGGGTCTGAGTATATGAAATATACTCCATTTTTTTCCTACAAATGAAACATATATGAATCAGACCTTACTTAAGAAATATCAAAATCAAAGATAAAACTAAGTAAATAGATGAGAGAGAGAGGAAATAAATGGATACACCTCACTAGGTATGTGAAATAATGCAAAAACTTGTTGAAATCTTGTGTGTGCATGTATATGGTGAATAGTTTGGACTACATTCATGGCTTCCCCAATCCCCATGTGTGGGTGGATCAAGATCTAAAGATGGCCTTGACTCCATCATTATCCACACCTATTTAGTGGATCATGATTTCTAAATAAATTAGATTGGATTAATGATTTTTCTAACCCTCTTATATAGGTGGCTCACTAACTCAAGTAGGTCATGACTCTATCATTCCCTACCCACATGTAGTATAAAAGTCCATAACTAAACCTATGTGGTTTCATGAAGTTGTTAAAGATGGATTTGGGCCACTCTAGAACTTTGAAATTTAAAATATCTTAGGGACCACTCTATAACTTTAAAATGTAAAAAATCTTAGGGGCCACTCAAGAATTTTGAAATGTAAAAAAACTCAATGACCACTTAGGAACTTAGTAATGCCAACTATTATAGATATAATGAGGCATTAATATTTTGTAATCTTGGTGCATATGGTGTCTAAAGTATATAATGTGGAAAATGACATGGATTTGTCATTCCATCTGAGACAACTAGTGCAAAACTAAGCATATATAAATAATGTGTTGTGCACATGCCCCTAATTTGATATCTATGCATATGGATTATGTCCTAATTTAAAGATATATATATATATATATATATATATATATATATATATACATGGGTGCATATCTAAAAATTAAATGAGAGTGGTCACATCATGCATGATGCCCTAAATCTGAGCAAACCTTTGTAATTATATGTAAAAACTAAATATATAATAATCATATCTAATAATCTATGACTGAGACTATGTAAATATAAACTATGCCATCTATACCTTTCTAAAAATGCTATAATTTTCTATTTTTAAGGCTATTAGACAATAACACAATGGGTGGACTATAGCACACTACACCCCTTGTAGTGTACTATTTTATTGTCTAGAAGTGTTATTTATAATAAAAACTAAGACTAATCTATGTATGACTATATTCATTATATTTTTTGAGTTTGAGATTTATAATTTGTCTGCATGGTGAAAATTATATTTTGAGTGCACTAGTATGGCCTTATCTCTATGATAAACCCTTGTGAATTCCCCCTCTTTTGAGGGGATTTATTGAAACTTTGAAATAACTATACTCAAAATAAAAGCTATGCATCATGTGTATTAGGCTAAAAATATATGATATCTGTGATAAACTAATATAATATGTATACATGGCATTGGAATATATAAGAGATTGAGCATAAGTTGAAAATGTATGATGTATGTTAGATCTATCATTCACAAGGTTTTCAAGATAGATACATTAATGTAATCATATATATGAATAAAAATCTAAATATAATTTGAGTAAACTATTGGGGTATGGTGCATGATGTCCATCAAAGTACCCAAAAAGGAAGGGGAGATGCATGAGGTCCCTCATGGCATTGCAAATTGGATGTGAAAATAATAAGTAAGATATAAGTGTCATGGCCATTATTTAACTATAAATTCATACATACAAACATATGAGGCATGCAAATTAGGCCAAGGGGACAATCAAGGGACATGGGCACATGTCACTAAGTCTAAGAAAATGAACACATAAGAGGACATGTTCAAATGTCCACATATGCAAAAGAGCATACAAGTTTGGCTTAGAGACACATGGAAGGACATGTTCAAATGTCCACATGTAAAATAAATAAGCATACAAAAGGACATGGGCACATGTCCAAAGCATAAAAATAATGAAATGGCAATGACATATTCAAATGCCTTAGGTAGATGTAGAATCAAAGAGACAATCAAATCTAGACTAGTAAATATAGAAATGAAGGTATGCATAATCATGTGGTACAAATCCATAAAGAGAAAATATGTACATAAATTGAGTTTATATTATTAGTAGTTGAAAAAAATCACTATAGTATCAAGATATAATCAATGTTAAATCTATGATATGGAGTATAAAAAGATATAACCTAGAAAATTGGAAGTTGTGTGTATGATGTCCCTAATGAGATAATATATCAATGCTAAATTGGTGTATATGTGTATGTGCCCCTGATGGGTGGATAGTATCAAATCTAGATATGTGTAGATGATCAGAGTCATATAGTAACTTGTGAACACTTGAAGGGAATAAATGAAACATGTATGTATGATAAAACCATATACACTAACATATATAAATTTGTAGTACCTAGTAAATATAAGAAATGTAAACATGGAATTGCATAAAATATGAAATTTACATTTTATTAGCAATATTTTAATGTTTTTTTTATTTTTGAACATTTTTTTTCTATGTTTTATGAATATAAGCTATGTATAAGCAACATGAAAATGAAACTATGTACAAGGATCAAGATAAAGGAAACTATGTACAAGTAAATTGCAATAATGAAACTATGTACAATTAATAGGGGAATATACTAACTGATGAATCTTACAAGAGACTTACTATCAAGGTGACCTATATAAAGTAAAAGAAGCATGACTTCACATGATGTGTGGGGAGGTATCTGAGATCTAGGAACTAGATGTAATGAATAATTAGTAGTTGAAACTAACTACGGAGTGTAGCTATGACTATGTGGAGTTGACTTAACTAGCCTATGAACTATGGGGCTCTTAGGGAGCCATATAGTAGAATAAGATATAAATTGCATGGATGCTCTATGTGGAGTGCTTTGGGGATTTAGTAAAACTTATCTTGATGGGAATGAGGTGGGGAGAGGCTTTATAGAATCCACAACATGTCTATGATGCAAGGGTCTTTCTAATAAAGGTCTCCATAGGAGAGTGTGTATACATGTTAATGTTATAGAAATGTATCTCATCAACACTAGTAGCTCGAATGATATTTGAGGTGTGCTAACAGAATCTATGTTTGAAGCTATTAATAGTGACTATTGTATAACTATATGTGGAGTAGGTAAAAGATACTCATATGGAAGGCCATCAACTATAATAACCTAATTAGCATGCATATACTTCATACATTTATGTATGGTAGAGGGAATGGATTGAAGTTGTTGTATCCAAGGCCTACCCAATAACATATCAATTTCTATATCACTAGGTAAAACTATGAATTTGGTGGCCACATGTGCATGCCTAACCTATAGTGGAAGTATGATCTCCCCAATAGAGCTCTAGACATGGCCATTAAAGCCATAAATAATTGTATATATTAGATAAATATCTTAATCTGAATAACCCAAGTGTTGTAGAAGTGTAATAATACATATATTGATTCTTTATACATTGTCAACCATGACACTCTAAATATGATGATGACTAACGTAAGCTCATATAAAGAGTGCATATAAATATGAGTCATTGTCAACAATCTCCTATTATAATAAAGTGATAAGATGCCTAACTATCACTATAGTATGATACACACCAATGAAATTATGTAGAGGGTGTGTGCCCATTGTATGAGAATGATAAGATGCTAGTGTTGGATGTTCCTAATAAGTATAATGAGCACCTGAAGTGTTTGATATCTCATTATCTATATGTTTTGGAAATGTATCATAAAATACTTTATTGCTTTTGTTTAAAGTGGTTGTGATTTGGGTGTTTTTGTAGGGGTGATCACATCAATGATATTAGCATCTATCAAATCTTAGATCTTATGTCATAATTTGAGGCATAAGTTTGTAGTATGGATGGGGGACATATGATAATCACAAAATGCATTAGAATCATAATTATTTGGAATAGGCCTAGTCATATCAACCTCTTTGATGGGATGGAGAGATATGACATTACCTTCCAAAATTTGTTTTAGAACACAAGATAGTGATTCAAGAAGATTCACTAAAGTTATCCTTGGAAGAATTGATAAAACCACATGAGGAGTTGGCTTTGAGGCTGTATTAACCATTATCTTTTGTTCATTCTTGTTTTCAATGGGTCTCACTTTATATGGGAGCTTATTTAAAATCTTATTAGTGGAACTTGATATGGTTGTGTACTTTAACTTTTCCATGGAGAAAAGTTTGACTTCTTGTTCCTTTAGTGTATGGCATATATCGATAAATGATGAAAACTTTTTGAATAATATATATTCATGTAATGTTGGTAATAAACTTTGCTTGAATATATCCTAGAGTTATTTATATGTCATGAGTCTAGTCATCTTTGCTAATGTGGTTTTACATTAAAAAATGTATTGGCTATTGGCTCATTATATTTTTGCTTAGTTGAGTGACTTGAGCATTGGAAACTTTGTCACTGATGTTGATCAAAAAATGTGTCAAAAATATATCTATGAGTGGATCTAATGTTGTAATAGATTTATTAGAGATATCATAAGACCACCGTAATGCATAGTCTTTTAAATAGTGAAGAAAAACATTAGTCAGGAGCCAATCATTAGACACATAGTCCAAACATGATACATGAAAAACATGTATATGATGCTTTGGGTCACCCTTACCATCATACAGAGTAAGTTTGGGTGCCACAAATCTAGATGGCAAAGGAGTTTTCACTATATTTTGTGTCAATGTTTTATGTAGGAGAAAATGAGAGTTCAAGGCATGAGATGGTCTAGTGTCACCCCAATCAAGATGTAACACATTGGCATACATATAATTAATCTCATTCATAAGTGATTATAAATCTGGAGAGGAAGAATCCATACTAACCATAAGAGGTGTTTCCACTAGTGAGAGTTGCCTAGTTATAGTAGGTTATTGTATAATATGATTTACCCCCATAGTAGGTGTGATAATATTAACATCTGTGGGGTTAGAGTATTGACCAATTAATGTGTTTTTTATTTCCAATATATATTGAAAAATATATGTATGATCATGGGGTTATTCCCATAGTATATCTTTGAAATTTTGTAAGATTTCATCCTTATTGATTATAAGATTATTAACATCAAGTGGGGAGTGTGTCCCAAGTATCATCTTGTGTATCATTATGATCTTGATTATGTTTCTCATGTTTCTATGTATTATCACTAAATTCCACATAATCCAAATTTAAAGGATCAATTAGAGGAGTTTTAATTGGTTCTTTATCCATGGTATAAGTTCGAATGGAAGGAGTCTAGGTATGGTCAATAGGATTAACACTAAGCCTGGCACTTATTAAAGGAAGATATATAGCTTTTTTAGATGGAATATAGTAAAAAAAAATGAAATAATGTTTCTAAAATAGAATATATTAAATTTGAAAATTCTAACATAAAAAATGGAAATAGGAAAAAAGGAAGGATATAAACTCTAGTAGTATCTAGGGATAGAGTTTGGACATTATTCAAAGTAAGTTGAGTTCACCATTTTTTTTTATATATTTTTTAAGATTATGGAATGTAACCCTAAGATGATAAAAAGATGAGTTATAAATTAGAGAATAAAATAATACAGTATTAACAACCACTGATTTGCATAATAATTATTTTATTTGAATATTTTATAAATAGTAATGAATTAGAAAAGGTGTACTTAGCTATAAAATATGACTAAGACAAACAAGTGGTAGGTTGGGAAATGATGCAGGAGGGTGGAGTGTCATCAGTGGATAACAGGTGTTAGAACCCTCTTTAAACAATAGCATGGCCCTTTTTTATAGTAGTGAATTATGTTATATACCTTTTGTGCAGTGTTAATGACCTTTTGTAGGTGAAGAAGTGAAAATATCAATAGACCTTTGATTTATTTTGGGAAGCTTATATATGCATTAATGAGACCTAGATAGTCATATGTTTTATGATTTGATTTATTTCACTATGAAACCCTAAGCCTCCATGTTTACTAGGGTTTTGATGAACACAAGTGGAAGGAGAATGACATTAGTAGGGAAATGTTTTAACCTTTTATAACTTAGTGAATGTAAATCCTATGTTTTTTAAATAACTAAATAGACTAAATCAGGGAAATAATATGCAATAAATAAATCCAATGATTTTTTATAAATTTTTAACTAGCTTTAACTTTTTTAAAAATAGTAATAAATAGTGCAAATAATGACTTATAAAATACTTGATATGGATGATTTAGGTGTTAGAAACTGAGATGGCAAATGATCCAACTATCATAAACTGGATCTTGATGTTATAACCCCTCCTATATAGTAACACCACAATTGGATAGTAACACCATTATTAAAAAAGTGGTGTTAGTGTCCTGATATTGGAAGTAGTGCCCTTTGTGTAGGACTATCCCAAGCTTCTAGGTACACCTGTGTCTAGATATTTGGTGTATGTTCCTATGTGCATGATTTTTGTAACCCTATATTTTTCCTATAATGGATTATTTATTTTTTAAACCCTAAACCTCCATGTAACTATGGCATGAGCTACAAAGTGTATTTGTTAGTAGGGTAGTCTAGACATCCTCAACACCCTACTTTGAAGAGAGTTGGCTACATACCAATACTTTGAGGAGTGATCAAGCCCAATGTAGTTATCCCCACCTAAGTGGTGGTGCAAGTGCAAGTGATGCTAGTATAATAGTGGCCTTGAATGTCTTGAATTTGATTAAGACTATAAATCTAGATAATCTGAGCTTAAGGCTACTATAAATGGTAGTATGTAGAAGTAGGGAATAATAGGGATTGATAACCTTAAATTTGTTTAGATTTTTCTAATTTTGAATGTGTAATTTGTATCTAATTTAGATCTAGTGGTTATAGGTTTAAAATTCATGTATTTATACTATAATGTTGCTTATGCAAATGATAAAATATGTCTAGGCTAACCTTAATAGGTTCTACTTTTTAAAAGACATCTTTTTGGGAAAAGATAGGGAAAAGGACATTAGTGCCATTTTTTGGACACTAGTACCATGTGGTGCTAGTGTCCTTATTATGGATCTAGTGTCTAGCTGGTAGAACACTAGGCATAAAGGACCAGGATCAAGAAATGAGGGTCTAGGATTTCTTTAGGCTAACTAGGGATGCTTGTGTCCCACACAAAGGCTAGATAAGCGTGATAATAGGCTCTAGGATAGGTCTAGGGATAAGTTAGGGATAGATAATATCTATTAGCACTCTTATCACTCAAATACCACTTTTGGGTGATTAGATTCCCCCCCCCTTTATTCTAGAAGTGTAGTAAAGTGAAATGAATAAGATAAAGGAAAAATAAGCATACTTGGACTTACCTAGGAGGTGAAACCCATGAAGTTGAGTCTAAAAATATGAAGTTGAGTTTGAGTATGTGAATCATGATCTAATATGTGTCATGTGTGTGTGCATGTATATAGTAATTAATCTATGAATAGCTTGGATTAGGTTGATATCTTGCTTAATCCTCTTGTGTGGGTGGCTTAATAACTTAATCTATTTTTGACTCCATCATATCCCACCCCTACTAGGTGGAACATGACCTGTGAATAGCTTGGATTGGATTGATGCTGTGTCCAACCCTCTCATATAGGTGGCTCAAGAATTCAAGCAGGGTATGACTCCATCATTTCTCATCTATGTGTAGTAGATGCATCTAAAACTAAACTATGAAAATAATTATAAATGTTTAACTGAGTATATATAACTGTCTATGTTGGCTCTATAACCAATTGGTAACATTAGATGGCTCCAGGTGACTCAAGAATGCCAACCATTATAGATGGAGTAAGGTATGAAATTGGTGTGCAACTTATGATATGATGTTAGATGTATATTATGTAGATAATGAAATGAAATTTCTCATTCCATCTGATCAACCAATGTGTAAGTTAGAATACATAAGCAATGTAATGCACACATGCCCCCAAATTTGATATCTGAGCATATGGATTATGGACTAAGTTGTAATAAACTATATCTAGGTATTTAAACTGAATATGAGAATGGTCATACTATGCATGATTCCCCTAATCTAAGTAAATTTATATCAATCTAAGTTGAACTAGTATAAATCTAAATAAAAAATGAGTATAACTAATAAATATGTAACTGAATCCATGTAAACCTATATTGTACCTATTGTATTATTCTAGCCAATCTAGGTTTTTCATAAATTGAGGATACTGGATAGTAGTACCATGTATTGGATATTAGTTTCATTTTATAAAATTTGGTGCTAGTGTTATTATGGTCTAATTTTTGTGCAATGATATTGTTTTCTAGGTCATTATTTTCCCACTGTGTTTACATGTGTCTGATTTTACGTAACTGAACTTATGTGCTAAAAAATGTACTATAAGTGAAATATAGGAGCTTGATCTCTATGGAAAACCCCTATGAATTCCCCGTATAAAATTGTGTAAAAAATGTCTTCAAAATAAAAATCTCTATAAAATGTGTGTTAGCCAGAGCATATATGATAATTACATAATAATCCAATATAATGTGTATACATAACATTATAATGTAAGATAATATGAGCATAACTATGTAATGTATGATGTATGTCATGTCTAACATTCATAAGGGTGTCAATATAGATATAAAAAAGTATCTAAAAACAAATATAAGTAAAACTAGGTATCTTCCTAGGGGGATGGGGCATGATGTCCTTCACAACACCCAAGTAGGATGGGTAGATGATAGAGGTCCATCATGACATTGAAAATAGGTGTGTGTAAAAATAATAGACAAGTGTCATGGCCCTAATTCATACAAGAAAGCGTACATACAAAACACATGAGCCATAAAAATTATGCCAAGGGGCTATAATAGAAGGGACATGGGCACATGTCACTAAATATGATAAAAATAAGACATATAAGGACATGTTCAAACGTCAACATATATAAAAAACAAACAAGTTGGCTTAGAGATACATAAATGGACATGTTCAAATTTACATAATAAATAAGTAGGACATGGGCACATGCCCAAAACATACATACTATAAATATAAGTGGTGTAGAGCCAAAGAATAATGGCATATATAAATGCCCTCGAATAGAATAAGCATAGAGATACAATAAAGTCTAAACTAGGAAAGATATAAATGAAATCATGCATGAATATCTAATACAAATATGTGTAAGAGAGGGGATGTACATATGTTGAGTCTAAAGTAGTAATAACAAACAAAAAATCTAAGAGTAGCATGATCAATATCAAGATGTAACAATGTTAAAGCTAGGATGTAGAGCAGAGAAAGATAGAACTTGGTAATCAAAATTGTGTATAGGTTACCTCCAAGTGAGTGAATGTGTCTGATGAAGACCCATGTATTAATGTATATGCCCCTAGTGGGTATATAATAGCAATCCTAGATTAATGTATTAGACCTGAGTCCTGTAAGTAATTTTTAAGTACTTGATAAGAACAAATGAAGTATTTATGGATGATAAAACTAAATATACTAAGATAGATATCATATGTAGTTTTTGGAAAATATAATAAATATAAACATAGCAATGCATACAATCTATAATTTTATGTTTTTTAAGTAAATATTTGAATGTTTTGGTGTTTTTTGACATATTATATTATTTTTATATTTTTTGGATACAAACTATGTAAAAGCAACATGAAAATTAACTATGTACAAGGAGAAAGAGAGAGGGAAAGTATTTATAAAAAGAGAGAAACAATACTAACTGATGAGTCTTATGGAAGACTCACTATCAATGTGTCCTATGTATAATAAAGGAATTATGGTCATGCATGCTATATGAAAGGGCATGTTGATAATTTTGATCTCACAAGTTAAATTTTCACCCTTATAACTTGAAACTTTATTTTCCATATAGTTTTACATGTTGGTTGTTATGTATTTGAAATGGTCATCCAAAACCTTGATTAAAAAAGTTTCAGGTGAATTTGATGAGTTTAAGTTTTTTATCATCATCACCATGTGCTTATCTAGTCACCTTTTAACCTATTTTAAGTTGTTTCAAGTGATTAAAGGAGCCCATATAATCTTGATATACCTCATTGATTATGTCAATGTCATGTCATGCTTTACAAGTGATCAAACTGGTTGGTGATATGCTTAAGTAACTTACTATAATTTTCATCACTTTATTGGTTTTGGAGCAGGTTTTGCATGATAATTTTATTCTAATATTATAATAAGGTCATTATGTACCTATTTAGACATGAAAAGTTATAACGAATACTTTTTTTAGAAGCTTCATCAGGTTCTCAAATGGTTATGGTAGTTTTAGTGCCAAAAAATTCTATTTTGAGGTTGTCTATATAGTTATTCAAGTTAAAGACATTAAATAATATTTAGGACCTTATTTTATCATTTCAAGTTCAAATCCATGGTTTTTAGTGAGTTTTAGGTTTTAAAATGCAAAAAACCAGCTTATCTCTTTTATTGACTTCTTTGGCAACTCAAAGAAGGCCATCAATTTTTGCTCAGTATAGTAAAAAAAGAGAGAATCAGGTCCAAATATATTGGGAAATTATATTGACCCTAATTAAATTCAATTTAATGTCATTTTTTTCATATTCATCCCCATATTTATGAACAATCAATGAGAGTGTAAGGGGGTCACTATGTCCTAGTCATCTAGACAGGGTCTAGGTTTGTCTTTGTTTCTTCACTTCAAAACTAAATGGAAAAAATTGGTTATATTGGGATTATTTCAAGTTCAAATAGGAACATTTTCATGTTGTATTCATTAGGTACTTTGTCTTGATAAGGATTATTTTGATAGGAAATTGACTACCTATCTTGTTTGTTAAGGTTGGCAATTTTCAAAGATGTTTGATAAATAAGCTAAGTATATTCATATTCATGATTTTTCAATCTCATGTTTCATTTATGATACGCTTCTTAAATTAAAAATAAATGTTTAGGTACCTTCATATTGAATATGATCTTTCTTTAGGTAGCTTGAGTGACATGGGGTCTTCCACAAGGTACAATTGCAGATCTATTGAACTTATAATGTATGAGAGTATCTTAGTAAGGTCAGCATGATCTTAAATGATTTTAAAAAGGTGATAAATTATGATTTTAACCTTGGGAATACAATAAATATTAGGTATTAAGAGCATGCTCCCTTAATTCTCAAAAGGGCACTTGTAGGTCTAATGAGCAAGTTATAAGAACGTCATGACAAGTGACATGAATTATGAGGAGTCATGAAGATAATGAGGTGTCTTTTGAGGTCATGATTTTTTTTGAAATTCTCATAAGAGTCTTCAAGGTGGATGGTAATAATTATGGAATAAAAATATTCATTTGGAACTTTATATGCCTAAATTACATAGTCAAGACTGTGTATTACTATTTTACCAACTGTTAAGAGATTTGAAATAGGTCTATGTCCTCAAAAATGTGTTATTATGGTGCCAAGATGAATATTTAGTGTGAATTAAGTCAAATATTATGGATGAGAGTGATCATAATTTATCTATTGTACAAGTAAAAACATGAAAGAAGACCTTAAAACCTAGTTTACTAAAAATTAAGGTAAATTAGTAGTTTTTAAGGTAAAGTTTATGTTTTGATTTCCATGTTTATCAAGCTCCTTGAATGCTTATTCAATTGGATGAAAGGTAATTTATAATAATTAAGTGTTATTGGCATAATTTTTATCATGATACCAACCATATCACACATTCATCTATAGTCTATACAAATACCAAATATGCACCTACAAATTCATAATTTAAGGCTATTTCAAGAATGACATGAATATAAGAGTCATTGAGGTAATGGTTTCAAGTTTAAGAACTAAAATGAGATAAATTATAATCATTTTATATGTATTTATAATAAGGTATAATGAGGTGGATTTATACACCTACAAGGTTAAGTAATTATGTACTTACAATGATGACATTCTAAGCACAGTCAGTCAAGCTTTCTCTGTAATGTGGACTTGTGTCAGTTAATAAGGTGATATGTGAACTTATGTGATGGATGAGTTGAGAATAATAATGGATTGAATATTATATATTGAGTACCAAAGGATATTTTTTAACCAAAGAAAATAAACTTGACTTTTTTAAGTCTGCATTAAGTACAAAGTAACCTATAGCTAGGTCTATAGTCATAGTCAATTAAGGTGGCATGTATGTGATCACATGAAGATATGAATAGGTAAGATGAAGAAGTAGAATTATAACACTTTAATGAGGTTTTATGAGGTGAGATAGGTTTGTGAATACCTATTAAATGGTGTTAATTATTTTAAATTCTTCCCTCATGCCTGAAACTCTAAAATATCCACTTACAGCTCAGTCTATATGAGCCTAACTGAGATTGAAGAACATGGGTATGAAAGAGTGAAATGATGAGATTGAGTTATGGATTATAAGGAAAATTTATAAAATATAGTAGATTTGAATATAATATAATAGTGTATTTCAAAGAAATAAACTTCTCAAAGGTTACTTATAGGCCTATTACACCTATAATCAAACAAGATATAGTCATAGTCAACCTATATATTGAGTAAATGATAAGTCTTGTGTGAGAGGTATAGTGAGGGGTTTTTGGATGATTTCAAAATATTATAATATGTTTTTATTCCATGTCATATACCTATTAAATTTATTCTTGCATATGATTTATCCATACCCATAGTCAAATAATGAATCCACACCTATAAACAATGCACACCTACAGGCAGTCTTTGCAAAGAGTGAGAATGTTGATAGAGGTTAAAATTTGGATGTGATGGTAATGAATTTAATAGAGATAAGGTTGAAATATATATGAGAGTAGGTTTTAATGTAATCCATTTCCATTTAATGTGTCTTTAAAGATCATAAACTCAATAGGATAATGCTCAATCTTAATGACACGATCCTTTTGAAACCTATAGGAACACTCACAAACATAGTGAATATAATGTATTTCTCATTAATATTTGAATTTTTAATGGTAAAAAGGGACATATTTTTTTTTTGAAAAGGTATTTCATATATATTTCATTCATTGGATAAGGAGAGAAACCTAGTTTATAGACCTTTAGGGTCAACAAGTTTAATTTGCATAAAAACCCTCAATGGTGAGAATTCAATGTTTCATACCAATTTGGAAGGTAAATGTCCAAGTAATATCATTTTGAGTCATTTCACTGGTCATTTAAAACCTATTTTGTAGATTTATTTGGTATGAAAGTGTGTTTAGAGGTTTTAAGACTCCAAATGGCCTTCCTTGACCTTCTCACAATAGTCACCCTAGCCCGAGAGGAAAGTTTATAGAGGTTAGATCTTAACCAAGGAGATACATGGTATCATAGGTTTCTTGATGTGTTTTATGGGGTCCCATGCTTCAAACATATGACATTGATTCATCCATTTAGTCATGTAACTTTATGAAGAATCAACTAGAAGATAGAGAACCCTATTTTGCTTGAGAAGGATCTCAACGAGGTTAGTTTTTTCTCATAAATTTCATGAGGAGATGCATGTTAAATAAATTCCATATAATATTTTATATGTTTATCCATTCTAAAAAATCTTTGCATTGGTTTTTGGAATGGACCCTTGTCCTTTATGAATAATTGCTAAGAACATAAACCTCTTTAAACCCTCCTTAAACCCTAAAACTAACCTAATGGATAAGATATTATTATATATGAATAAAAATTAAATAATTTTACATATAAATTATCATATTTACACTCAAAACTCTCCTTATATTCAATTTTATGTGTTTATTCACATGTGCAGGTATAGTACAATATGGTATAGGGTAAAATATATTGTTTCAGGCTAGTTTATGAGGGTATAAGCTATGGAGTGATATATAAAACATTTACAAAGGTTTATGGGGATTTTATAGAATTTATATAACCATAAAAAATCTTTCATAGGTCCATAAATTTGTTACACCATCCATGCAAGTTGGCTACTAGCTCAAGGGTGAGAAAAACTCAGCTTTGCTAGCCAAGAATCAATGGTGAAGGCCTATGAGTGCAATAGTAGAATTAAATATCAAGGGATGAGTTTTTTAAAGGTTATAAAGGTATCATAAATTCATATTAAAGCACAAAAACCTAAAAAATTCATGAAAAATATCTCAAACAACACGTCAAGCATACACAAGCATATAGGCTTACCAATGGCCATTTCATGGTTTGCTCATCTAAAAAACATCCTATAAATTGAAATTTATCATGGAGGGTGGTCTTAGTATAGGTAAATGGAATAAAATTTTTTGGTCATGTTTCACATGTGTGGGTGATATTTTGGGCCAAATCTCTCTTTCTAGGCCTAGGAGGCCTAATTAAGCCTAATTAGAGAGAGAAATGACAAAAAAGAGATACTTAAAATTAGAGTTAGGTCATGAAATTTGATATGGAGATGTAAGGGGATATAGGGTCATAAAATTTTTACTCATTTATTCATTATAATTTGTACACATTTTTACACAAGGAGTTTTACCAATTTTTAAGGATATAAGGAATGGGTGGAAAATCAAGCAAATGGAGCAAAATTGCATATTTTGGAGGGGTTAATGGATCCAATTTCCTTTCTTTGTTCTAAATTGATGTTTAAAATACATCCATGAAGTAAATTTTCTTTGTTTAAATCAAAACCCAATTCTCTCTCTCCTATGCCACTTTGAATAAGGAGGAGTTCAAGTGAATCATCAACTAAGCCAAGGCATAGAAGTTATTAAGGAGGTTTAAAAAGTTTTATTCTCTCTTCAATTCCAATTGGAGGTTAGGAATAAGTCAATAAATTTTAAATGACATTCAAGGAGTTGAAAGAGTTTCCAATAGTCCTAACAAGACCTTCATTCCATCCTATGCCTAACAAAGAGACAAAGTGAAACAAACATCAATGAGCCTTCTAACAGTCTAATTAATGTGTAAATACCTCATAAATGTCTTGGAAGAAGATTTAAATGAAGCATGAATGAATACTTAAAGACCTATTTTCAAGGAGGAAGACTCATTAATCAAAAAGGACATATGAGCTAATATATAGGGTGTACAAGCAAGGATAGAGGCATCTTCAAAGTGATCAAGCTTGACCAATAAATGATGAATACATTATCAAGTTTCCATAATAAATACTACTCTACCTCTATTCCACTCTAAGGACATAAGTGAAAAGAGATATTGTAATAAACACTACGTAATAACTTAAAGGGTCGAAGACCAAGCTAGTTACCCTATTTTGGTGTTGCTTTGTCTCCCCATCTTATGATTTTATAGTTTTACTCTCTTTTATATAATTTTATTATCACTCTTTTACTTTATTTATTTTAATATGCTTCCAAATTTTTTTACTCAACTCTTGAATAACTATGAAGCTTTTTTCCTCCATTTTTAGGTTTTTATGTGAACTGTAATATGATTTTCATTGATAAAGCATTATGAATCAGTTGTTTTCCTATGTTATGATATAGTTTTAATACCTTAATAGAGTATATTTGAGTTTCTATATGTCATATTAAGTGTCAAGATCAATCTTAGTCTAAGCCTTGATGTGAATTCAATCCTTTTTCACTCCTTCCATGCAAAGAGTGAGTTTAACAAGTCCTTTATTTGAAATACTATTGTAAAATTCATATACATGAAGTGAAAAGAATGTGTGAAATATTATTCCCTTCCTAATAGTTTTAGTTGTAATCATAATTGGTCATATAAATTGGTCCATCACATTTAGTTCAAGTTTCATTTCAATTATAGTGCAAGTATTATCCCTTTCACCCTTTTCATACTCATAAATCAGTAGTTAGTAGGAATAGGATCATTTTTAATGAGATTATCAAGGGAACCATTACTCTATCTATAGATTATCTCCCTTCCAAAGTCACCCACACTTGACAAATATTCCAAATTTTCAATAGGAGTGGGAAGTCACATACATTATCATAATGGTAACACTCTTGATTGAAAAATATTTAGTACACTCGATAGGACACATACTCCTTGACATAGTTGAAGTTTGAAGTTGGAGAAAAATATTTTATATAGTATAAGACACTCATATTCATTTTAACTTGAGAATTATTTGAAGTTATAGTATTTTTAGCAATACTCTAGCATAAATTTCATGACATAGGTTACCATAAGATCATCAAGAAAAGGTATTAATTTTGAATTCATTTAGTTTCCTTCCTATTGATATAAAATGAAAATAATTATAAATATAAACCCCTATCTTATAAAGTTATTTCAATCTCCTAGTCATCCCATTGTACTAAATAGTGTACTTCTCACTATCCAAATGGCTCTACCTAGGAATCATGTGTTTGTCTCATTCAACAGAGTAAGCCCACTAAATATTTTTGAGTATTATGATATACCATATTTATATCTTAAGATAATCCATTTCTTCTCAAGATAATATCAAACTACACCTATTGAGCACATAAAAGATGTTGCCAACCTTTTCTCTATCCACAATGTTGTCTAGGAGAATGTAACTATTATACTTCTTATCACATCCTTCAAAAGAAAAGCACTACAATGGTATAAAAAACATCCTTTTAATTATATTTATTCTTTGGATGACTTATGTGTAGCCTTTTATAGGTATTTTCAAGACAAATCTGATCACCTGTCCCTAGTTGAACAACTCACCACCATAAAAAGGGTTTCCCATGAGTTCATGATAGACTTTAATCTCAAGATTACAAAATACATGGACCATGATACCTATAATAATCATGCCAAATGTATAATATGACTTTTTATACTATATAATATCTCTTAATTTAGACATTAGTGTCATTATTTAATTAATGGGTGGTACTACTTTACCAAATACTTATGAAGTGGCTATTAGAATAGAGAACAGTTTGATTTCAAGTTGTAAAATTGGTACTTAGACCTCCTGTTCATTTTTACCATAAACAAAAAAAATACCAGCCCCTAAAGATCCTCATATGGCTCTCATTCTAGAACCCAAGCACAAGTTTCATCCCTTCCTAGTTAATCAACTTTTGTGAATTGGAAACTTGATGACCATGTAGCCTTGAATTAGGTTAGTGACTCTAGTACTTACAACAGTGTGGTTACAACTGTAACTAGAGAAAATAAAAGATAATTTTAAGAGACTAGATATGTGTTTCATGTTACAATAATTATTTTTCTACCCCAACATCATATAAAAATTAGAACATAGAGGTTGGTAAGTCTCGTCAAGTACCACAAGTGCAAGATCAGCTAGTTGTGTAAAGAGTTTAGCCAAAAGTGAGTAAAAATACATTTAGTATCATTGATCATATGAAGAGTTAAAGTATTATCATTATCATGTGGTATTCCTTATAAATCTTAGGGAAAAAGGACATGCTTATTTAGGATCTTTCAGCCCTTAAGTTATAACCAAAACTAGCTGAGAAAGAGAGTGTAGTTTTGAAAAATTCAAATTAGCCAATGAGACAAAAAGTGTAGTAAGTACATAAGGAGGTAAAATTAGGTAAATATTAAGTAAAATATAATAAAACACCTCCATTTTATCTCTCTTTAATTATTATTAATACCTTAGTCCATAATTGTATGGTAGATAGTGGAGCTAGTAATAATGTAATGCTTAAGTAGATTGCAGACAAGCTTGGTTTAGTATATGAACTAAACACCAAATGGGTATTTCAGATATATGGATCACAAAAAAAAACCATTTTCATGATAAAATACCTTAAAATAACATTATATTCTTTCCCAAATGTTACTTTTTAGCAAGATGTAGTGGTGGTGGACTTGCCTCCCTATTTTGCCATGTACTTGTCTAGAGATTTCAAATCAAATATTAGAAATTACTTATCAGTTGATTGGAAATATTTGATGTTTAGAAAAATTTATGGGGCTAGGGTAACTATTAATTATGATTTTATTTCATCCTTTCACTTATAGCCTTACATTCCAAGTGTTGTGAACACAAACTGTGATATGTTAGATGAGGTGGAACAAGCTAGTGAAGTATAAGCCAATTCACCTATTGAATAAGTTCCTAATTTATTCCTTGATGAATGGGCCTAAAATTTACATGAAAATTATTCCTATAAAATTATTTAGGAGGAGGTACTTGGTTTCAATTTATTTCATGAAAATGATGCACTAATTCTATCCATAGTGAAAGAAGATGAGTCAAAAATATGGTCTTTAGAATCTCTACTTTGATGGGTCAAGGAACAAGCATGGTACTAGGTATGGAATGATGATTATATCACATAAAAAATAAAGGTATTTTTTTATATTAAATTTTATTTTCATTTTTTTTATGCTTTTAAATGTACCATAGGTGCTCTTAGTGTTTAAATAACACTTCTCATTTTAGAATCCAAAGGATTCAGGGCATGAGTTACAAGTAGTTGGCAATTAGGATGCCTATGGTGAAATAAAAAAAAGAAACATAGATTATTCCACAATATTTATAAAAAATTTATGGTTGGGAGCCATCTTTTTGCCTTCTTTTATGAATCTTGATGCTAATTTTAACAAATCGGTCCAGATCTAAATTATTAACTAAACTAAATGGTTATAAACAATGTTTTAAACTAAAGTGAATTGTTTAAATAAAGAGTAAAAGGAAAGGTTAGAGTAAGAAATAAATGGTGATTGTTGATCCTTGAGTGTGAATATACTGACAATTTTTTAAGAATTACCAAGCATGATCTTAACTAGCATATAGTGTAAAGTATCCTAAGCTCACATTTAAAAATAAACCAAGCCTGATTCTAAAGATAAGATGATAATACAGATAAGAATTAGATTTACTTTAGAATTTCTACACCACATCTAGATAGCTAAAGCACATCTTTTTTATAGATCAAATAAAATAAATTAAACTCAATCTCATTCAACTAACCTAGCATTACATAATATAACAACCCTGTAATTAATGATCTAACTTAGTATTTCTAGAAACTATTCATATTCAAACTCAAATAAGTAGTTGAGAAAATTAGCAATTCAAACACATCAACCCAGATAATTTCTATAAAATTCCTTGATCTTTTGTATTAATTGCTTAAAATTGGTACAAAATAGCTCAAAGTCCCTCTATCTTATAAATGGTAATACATGCCTTTATAAAAGAGATAGGTAGTATACCAGTCAATCTAAAAATACCAGTGTAGAAAGATAAAGATAGTTGTATGTGTAATAAACTATGATACACATGTATTTTAAAATCATGCTGACCTAGAGGCAATCACACTAAAAAACTAGCATGTGCCTTTAAAAAGGAATATTCCACCTCTCAGGTAAACCATAATTAGGATGTTGTAGATGTGACCCTTTATCATTGAAAGATGCTCATACCTCACTCATGTTTTTAATCCACTAGGCCTAATTCTATGGCATGCCTTGTGATATACTCCTCTTCTTGATCAACTAGCTCATCAAAATCCTTGTCATTCCTAGTCAAAGCTTCTTTAATTATTCTGGCTTTATTTATCCTCTCCCCTACATTGAATATCATGTCTAATATTCTACTATTATCTTGCCCTAATTGTCCTTGGCTTTTACACTTGATTTGTTGAGTCACCAAAGTGGCTCTGTGATGGAATTCCTCATCACTAATAATACCCAGGGTAGTGGGTTGTGTAGTATCCTCGAGCATAGTTCCTAGGAGATTCTTAATTCTACCCATGAGCTCTTTATCTTCCTTTATAAATTTCTCCACTTTGGTATGTCAAGCACTTAAGGCTTTGACCTTGTCCACAACAATTCCCAAATGGCACTTAGGTTCCCCATGTTGATGGCTTTAAAATTTGGTATTTCCTTCTTAACTTGAATATTAATAAGATGGGAAATCTTATCCTTAGAAGTTTACCATTGAGTAACCATCCCCTTGGCTAAGGTGGCCTAGTTTTCCAATAATCCTACCTTAATTTTATAGAATTTAATGCTCTAAACATGTCATGGAGTGACTCCTCAATCATTTTAATCATGGAATCTAGCACTAAAAAAATTACTTAAGTTTGTAAATTCTCCTTTTCCTTCTTTAGGTTCTTAATTCCTTGCATTAATTTCTATACACCAGCCCTAGCCTACTAATATTGAGCCTTAATTAGACTTTCTACATCTTCTTCATGGATGGTAGCCTCTCCAAGCTATTTCCCTTTGACAGGGGTTAACCCTATGAATGGTTCCACTTTTTGAAAGTTGAATTCCTCTTGACCAACCATTGTTATCATTGTGGTGATACTTTCTAATCTTGTTGTGTCTGGTTTAAATTAGACTTTAACCTCTTGTTCCTTGAAATTTTGGGGCTCAAGCACCTCCATACTTACACTACTAGAGGCTACTAGGGTGTCAATTTTCTATCCCCCTGAATATGATGAACTTGTATTCTTCTCTCTTTTTTCTTTTTTACTATGCCCATCATCTAGGGTTTGATGTTATCATGCTCAGTCAAGCCAACTTGTGTCAAGGCCTATGAAGGAGAGAGGGATGGGATCTTCTACAACTTCCCATAGATGAAATAATTATGGATAAGTGGTTCATGGATTGGATTCTCATTACTGAATAGGTTGACTTCACTAGTATGGTGAGTAAAGGTCAACCTAGTCTTCTTCTTTAGAGTCATAGGAACCAAAGCCAACTCTACTTTCCTTTTCTCCTTTTCTAATTGAATCTATTGCTTTCCTACTTCTTTAGAGGGATATCCTTTTCTATCTTATCTATATGCTACTACTATATCAACAAGATCACCCTTAATTATCTCTTCTAGCTCAAGAGTTATCATGTCAATAAATTCCATGGGAGAAGGTGGTCTTTGTGGGAGTTTTGTAGGTGAGGGACCTTCCCTAGGTCTATGTTATAATATTGGTTCTCCAAATTTCTCCTTGCCTTTATCCTTTCCATCTTGAGATTATTCAGCTTGAGGCTACTCAGCTTAAGGCTCCTACTAGTGGGGTTGAGGTTTAAATGCCTACCCTTCAATAGATGGCTCCTCATGAGTGGTCATAGATGGTCCTATCAAAAAATAATATTGCAAGGGATGCAATTGCCATATCTCCCTTGTATAATTATTGGCCTTGATCAATCTATGTTTTAACTTGATACTGTAGCTTTGATTATGTAGAGCACTTCTTTAAAATTCTTTCCTCTAATATAGATGTCATGACCAACACCTAGATTATGCTCATATTCAATCTTAGGGACCTTTCTCTCCTTAATGTGGTTAACCACTCTGCCCTTAGGGTCCCACATTTTAAATTTATCTAATTGGAAATCAAAAGAATTCCTATGTGTTACCATGATTTCCAACTACTTCTAATCTTTGATTATAATATTCCCAATATCCAATGGGAGGGGGTGGATTTGGCCTTTCCTCTTCTATTTTCATACCTTGTCCACACCCTAGATGATTTAGGAGGTAATTTATTTCTTGGCAAACTTGTTGGGGACATGGATTGGTATCCTATAATGTTGGGTCAGAATCCCCTCTATCCT
Organism: Torreya grandis; assembly: GCA_037957365.1. Classification (NCBI taxonomy): domain Eukaryota; kingdom Viridiplantae; phylum Streptophyta; class Pinopsida; order Cupressales; family Taxaceae; genus Torreya; species Torreya grandis. Next base: position 4,513,948 of record JARHVA010000695.1, read on the forward strand.
ATTGATAGTGTAATTTGGATAATACCATACATCTCTCATGGTTTCTATTTGTCTCTTGATAAGGGGATGCAATCTTGGCATAGGAATTCCTGTGATGGCTTCATTTATGTCTAGTCAAAAATAATCATAGATGAATTACATGTGGTTCCTATACTTGAATATGTATAATTTGGAATAGTGGTGAGAAATTGTGGTTCTATCATCAAGGGACTTGTTCCTAATGCCAGGGAAGGATATAAAGGCTAGAAGGGAATCTAATAGATAGGACATCATATAAAATTTATTAGAGGTCCATATTTTGATGGCTATGAATTGCTTAGCCAATAAGAAGCTAATTAGGTCTCCTATTAGAGGGGTTAATTTCTCTTCTATCATGAAGTGGACATAGGACACCCAGACTTTGTTTACATATGTGGTGGAAGGGGCACCAAAGGATTAATTTAGTAGGGTCATGGCTATTCTAATGCCTTCCCTGAGTTCAAAAATGGGAATCATATGATCTAGGGTTGTAAAGACATGGGGTCCTTGGATTAACTAGGGTACAAAGATTGAATCAAGGTCTTAGGTGTTAGCTCAGTTCCTCATGTCAAGGAGGTTAAGATGGGATAAGGGGAGCTTATAATAGGTTTTAAAGGCCATAAGAGAGATTTATTCCAACCTTTTTTAACTACCCTCTTGAATGATCCATTCCCCATCTATCCTATAATCAACAAAGATGGGGAAAGGACATCAATACAATGCATTACCTTTGGTTTTATCGAGACATGGTGGAGACTAGCCATTTGAATTATAACTAGGTCATTATAACTTTAATTTTTTATGGGATTCCTCTTTTCCTTCTAGGAGATAGGATACAACTCATCTATTAGGAAGAAAAATTCGAACCAATTCCTCACTCCATGGATGTTCAGGGCCACTAGGTCCAGCTTTGTATCCTTGAAAATCCTTCCTTCACTATCAGAGGTCAGATAAAGTTTAGCTTTCATCTTCAATTATTACCTACCAACCACCATTTATGATGTTACTAAATTTTCCACACTAGATTGCCAAGGGTTATTTCTATATCACTTGTTCTTAGGAACATAATTATGTTATCTTGATTGAATCATGACCAATTAAATTGATTTGGGTCTTTTTTATAGAGGGTTTAGGGTCTTGAGCTTTAATGGTAGGAGATATTTAGACATTAACATCATATGTTTTTTAGATTTTATGGAAACCTTTTTGATTTATACCCCTATGTTTTCAAGTTTATAAGATCTTTTATTTTGTCCTTTTATGTTTACGTAGAGTCCATGTGGCACCATTATGGGTTTTTCACAAAAAAAAATTGTAAGTGTTATTTGGATACTATCTATTGGCTTTTAAAAGATTCTTTTATTTCACGTCATTGGATTAAATCCAATGAGCAAGCATGATCCATCAATCTAAATCCAAGTCCTCACCTTTTATTGGCCCAATGATCTCTAGGCTTATAGTCATGACACTTGGCATCCTCACAAATTTTTCCCATGCTACATATCTCTTATCAGTTCTCACCTTGTTCAAGCACTAGCCATGTGTTGAGCTTGTAGAGATTTGAAAATTCATCAGGCCTTTCATGCCACTAGATTAAATCCAATGAGAAAGTGATTACCATTGATCTTTGTAGGGCCTAGTCATTTAATTGGACATATTTATTAGGTGGGCCTCCTTATTTCTTCCTTTTGATCATTAAGTTGCCACATGTCCAGTGCTTGGGGCCATATGTTCCTTTTGACTTTCCTCCTATGCTTTACACCATTGGATCAAATCTATTGAGAGAGTGATTGCCATTGACATATCATGGTTCACATTTTTTAATCAAAAGCCTTTTAGTTAAGACTCTTTATTTGATCAAATCCAGTGAGTAAGCATCGATCGTAGGATCTTGAAAAGAGTGAGAGAGATAATTGTTAGAACCAAGGACATAAATAAAAGCACTTAGCATAAGGTATTAATGCTAAGGTCATGATAATTATTTAGACCTTATTATTAATGACCTAGGCTACATTAGGTAATGTAAAAAGGGACATCATAGAGCCATGTTAAATTAAACCTAGGGAACTTAGGAAAAGAAAGGGGAAAGAAATAAAGAAGAGTTCAAGTTATGTTATGAAAACATGATTTAAACCCATGTAAACCCCTTATTTATAGCTTATTTTCAATTGGTTCCTAACAACTTGGTTCCCTCCAATATTTGAATTCGAATCAAGGGCCCCCCAAGGTTTATAAACACAAAACCCTAAATATTCCATGGACATTGTAAAAATAAATCATGTAACCTTGTTAGCATGATTAGTCTAAAATAAGAGGATTAAATCACATAAGAATGTTCCTTAATAGATTGGATGATCTTAAAATTATGTTAAAGACTTCAATGTTTATATGCTTCAAAATTTGGGCATAAATACTTCTCAAGGGTATCCAATTTTTAAATAAAAGTGGGCTATGTTGGTCCCAAAAAATGAAAACTTTTAGGGGGAACATATCAATATGTTAGAAATTCTAAGCTCTAAGTTTAGACAAGCATTGACGTCATCATTCCACTTGATCAAAGAAACTACCATCTAGATCCAATTAGGGTTGAAACAAACCTTGCACTTATGGATTTTAGGTCAAACATCAAGACAAACCTAAGCTATGTATGTGCTTTGATTCCATTGACTGTTTGCCATAGGATTTAAGAAGCAGTCCTTAGATTCCTACCTTTAATTAGTTATATTGACCTAGGGTACACTAAACATTCATTATGAATCATGTTTTTGCTTAGGGAAGGCTTGGGCATTGCTCTACTACTAGTCAGGCATCCATAGCCCTAATAGAGATACCTTTGGCTCCACTAATGGCCTTGCTTCATTTACACCTAGGCATCCATAGACCTGATGGAGGTTTCCTAAATTACCTTTGTATGAAATCTTCATTCTTTTCTTTATATTCTTATTCCCCATTTCTTTTATATTTTTAGATCTTTATGCTTTTAATAAGGTTGGGAACCCAGATAGCGAGGTTTAGGGTTTGGTCAAATATTTAATTTTGGAAGGATCACTCAGGGATGAAACTCTTGTGTTAGGCAAGGATGTTGATTAAGTGATAGCTAATGGCATACTCTTGATAATTTAAATCTCTAATCCTTGAGTGAAAATATTATTAAAACTAGTGTGGATCCAAAGTCATGACTTAGGTCTCATGGAATGATTTTATCTCCACCTTTCTATACGTAGTTTCTCTAAGCTATATCATAATGTTAGGTTTCAGGACCATGGTTACCTTTCTATGGGGTTCATATCTTCTTTTATAATTTGGGTACATCTTGAGCATGTTTCATAACCTCTAGGATCAAGGATGTCTCCAAAGACATCCTAAAATCAAGGAAAATAATAAGAAAACAACACACAACAAAAGGAAGAAAGAAAAATAAGGAAGACAAATCGATATGAAAAAACATATATATAAACCAAGGACAGGAAAGGAAATATGCTCAAATCAAACTAAATAACCTACCTAATTTAATCTAATCATTTTACATCTTACTCCATAAAGACCCTAAGAGGGGTGGTAGAGAAGTAGTGCTTGATGTATTACCCATTAGTAGGTAATATAAACTTTACCCCTTTCAAATATTTGAGCTTGAAGGTGTTATTCCCTAGTGCCTCCACAATCTAGTATGGGCTAATCCATATGGGTGTTAATTTTCCATGCTTACCTTTGGGTTTGGATGCTTTATCCCAAAGGAGGACTAAGTCTCCCTACCTAAACACTTTGACTTTAGACCTTTTGTCAAACCATCTTTTAACCATGGCCTAGTCTCTATTGAAATTAGAAAAAGCCTTTTCTCTATAATATTCCATCTAAATTATGTCTAATAACTTAGAGGTGGCATGTTTTTTACTATCTTCCATGTATTCTTGCATAAATTTATATGTAGGTAATTTGAGAGTGATCATACAAATGGGCTTATGCCCATACACCATCAAAAAGGGCAAAGCCTTCAAGGCTTGCTTGATCCTTATTCTATCAGCCTATAGTTTAAATTAGAGTAGTTTATGCCAAGTTCTAGGTTTATCTTTTGTATACTTATTGATTACCTTGATTAAGTTCTTATTTGTAGATTCAAAAACACCATTCCCTTGGGGATAGTGATTGGAGGAAAATTTAAGTGTAATACCATCATCATAAGCCCATTCAGTCATCTCAATTGAGATGAATGTAGACCCATTATCGCATATTAGAGAAATTGGGGTCCCAAATATGGTACATACATTATCCTCCAAAAAAATAATCACTTCTTTCATTTTACATTGCTTGGTGGCCACTACCTCAGTCCATCTAGTGAAATAATCTATGGTATTCAAGATGTATTTGTGACCTTCAAATGAATTAGGGTTAATTACTCCAACAATATCTATACCCCATTGTGAAAATGGTTTGTTAATCATAATGAGTTTTAGAGGCATAGTTATCTTTGACTCTTTAGAATTAAATATTTGATAAGAGTAGCATTCTATCACATACTTATGAGCATCCTTGAAGACAATAGGCCAATAGTAACTAGCCCTTAGGATTTTTTGAGCTATCATTCTTCTTGAGGGATGTCCACTGTCCAATTTTTCATGAAAGGTGTCCATAATTTGGGAGGCTTCTTCTTGTGAAACACATCTTAGGTAGATTACTTCAAAGTTACTTATGTACAAGATTCCATCCTTGATCAAGTAGTGGGATACCTTGAGCCTCAAGGCTCTCTTTTGCTCCCTAGATAGACCTGCATGATAAGTACCATTGATTATCAAATGCATGATTGAATCATAACATTCATTATTTTAAAAACTATGTTGACCTACTTACATGATTCTTAGCCTAGGGACAGTATTGGCAATCATCTGAATCAAACCTTGGCACCTTACCAGCTTTACCACCTTCATTTCCAAGTCATATTCCTACAAAACTAACATCCACTTACCTCTACATTCTCATAGCTCATTTTGACTCAACATAAGCTTAGTGGTAGGGTCAAGTAGAATAGCATGCACCTTATTTCTGAGGATGTAGTACCTAAACTTATTTACTACCTTTACTAGTGCATATGCTTGATTATCAATCATGGAATAGTTTAGCTCAACATTATTAAAATTATTACTCATGAAGGCTATTGGGTGGTCACACCCTTCAACTTTTTGAGTCAATAAAACAACCATAGTGTGGTTAGATGCAAATGAGTAAAGGTAGAAATCTTTTGATAAATATGGACTTATTTGCACTGGAACTTGGCCAATGGATTCTTTAATGTCATTGAATACATTATTGGATTATTCATTTTAAGTTACCTTGGCATCCTTCTTGAGCATGTCATTCAATGGCTTGACAATTTCTACAAAACTAGAAATAAACTTCCTTACAAAATTTATTTTGCCAAAGAATGACTTTAGTTCCTTCATACTATTTGGGAGCTCAATTATGGATATGGCCTCCACTCTTTTAGGGTTTATGGAGATGCCATATTTGGTTATAATATTTCCTACTAATTTTCCTTTAGTTACACAAAATATGATTTTCTTAGGGTTTAAGGAAATGCCATACCTTTTACATCTTTCAAAAAATTGTTGTAGGTGCATGAAGTGATCTTCCTTGTTTTTAAAGAAAACTATTAGATCATCCATATAAATGATGATGCACTTACCAATTAGACCTTGGAAGGTATGTTCTATGGGTTTTTAGAAGGTAACTCCTATGTTTATTAGTCAAAAGGCATCTTTTTGTAAGAAAAGGTTCCCCACTTTGTTGTGAAGGTTGTCTTCATCCTGTCTTCTCTGTAAACTAGTACTTGGTTATAGCCTAAAAATCCATCAAGGAAAGACATCATAGCTAAACCTAAAATAGTTTTAATTACCTGATCTAGAGAAGGGAGGGGATAATTTTCCTTATTTTATGCTATATGTAAATTTCTAAACTCAATACAGAGCCTAATCTCACCATTCTTCTTTCTAACTGGCACTAAATTGGCCATCTAAGTTGAATGTTTGATAGGAAAGACTACCATATCATCCAATAATATTTTGATCTCTTTGAATATCATAGGTTCTAGCATGGGGTTTACTAGTCTTTATTTTTGTTGAAAAGGTTTACAACTTTCTTTTATGGGTATGGTATGGGTAACGACCCTTGGATCAAAGATATTTTGGTCATAATAGGACCATGCTATAACATCCTTATACTTGGTAAGGAGTTTTTTGGCTTTCTCATTTTTAAAATTTGTACAAGCCTTTCCAACATTCACTAGTTGGGGTTACTCTTAGAGGCCAAGATCCATAGTATTGTAGTCCTTTCCACTCACCTTAGGGATTTTGGACACCTCAGCTAGTTTGTCTTGATCAAATAATATTTCTAGAGACATCATCCCTTAAGGGATTTTGTTGTCATTTAACTGAATGACCTTGCTATCAAACTTATTCCCTCCAATTTCATTTTCATCAAATTCATCAAAGATGGGTTTCAAATGCCCCAAAATTTGCCAATAAATCCAATATCTATTGGTCATCATTAAAGACTTGAAAATGAGTAACATTATTAGGCACTAATAGACACAGGATCATTTCAATACTCAAATTAGGGGAGTTTGGATTAGGCATGAGATTTGTTGTTGTAGATGCCAACTCATCCATAGCTTAGATTCCTTCCCTTGGAATGGAGATGATGTTGAAATCATCAAAAGATTCAATCAGGTCCTAGACTTTAAGCTTATACTTCTTGAGGTATGAGAGTTTACATTGGTACTTGTTCCTGACCAAGTTGACTACTAGTTCTGAATCACCAAAAACTAGTAATTTCTAAGCTTTATTCTTGATAGAAAATTGCAAACTAAGGATGAGAGATTCATAATCAATAAGATTATTGGTGTAGGGGAATTAGATTTTGTAAGAGGCATGGTACCTTTTATTAGTAGGATCGATTAAGATAATGCCAACACCTGATCCAACCTTGCATCTAGCACCATTAAAATGCAATTTTCATAGCCTAGGAGGAATTTTCATCCTTCAAATCATCTAATCTATTAGCTTCTAGGGTGAAAACCCTTAAGTTTGAGTCAATTATGTTGACATTTTCATTTATAGCATTATACTTCATTATCATATGTTTCATTCTTGGTTCCCTCTCAACTCTAATTTGATTTAGGACTCCTTTACAAGGTAGCCATAAATGGGAGTAGTTAGTAGAAATACATATTTAAGGACTTTGTCCATTCCCTACTCAACAAGATCCTATAGGCATCTATCATATCAACCACATGAATGCCAATGAATTATTGAATTTTAGGTTCAAAATCTATCTGTATATGAACATTTAGAAGTTCTCTGATTACCTTTACCCTTGACTTGTCTAACTAGGTGACAATCCTATTAGCCTTGATGGGGGTTAAGCTAAGTTATTTACATATATCAATAGGCATGATATTTGTATAGGCACTCGAGTATAACAAACAATTGTACAAGTTATTACCAAATATCCTAACTATGAGCAATAAAGGGGGGATTCATCTTTAGCCTTATGTACCATTATATTAGCATGATCAGTCTTAGGAGTTTTACTGAATTATAAAGACTCCAAAAATAAATATCTTTGCTTTGTGATCTGTGTTAACTCATGCAAGGTGATGTTAGCCTTGATTTTACTCATGTCTTCAACAATATTATACCCAGTCTTGTTTGGAGTAACTTCCTTTATGTGGCTCAAGGTCATTCCTTGAAGTAGTGTCAGGAGGGGTCCCATAGTTATTAGCAGTTGAAGTGGTTAAAGGTAGCTTATACTCTCTATTCCTTGATGGGTGAGTCTTTTTCAAGAACTATTAAAATGCATGGATTTCCTTAGGGATCTCATCTAGTTCATTTTCCTCTTGAAATGGGAAATCAAAGGTTTCTACTATGTGGATCTGGTCAGACAGCTTAGGGTCAGATGTATTTGAATTATTTTCCTGATCTATAAAACTCAATGCAATAAATCTCACCATGTTTAGCAGTAGCATACACTCTGTAGTTTTCAAGAAAAACAATGTTTATGAGATTAATTTCCATTGTTTTATTACTATTAGAGGGTTCATTAGTCTTGATGATATTGTAGAATCTATTATTGTGAAATGTATTTCTTGGTCTGTTGAACTTTTGGAAAGTAAAGTTCCTTCCAAAAATTTCACTAGTATTACCAACTTGTTTTTGTAATTGGAGAAAATTGGTGCTAAGTTTTTGAGCCATCTTTAATATAGAATCATTCTCTCTCTTAGGGGTCTCAAAATTATGGACTTGATTATTATTTAAACCAAGAGTGGGTATTAAGGCTTTTTGATCATTAACAAAAGATCCATTAGTAGCTTGGTGACTCAGAAATCCTATATTTTGATTAGGAGTAACATAACTACTAGGTAAAATGTTCAAGTTTGGGATTTGATTAAGAGCTAGGGTATTTTGGTTATTATTTGGAAAAATGTTTAGAGAAGACATTTATGGGTTAACAATGGGTATGGAGTATACCATATGGCCTTGTGGTTGCATTTGATCAGTGATAACCACTACCTCAGAATAAGCTTGGGTTAATGAAGCTATAACCAGGATGGATCTCTTTACAAATACATAAGTCATTTGATCTACTACATCTTTGTAGATCTCTAAGGCTAGAACATCATTAGGTTTGTAAGGTTCCATAGTCCTACTATACATTTTTTGGAATCTGACATTGAAAGACATTATAGGTTCACTAGCATCTCTTTTGATGTCTATAAATTGATGATAAATGAAACAAGGACTAATAATCTTCCCAAATTGATCAATGAAAATGGTGTTGAAATTATTTCATGAGGTAATGCAATCATTAGAAAAATTGAGGAACCATTCATATGTTGCATCTTTGAAAGTGAAAAGAAATAGTCTACACGCTACATCTTCATGTATAACATTTAATAACCTTAAATTAGCTTTAAAAGACTTCACATGTTATTATATAGTTACAACACCAATAAGACTAAATATGGGAAAATATTTATCAAGATTATGTGGTTAATCATGGACTACCCCTTCTACATTAATGGGTAAACTACCTAGCCAAGCCATACCTAGATGTGGTTTGAATGCAAAGGTCCCTTGAATAGGAGATGTGGGTAAAGACTTGGAGAGTCTTTGTCTACCTTTGTCACACCTATTTCTCTAATGAATTTATAGCTCTAGTAAAGGCTCTCTCATTTTTGAGTGTGATCGAGTGTGAATCTCAGGTAATTCCAGCTTGAAGATGTGAAATACTATTTAAACATGGTAAATCAAGTTAATTTTTACAAGAAGCAAGGACAAAACATGTATCCTAGGCTAATTCTATAAATATCTATGTAAGTGACAAAGGACATCAAATTTACATAAAGGTAGCTTGAGGATGTATCCTATTGTGTGAAGATAACTGATCTTTGTAAGTTTGAAATTGAAATGGACCATAATTTACAAGGGATTAATTGATCTTTGATCAAAATAAGTCATTCCAATTTAAAATATTGTAGATCCATAAATCCAAAGCTATATTTACCAAAATTAGCAATCATTTATCAAAAAGCTAAGATATTTGCCTTAACAAAGCACAAAGATATATCACAAACCTCTAAGACTGCCAATATTTACACTTAGGATCAGAGATCTACCCAAAGGTGTAAAGATGTCACCAATCCTAGGCTAATTAGCATCAATATCCCTGCTTCAAGTATTAGTGGAGCTTCTTCTTGTTGATGCTTCTAAATGTACCACAAGTGCTCTTAGTTTTTAAAGAACACTTCTCATTTTAGAATCCAAAATATTCAAAGCATTAGTTGTAGGTATTTGGGAATTAGGATGCTTGTGGTGAAATAACAACAAAGTAACATAGATTGTTCCATAATATTTATAAATTTTTATGGTTGAGAGCCATCTTGGTGCCTTCTTTTATGAATCTTGATGTTAATTTTGACAAATCAATCTAGATCTAAACTATTGACTAAACTAAATGGATATGAACAATGTTTTAAACTAAAGTGATTTGTTTAAAGAAAGAGTAAAAGGAAAGGGTAGAGTAAGAAATAAATGGTGATTGTTGATCCTTGATTGTGAACATACTAACAAAGTTTCAACAATTAACAAGCATGATCTTAACCAACATATAATGTAAAGTATCCTTAATTCATGTTTCACTACAATCTAGGCTTGATTCTAAAGATAATATGATAATATAGGTAAGAATTGGATTTACTTTTAAAGTTATACAACACATCTAGATAGCTAATGCACATCTTTATTTCAAAATAAATAAAACAAAGTAAACTCAATCTCATTCAACTAATCTAGCATTAAAAAAGTTATCAACCCTATAATTAATGATATAACTCAGTATTTCTATAAACTATTCATATTCAAACTCAGACAAGCAATTGAGAAAATTAGCAATTAAAACACATCAACCCAGATAATTTCTATAAAATTCCTTGATCTTTTATATTAATTGCTTAAAAGTGGTAAAAAAATAGCTCAAAGTCCCTCTACATTACAAATGGAAATCCATGCCATTATAGAAGAGCTAGGTAGTATACCGATCAGTCTAAAAATATAGGTGTACAAAGATAAATATAGTTGTCTTTGTAACAAACTATGATACACATGTCTTTTATAATCATGCTAACCTAGAGGCAATCATGCTAAAAAACTAGCATGTGCCTTTACAAAATAATATGCCACCTCTCAGGTAAACCATAATTAGGACATTGGATTAGGGCCCTTTATTGTTGAAGGATGCTCATAGCTCACTCATGTTGTTCATCCACTAGGCCTAAGACTATGATAGGCCTTGTGATATGCTCTTCTTCTTGATCAACTAGCTCATCAAAATCCTTGTCATTCCTAACCATAGCTTCCTTAATACTTCTAGCTTCATTGATCCTCTCCCCTATATTAAATATCATGTCTAATATTTTGCTATTATCTTGCCCTGATTGTCCTTGGATTTTACCCTTGATTTTTTGAGTCACCAAAGTGGCTCTATGATGGAATTCCTCATCACTAATAATCCCCAGGGTAGTGGGCTATATAAAATCCTTGAGGATAGTTCTTAGGAGCTTCTCAATTCCTCCCATAAGCTCTATCTCCTCCTCAAAAAATTCCTCTACTTTGGTATGCCAAGCACTCAAGGCTTAGACCTTGTCCACAATAATTCCTAAAAAGGCACTTAGGTGCCCCATGCTGATGGATTTAAAATTTGGTATTTCCTTCTTAACCTAAATATTAATAAGTTGGGAAATCTCATCCTTAGAAGTTTCCCATTGAGTAACCAACTCCTTGGCTAAGGTGGCCTAGTTTTTTAGTGCATCCTGCCTTAAATTCATAGACATTAATGCTCTAAATATGTCATGGAATGACTCCTCAAGCATTTTAATCATGGAATCTAGCACTAAGAGAATTGACTGAATTTGCAAATTCTCTTTTTCCTTCTTTAGGTTCTTAATTCTTTGCACTAATCCCTAGACACTGACCCTAGCCTATTGAGATTGATCCTTAATTAGACTTTCCACATCTTCTTCATGGATGGTAACCTCTCCAAGCTATTGCCCTTCAATAAGGGTTAACCCTATGAATGGTTCCACATTTTGAAAGGTGAATTCCTCTTGACCAACCATGGATGTCTTTGTGGTGATCCTTTCCAATATTGTTGTGTTTGGGTTAAATTAGACTTTAACCTCTTATTCCTTGAAATTTGGGGGCTCAGGCACTTCGATACCTACACTACTAGAGGCTTTTGAGGTGTCAATTTTCTATCCCCTTTGAATATGATGAGCTTGTATTCTTCTCTCTTCTTGATTTTTTACTATGCACATGATCCAAGGTTTGATGTTATCATGTTCATTCAAGCCAACTTGTGTTAAGGCCCATGAAGGAGAGAGGGATAGGATATTTTGCAAATTCCCATAGATTAACTAGTCAAGGATGAGTGGTACATAGATTGGATTCTCGTCACTAAAGAGGTTGACTTCACTAGTTAGGTGAGTAAAGGTCAACCTAGGCTTCTTCGTAGGAGTCATAAGAGCCAAGGCCAACTTTACTTTCCTTTCTCCTTTCCAATGGAACCAACTCCTTTCTTGCTTCTTCAAAGGGATCACCTTCTCTATCTGATTCATATGTTGTTTCTATATCAATGAGAACACCCTCCAATGTCTAAATTAGATCAAGATCTATCATGTCAACAAATTCCATGAGAGAAGGTGGCCTTTGTGGGAGCTCTATAGGTAAGGGACCTTCCCTAAGTCTATGTTCCAATCTTGATTCTCAAACTTTCTCCTTAACTTTATTATTTCTATCTTGAGGTTGTTTAGCCTAAGGCTACTCAACTTGAGGCTCCTACTAGTGGGGTTGAGGTTTAGATGGTTTCCCTTCAACAGATGGATCCTCATGAGTGGTCATAGATGTTCCTAGCAACAAATGACATTACAAGGGATGTAACGACCATATCTCCCTTGTAGGCTTGTTGTCCTTGATCAATCTATGTTTCAACTTAATATTGTAGCTTTTGTTTCTAGAGAGCACTTGTTCAAAATTCTTTACTCTAATATAGATTTCATCATCGACACCTAGATTATATTTATATTCAATCTTAGGGACCTTTCTCTCCTTAATGTGGTTAACCACCCTACCCCTATGGTCCCACATTTTAAGGTCATATAATTGGAAATCAAAAGAATTCCTATGTTACCATGATTTCTAATTACTTCTAATATTTGATTACAATCTTCCTAATAACCAATAGGAGGGGGTGGATTTGGCCTTTCCTCTTCTCTTTAAATCCCTTGTCTACACCTTAGATGATTTAAGAGGTAATTTATTTCTCGATAAGCTTGTTGGAGGCATGGATTGGTAGCCTATAAGGTTGGGTTAGGATCCCCTCTATCCTAATGATAGTGTATTCTAGATAATACCATACATATCCCATGGTTTTTATCTATCTCTTGATAAGGGTATGAAATCTTGGCATAGGAATTCCTATGGCTTCATATATGGTTGGGAAAACATAATCACATATGAATTGCATGCGGTTCTTGTACTTGAATATGTATAATCTAGAATAGTGATGAGAAATTGTGGTTTTACCATCAGGGGACCAGTTCCTAATACCAAGAAAGGATACAAAGGCAAGAAGGGAATCCAATAGATAGGGCATCATATATAATTGCTTAGAGGTCCATATTTTGATGGCTATGAATTTTTTATCCAAGAAGAATCTAATTAGGTCTCGTATTGGAGGGGTTAATTTCTCTTCTATCATGAAGTGGACATAGGATACCCATACTTTATTTACATATGTGGTGAAAGGGGCACCAAAGTCTCAATTTAGTAGGTTCATGGCTATTTCAATGCTTTCCCTAAATTAGAAAATGGTAATCATGTCATCTACGGTTATGAATACATGGGGTCCTTAGATTAACCAGGGTGCGAGGAATAAATCAAAGTCTTGGGTGTTAACCCAGTTCCTCATGTCAAAGAGGTTGAGATGGGGTAAGGGGAGATTATATTAGGTTTAAAAGGCCATAGGAGAAATGTATTCCACCTTTTTAGAACCACCCTCCTAAATGATCCATTCCCCATCTATCTTACAATTAATAAAGATGGGTGAAAGGAGATCAATGTAGTACATTACCTTTAGTTTCACTGTGGCATGGTGGAGACTAACCATTTGAATTAAAACTAGGTCATTATACCTTTGATTCATTATGGCATTCCTCTTTTCCTCTTGGGAGATAGGCTAAAACTCATCTATTAGGAAGAATAATTCATACCAATTCCTTACTCTATGGATGTTCAGGGATGCCAAGTCCAGCTCTATATCCTTGAAAATTCTTCCTTCACTATCAGAGGTCATATAAAGTTTAACTTCCATATTTAATTATTGCCTATCAGCCACCATTTTTGATGTTACTAAATTGTCAAGGGTTCTTGCTATAATGTTTGTTCTCAAGATCATAGTTATGCTATCTTTATTGAATCATAACCAATTGAATCTATTTGGGTCTTATTTATAGAGGGTTTAGGGTTTTGAGCTTTAATGGTAGGATATATTTAGAATTTAACTTACTAGATGTTTTAGATTTTATAGAGGCCTTTTTCATTTATACCCCTATGTTTTTGAATTTAGAAGATCTTTGATTTTATCATTTTATTCTTACATGGAGTCCATGTGGCACCATTCTAGTATTTTTATGGAAATTTTCATAAGTGTCATTTGGATACTAGTCATTGGATTTTTAAAATATTATTTTATTTTAAACCATTGGATCAAATCCAATGAGAAATTGTGATAAGTTGATATAAATCCAAGTCCTCACATTTTATTGGTCTAGTGATCTCTAGGATTTTTGTCATGACACTTAGCATCCTCACAAATTTTTCCCATGTTACGTATCTCTTGTCAATTATCACTTTGGTCAAGCAATGGCCACATGTCAAGCTCATAGAGCTTTGAAAAGTCATCAAGCCTTTTACACCATTGGATCAAATCTAGAAAGCAAGTGATTTTCATTGATCTTTTTGGGGGCTTGGTCATTTAATTGGATATCATTATTAGGTGGACCCCTTTATTTCTTCCTTTTGATCATTAAGTCACCATGCATTTGGTGTTTAGGGCCTTATGTTCCTTTTGATGTTTTCTCCTATGCTTCATACCATTAAATCAAATCCATTAAGTAATTACCATTTATCTATCATGGTTCATGTTGTTTAAGCTAAAGCCTTTCAATTAGGATGCTCCATCTAAATAAATCTAGTGAGAAAATTTCAATTATAGGATCTTACAAAGAGTGAGGAAGATAACTGTTAGACCCAAGGACATAAATATAATCACTTATCATAAGGTATTAATGTTAAGGTTAAGATAATTATTGGGACCTTAGTATTAATGACCTAGGCTAATTTAGGTAATGTAAAAAGGGACATCATGGAATCATGTTAAATTAGACTCGAGGAACTTAGGAAAATAAAGAGGAAAGAAACAAAGAAGGGTTTGAGTTATGTTATGAAAACATGACTTAAGCCCATGTAAACCCCTTATTTATAGTTTCTTTTTAATTGGTTCCCATAAGCTTAACTCCCTCCAATATTTGAATTTGAATCAATGGTGACGTTTCTAAACATAGAACCCTAAATCCTCCATAGAAGCTACAAAATGACTCACATAACTTTGTTAGTAGGATTAGTTTGAAAGAAGAGGATTAAATCACACAAACATGTTTCTTAATAGATTAGATGATCTTGAAATTTTGTTAAAGATTTTAATTTTTAGATGCTTCAAAACTTGGGCACAAAGACTTCTCAAGGGCCCCCAATTTTTAAATAAAAGGGGGGTATGTTGGTCCCAATAGGTTGTTCCAATAATTTAGTAGAATATGAGGATCTAGTCCATGATTTATAGTGGGATATGAAGATGGGAATCAATGTTTTATAGGCTTTTGGTGATAGTGAACTTTTAGTTCACCAAGTGAGATGGATGGATGTATGCGAGAATGTCTTTCTAAGATCTTATAAACATAGATTTTGGGACCTCCTTTAATATTTTGGTGCTCTTGATATTCAAGCAGTGCCAAGAAAAAGCAACAAACATGTAGATAGATTGGATACCATAGGAGCTCAGTTCAATAATCTAGTTGATGTGAGAAGTGATAAAAATTAGTCACATATCAAAATTGTGGTGAGGCCTTCTATTATTGATAATCATGAGAACTGGCAGGTTTTTGAAGATGACAATTATATTGTTAGATTCTTACAAGAGGAGGCTAAATTCTTTTCTATAAATCAATCAAAGCTCTTGCAATAGTATAGGAATAAGATTATTAAAATTAAGTTTAATAATCTACCCAAATTATTGGTCACTCTTGAAAACCTCTTCAGTACAGATGATGAGATGAAGAAAGAGAAGTCTTCATTGTCAACCAAGGAAGAACACTATGCAAATGTTGAGATAATAGCTGGAAAGAGTCTTTAACTAAGTAAGGTATGTACTCCATTAAAAAATAATTAATTGATTTATGTAGAGATTTTGTTGATGTCTTTACATGGAAGTATAGTGACTTGAAGGGATTTGATCCAAGTTTAGCTTAACACACCATTGAGCTAGAGGCTGAAACAAAATTGGTTAGTGTTGATGCTTATAATTGTGCTATTTCCAACACCAACAATGGGAAGTTTCAGGAATGTGGGACTTGCGACCTGAAATGACCTCCATATTTTATAGAAGCTAGCTCTTCTTTATCTCAAAAGTATTTTGGGGAAAAAGGATAGGAATTAAACACAATCACAAATGCAATGAAAGAAAATCTAACTATGGCAATGCACCTGAATTTAATTCGACCCTTAATTCTAAGCACAATGAATCTATCTTTATGATTCAATTACATTAAATAGAAAACAAGGCATGATCAATGTAAAAGATGAAAATAGATAGAATCAAAGGCTCACAACTTAGATGATTTTTCAATGACACAGAAAATATCAACAAAGCACAGAACTTAGTCTTCTTATTAATTTTCCAATCACATAAAAGGCACAGAAACATGCACAGTTATACAAACTTTTTAACTCAAGAAAATAGAACAAAGGCAAATGATATAACTGGCCATAGTTAAAAAAATCTAAAAACTTCTGATAATAATTTCTTACAAAAAATTCTCTCTATCTTCTAATCATGATCCCTTGGTGATCTCTACACCCATATTTATAGCATCAAACTAACTCTAGATTACCCACATGTTCCCAATCCAACAGTCTAACTAAACTCTAACTAAACTAGAAGTGTCTAACAAGAGATATTTCTTGGATCTAAAATTCTATGTCTCCCTATAATTCATTGGATGAAATAGATACACAGGATGCTTCCCACTATGAAATGGGTGAAGACACTTGGCGTGTTTCACTTACTCAACATGAAAACTTTCTCATTATTCAAAAGGTACCAAAAAATGACACTTGGCAACTTTTGAGGCACTTACCTAAGACACATGGCACTTTTCATGTAGCTTATACTCTTTATATGTCTTTGCTCAGGAGCATTATGTCTTTGACATCTATCACAATTCGCTGCTTTGAAACTTTAACAACTTACAAAAAATGGGTCCCAAAACTCTTCTTACCTGAGCAATTTCAAAAGGAGAATGGGGACAGGTGTCACTTTCTATGTATTTTTAACAAATGACATATGGCAACTTCCATTTTCTTCAGCTAGGGTCACATGGCATCTTTCGTTGATCTTTAGCTAGACTGTAGAAACATTTAGGACTCATTTTAGATTCATACGGATGGTGACACTTGGTAGCTTCCACGAACTTGAGAAACAAAAAACCTAGTCCCACCATAGTCTTTACTTATCAATGAAATAAGGTGAAGGTATTTCAGATGTTGACACATGGTAGCTTCCACTTTCTTCAGCTATGGATACATGGCATCTTCCATTGCTTTTAGAAAAACATATTGAAACCTTCCACAATTGCCACTTGGCACCTTCCACTTTATCCTGAGAAAAGCTTATTGAAAGAAGCTTTCAAAAATCAAAAGAAATTTGAAACATAGATTCCAACACTTGTCAAACTCCATTGAGTTACTATGAGACACGTGGCACATTCCAAGTAACTTAGATAAATTATAGATGTGTCTTAGCCAATGACACTTGGCAACTTTCGTATGACTTTGATACTTAGATAAAATTTAGGCAAAATAAACTCATGCCTGCGCTCTGTGTCAAAAACTTCACTACCTCAAAACTGAAATGCACAAGGATAAAACTTGGAGCACACAATTGAAAATCAAAAAATGAAAAATGTAGAATTTTTTTCATCTACAGTTCTTGGCGACCCTGAGGACTTTTGAGCCTACTCAAAAAGAATAATACACAATCTCCCGCATGATCAAATGTGAAAAAAATCACAACTTTAGTAAGGTTGTTTGATAAACAAACCACTCATCATCAGATAATCCCTACTTATTTTGCAATTTGTAGAAGGATAAATCAAGATTGATGATATCCTTGTGTGAAAAATTATACAAAATATGAACTATATCCTTCAATTGAAATTCAAGCTGGGACATGGGCATCAAGACAGCTTCCACTTCAGGCACTAATGAATCATCTGTTAAACCCTAGAAAAATGACTGATCACTTTGCCTAGCTAACAACAAAGGTTTAATCTCATCAACCATCAACACCATATAGTTACTATCAAGAAAAGGGGAGGGAAGACCCAATTGCACCAAATCTTCAATGTGTTGCTTCATGTCTTTGATTCCTTCTTTCACCACATCTAGAAGCTCTTCACATTTAACTACTATAGAGTTACAACTGAGAACTTCATTCACTCTTTTAGCAATGATCATTCTATCACTAATCCCTATTGCTGATAACATTCTATCAGTTGCATCATATAGCTTTTAAAGTAGCACTTGAGAGTCAAACACTCTCAAAGAGACAGTGGACAGAGTGGCTTCAACTGAAGTCGCCACTTTTTTTCACAATTTCTGTGCATTTAGTAGAAAGGTTAGAGAGGGTCTGAGCTGAGTAATCTCTTTAGAGATTCTTTTCCATATTGATACATAAAGCTCCTTAACCAGATTCAAAACCCCTGTATTCTTTGGCCTATTAGCCAACTCAAGTGTCAATTGTTCTGTCATTTGTCACTCAGCTTGGAGTTGGGCCTGTATAGCAGTGGTATAGTTTTATTGATTTAGTATCTTATATTGAAGTTGAGTGACTTGTAGCAGGCTTTCCTCACATTTTTCTTGAAATTCTACCTTTTCTTGCCTTAAGGTTGTCACTGCATCTTTCACCTACATTAGCCCTACTTTTAAAGAATCATTTTGGGCCTAAATAGCCTAATGAGTCTAAAGAGAAACAATATCTTGTAACTGTTTGTTGAGACTCTCTATTTCATTATTCTTGGTATTGATTTCTATAGTCAAACTACTACAATTTGCCTTCTCTTGGGCTAGATTAACCTCTATCTTCTGTAGCTTCTTTGATATTTTCAAATAATCCTTAGCTACTGTAGAAGTGGATTCATTTAGTAGCTCAACCTTATCTTGGGGTCTAAAAAGTGACATATCTATTTCCATTGCATTCATTGTGTAATCTTTAGGCTACATCTGCTCATTTGGCTTGACTATATAGTTGAAAAATGGGTCACCATTAGTTGCTGCCAGATTGGGTCAAATTGTGACCTCATATGTGGTGTAGCTAGGGCTTTATTATCTTTGATCTTCTTTTTCTCCATTCGGGCTTCTCTTGCCTTATTAGCAGCATTTTCTTGAGTTTGGAAGGTAGAAGGAGAGGAAATGTGCCCACCCACAAAAGGATAACCTTGTGGCAAGCCATATGGAATAGCCAAATGTTGGCTAGTGGAAATCTAAAGAGGTACTTTCTTTGGGATAGAGGGGGAAAAATGAGGCAATGATGTGACCTGAGTATGGATAGATGAGGCAAAATGAGAAAGGGCACAACAGAGGTGGTAGGGGATATTATTTAGATAAATGGAATCATCACCCCTATAGGAGAAGAAATAGATTGAGAAGAAGAAGCAGAAATAACACTTACCTGAGGAGCAGCCGAAGTACTCTTTGGTTGGTGTTGTGAGGGTTCTTCCCTCTCCTCTGAATCAAGTTGAAACCTTAGCCTCTTATGTTTTCTTGGTGTTTCTTCTTCTAGCTATGAGAACCCCAAGGGCTGACGTTAATGGAGAAGATTTTAGTGGTGAAGATACCACACTCTTTTCTTTTTCAACGGCACTAAGGGATTGGGGCCAAATAGTTACAACTATTGTAGCTGAGGTTTGCCTTGGGGTCTACAACATTTGATTGTATTTTGCTCTAGCTTCTAGCTCTCCACCCTATATCTACAAATTGCTTGTAATAGGGATAGAGATATGAGACAGATGACATTCATCTTAGAGTTCCTCCCATTTCTCATCTGTATCCACATTTCCAAAAGAGTGAGTTGTCTCACAAATATCTTGCCTATATTTCTAATAGGCTTCTATTTTCTCAATGTTCCAGTCTTTATTCTTTAATGCTCTTCTTAAACCAGAAGTCATTCTGATTTTAGGATCAAAATCCCTTTGCTTAACATAAAAAATTTCCCATGGTCTGTCTTCTTGAAGGGGCAAATCTGTCGATTCTACATAAAAATTAGGAATATCTTCCCTAGGATTTCTTCTATTTTCCCAAAAGGGACAACCCTCATGCACAATTCTATTAACAAACTTATTATTCTTGACCCATGAAGTTATGAAACTATTTGGGTCATATCCCCATTTATCTTCAATTAGAGAGAAACCCAAGAAGGCTAGCTTTCTCAGCAACACAATCTCAACATCTTTAACCTCTAGGGCCATGTTATTTGTCACCCATGAAACATCATACATTTTCTTCTTTTTCTTCATAGACACTTGCCTAATGACCTCTAAGAATGCTAACCTAAGGGTCAAAATCTTAGGTAGAAATACTATCTCTCCACTAAAACCATGGACTCTAATAATAGTATGATGGGATCTAAAAAAGTAATCACAAGGAATAGTGCAATTGGTCTTAAGTCCTGAGACACTTGGAGTCAATCTATTTACAACCAGCTCTAGGCTTAGATGATAAAAAGTAGGGGCAACAAAAAGTTCCCAAAAGTTGTATGGGTCACTAGTTTTGGACAAGATATGTATCCATGCAGACACATGAATGGTCCTATGTAGACCAAAGCTTGGGTCATACATATTTAGATGCATG
This sequence comes from Torreya grandis, assembly GCA_037957365.1. NCBI lineage: Eukaryota > Viridiplantae > Streptophyta > Pinopsida > Cupressales > Taxaceae > Torreya > Torreya grandis. The sequence goes on from JARHVA010000695.1 coordinate 4,534,752, forward strand.
TGTTGGGAAAAGATGCCAAAATTTTGATACAACATGAGATGAAATAGATAAGAGGAATACTTGAAAACCCCTTTAGATTTGAAATGGGTGAGCTGATCAACCATTGAATATGTAATCTACTCAGAGAAATCAAGCTGATACTCCTGAGTCTTGTCAACAGTTTTCAATCTAAATAGAATGGCCATTTGCTCTTCATAGACAGTTATATCATCTTTCATTCTGAAAATGAAAGCCATCATAGAAAGTACATCTTGACTAGCTTATGCAAATTTTGCTATTATTGTTGGTAGTGTCAGCATAGTAGTATCATCATCGCCTAATTGCAATTCTGATTTCAAAAACCTTAATTGAGTATTGACGTTTGCCCACATTTTATGTATTTTGGCAATGGTGGGAAACGTGGCTATCTTGTCATGATAGAGGGCCAACATGTCTCTGATAGCCTTTAGTGTAATTTTCACTATGAATGGACCCTATTGTATGGTATTTGAGGGCACATGAAACAATTCAGAGCATATTTCAACCAAGTCAGGGCACGAATGTACACTTGGGATAATGAATTGTGCCAGTTGGGAAGTCCATATCCTCATTGTAAATGTTTCATATTGTCCAACCTTGGCCCTTTGAATACACCTTTGATGTGCCCCTTATCTTAGAGTCTTGCTTGGCTTTTGAAGAATTGGGTCCATAATTTTGTCTACAAAATCTTTCACCTTTGCTGGGTCATTTGCATAACCAACTTCAGGGACTCTAGTCTATGGATATGTCTTTAAGGGTTGTGCAGGGGCCGAAGCATATGATTTTCTTGTGAGAAACTTATCAATGGATTCATAAATCCCAGACCCTTGTTTTGAAGACTATGCTCCCTCCATATTTTTATCTATACTTGGAAATAGTGAACTATGGTAACAGGTATGGAGCTTTGCAATAGGGAAGGTGATTTCACTAAGCAGGTTTGCTATGAAGTGAAAATGCAGGTAACAGAGATTTTCTAGCAGACACAGGAATGTTTGAGACACTTATAAGATTTAACTCTTGTTATGGGGTATTTAATGACCCATCAAGTCTCAAAAATGGCATTAAAACTACATAATTGTTAGCAAATCTTACTAAATCTTCATGGGACAGCGAGTTAGACACATCATGAAAGTGGCTACACAAGGTACCTTGGTAAATTTAAGGATTTGGGAGAGGTTTAATGTGTTGACAGTTTTGAAAAAGGATATGAGCCGTGGCCACGTGTTCAAAGAACACTTATTTAAAAGAAAGAGCAGGAAAGAAAAATAGGAAAATAAAGCAACAAGGAAAGGGAAACTATCTAACTATAATACATTAGAGACACAACTTAATTAAAATGTTTCAAGTAGATTCCATTCATAGGAATCTCTTTAGGTTTACCTTCCATCATTTCTAGTTTAAATGATTTTTTTGTTTACATGCATGAATTTTATAGGGGCCAATCCTCAATGCTTCAAATTTAGTGTGTTGACCCAGCGTGGCAGCTCTTGCATCCCATTTCAAAACAATTGAGCCTACTTTGAAATGGGGATTTGAAGTCCTTTTATCGAAGTAGTCTTTAATTATTTTCTGATGCTTTATTAATGAATCATGTGTTGCATCCCTTTTTTCTTGAACTTCCAAAAGTTCAGCAAGTCTAACCTGCATGGGGCCATTTTCCTCAATTTCAATCTACTTTAATAATTCGAGAGCAGGAATCTCTAAGCTGAGTGGTATTACAGTAGGCTTACAATAGACCAATTCATATGGGGACATTTTCATCATCTACTTAGGTTTAATTCTATAAGACCACAGTGCTATATTAAGCACTTTATGCTACTCTTTGTGATGATTAGCCCCTATACTCTTGATGAGTCCAATCAGGTTCTTGTTGGTTGATTCTGCCAAACCATTACCTTGAGGGTAATAATTAGAGGAATTTTTCAGATATATTCCATGCTTTAATGTAAATTTAGATACTTTAGATCCCAAAAATGCTTTAGCATTATCTAAAATTATGGTGTGAGGATCCCCAAAGTGAGTAGTGATACTCCTTAGAAAATATAGGATCACATTTTCTATTGCTTCTTTGAGTGGCACTACCTTAGTCCATCTGGTGAAATAATATGTGGCAGTTAGAATCCATTTTTGACCCATACTTGACAATGGATTTATCATTCCAATGAAGTCAAGACCCCATTGAGCAAAGGGTTCATCAACAATTATAGGACTAAGGGGCATTGTTGCATTCCTTCTCATCCCCACATAATATTGACAAGATTGGCACTTTTTAACCAGTTGATAACAGTTTGTAAATAAAGTAGGCCAAAAATAACCTACCTCACTTATCTTTATAGTTGTGGTCTTTGTAGAAAAATGTCCACCTGAGACTCCATGATGCATTTCATGCAGTATTTTCTTAGCCTCATCTTTCTCTACACATCTTAAAAGTTTGCCATCAGAATTTCTTTTGAAAAGAACTTGTTCAATTAAAACAAAATGGACCCCTTACATCCTATAGTATCTCCTCTTGTTTTGAGGGAGTTCTCTTAGGTAAATCCCATATTTCATAAAATGAATCATGTTTGTGACCCAGGTGTTCTAATCAACCTCTTGTATCCTCAATACAGTTTCCTTTTCCATTTCTGAATCTGTTTCTTCAGGTATCATCTTTTCAAGCTCTTAAGTCATGTATTGGCACAACCCCCTACCTCTGACTAACTTAGTGGGTTTGACCTCTACATCATATTCAAGGATATTTATTATCTAGTTTGCTCTTTTTTAGTAATTTCACCCTCCATAATGTATTCTCTAACACTTGGGTGAGCCACAGGTATCAGAGTCTTACTTCTTGATACTATATACCTGAATTTCTTGAGGGATTTTACCATAGCATATGATTTTTTCTCCACAAAGTTGTATCTGGTTTTGTATTCCCTAAGATTTCTTGAGAAAAAGGCTATTGGATGCTCTCCCTCCTATCTATCATCTTTCTGTGTTAGGACAACAACAATACTGAGCTCTCCTCCTTAGACATACATTACAAAAGGCTTAGAAAAGTTTGGGTTTCTAAGTATTGGGGCCATTGAAATTGCTTTCTTGACCTCTTCAAAGGCTTGCCTTCCTTCTGTAGTCCACTTGACTACCAGGTCTTTCTTTGACAAGAGTGTCACTGGTCTCACTAAGCCTGCAAAGTCAGATATGAACCGACTAAAAAAATTAATCTTCCCCAAAAAAGATTGAATTGCCTTCTTATTTACTGGTAGGGGCAAGTTCATTATGGCTGCAACTCTCTCTAGATCTATAGAAACTCCTTCTTTATATACTATATGTCCCAATAATTTGCCTTGAGGTACAACAAATATACATTTCTTAAGATTCAGGGATATTCCAAATTCTTGACATTTCTTAAAAATAGATTCTAAATGATCAAAATGATCAACAACATTCTTGGAAAAAATAGTAAGATCATCAAGATAAATCAAGATGATTTTATTTATAAGTTCCCCAAATAATACATCCATAGCTCTTTGAAAAGTGGCTCCAGCATTTGACAAGCCAAATGGCATCTTAGCATATGCAAATGTTCCCCATTTGGTAGTAAAAGTAGTCTTGTATTGGTCTTCATCAGCCAACCAAATCTGATTGTATCCAGAGAAACCATCTAGCAAGGAAAATCTCTCTAATCTAGCCACAGTCTATAAAATTTGTTCCATAGAGGGCAAAGGATAGTGATTTTTCAGAGATGCTCTATTCAAGTCTTTGAAATCTACACAGAGTCTTATGTCACCATTCTTGTTCTTGACTGGTACTAGATTTGATACCCAAGTTGAGTGTTTGATTGGAAAAATTATTTTAGAAACTAAGAGTTAATACAACTCATCTACCATTAGAGGTTCAATCCTTGGATTCACTAGCATCTATTTCTGTTTGATTGGCTTAGATCCTTTAGTTAGTTCTATTGTGTGCTGAATGATGTCTCTATTATAACCATGAAGGTCTTCATAGCTCTAGGCTATGACTCTGTCATATCTTTTGCATAAGTCAATTAGTCTTTCTCTTTCCTCCTGAGTTGTAGAATTTCCAATTTTTAATTTTCTCCCTTTACTCACCTCTATTTCAGAATAATCTTCTTTATTTACTTGGAACCTTTTCTTCTCTAGGCCTACATCTTTTAGATCAAATAGGTTTTCTAAAGTGATCAAGCCTTTGGGAAGCTTATTATTATTTAATTGTATAACTTGGTCTCCATATGCCTCTTCATTTTTTAGTTGTAATTGATCAGTAAACTCCCCTAATTGTTGCAAGAATGAGAGTACTTGAGAATCATTTTCAAATACTTGCCAATTCTCATCATTGTCTGGGATATTTGGCCTTACTATAACTTTTCCTAACTCATTGTTAACTAATAGGCCAGTTGTTGGATCAAACTGTGAGCCAATCTGTGCCATCCTATCATCTTCATAATTTTGGGTTCTAAGAACAATTTCAATATTGAAAGCTTCAAAAACTTCTATTAAGTCCCAAATTCTATGTCTATAAGATCTCATCCTTACATTTTTGGCTATTGCCTTTTCCCTAATTTGCTTCACCACTAATTGCGAATCTCCTTTTACTATAAGATTCTTTACTCCCTTTTTCTTAACTAATATGAGTCCATGTACTAAGGATTCATATTCAGCATCATTATTAGTACAAGCAAATTGGAAACAAATAGCTCTCAAAATTTTCTCCCCATTTGGAGCAACAAGACAAATTCCTGCTCTAGCACCACTTTTACTTCTAGCCCCATCAAAATTTAAGGTCCAAATTTTTGAATCTTTTTTAGATTCTTGAGTAGTTGGCATTTCTTCCCTGAAAACATTTGGGATTTCATGGTCTTCATCAAAAATGACATAAGTGCCCAGACCAGTAGAGTCGTAATTTCCATATGGATCACTATGCATCATAGCTAACAAATGGTTATTTTCCTCTTCCTGGTCATGTTCAGTCCAGTCACCCAACTCTTCAACAAAAACCTTTTCTTCCTTATTTAGCATAGCATGTGCTACCTCTAATTTTGAGGTTGGTTCATTAGTGATGTGATCTTTAGATAATGGCTTAGATAATATTTTCATCTTTGAACCATATTTGGTTTTTAGGATGAGGTGAGACCAATCAAGTGACATATATCCTCTTATTTTCGCTGTGAAATTTGTGGATAAACATAGGCCAAATACAGGGGGTATATCTATGACTACTACATCTTGATTGACATTTATATTCGGGCAAGTATATAATTGTAATGGAAGTTGTTTAATTTTCCCTATTATTTGCATTTATTTTCCATCCAGCTGCATGACTCCTCTAGTACGTGGCTCATACTTTATTTTTAAAGCATCATCTATTTACTTAGGCATTACTGTAGTATTAACCCCTGAGTCTATCATCACATTATGCAAGAGTTTCTTTCCAACTATCAAATTCAAATAGAATGGCTCTGGTTTGGATTTATTTATCTCTACTGCATTGTTTAAAAAGGTTGTTGTCTTCAAAGGAACTATATCCTTGAGCTTTTCTTTATCAGCAAGTCTTTCTTTGGTACCAGTATGTTTAGGCACTGCTTGGCCCTGTAGAGCTTCTTGTAATAGTATATTTTTCTTAGGAATGGATAATATGTCCCATATTGACACTTGTGCTAGATTTCTCTTCACTTGATCTACCACATTCACTGGTCCTAATGTTTTTGTTCTTGAAAAATAAGGGTACCTTACTTTTTGTTGAACTTATCTAGGAACTACTTGGTTCTGCACTGATTGAGGCACTTATTGTCTAGTAGATGTGTTTTGATGACTTTGAAATGGAGGAGGCCCCATAACTTCATTATTTATGACTTTAGGATATTCCATCATCCTTCTCTTTGATCTGGTATAGTAGTTTGATTGCACCACTGGTTTCTTGGAAGTAGAAGCTTCATTCAAGAATACTAACTCTTCATCTTCAACCCATGAAAACAAAGCATGTTTCAAGGCTATTTCTTCTTCTTATTGTAAAGACATCCCTTGCATCTGAACCATCAGAACTAAATTTTGCATACCAAGTGATTAGTAGGCTTGAGTGTTAGAAGTACTTACAAATTGTCCATCCAATCTTCTTTGCTCTGCTACCTTTAACTGTAGATTACCCATGTGATAATCTCTAGGCATATGAGCATTATTACAACAGAAAAACTAGGCATTGGTACCACCTAAATAATTTTTTGCCCTTGAATAATCTCCCTATTTAGATTAGGGGGAATGGTCTATGAGGGTGTAGGGACTACAACTAATTGGTTTGCTGGCTGAGGGTTATTTTGCCTTTGATGACCTTGATACTGGTTTGGGTGTGGAGGAAATCTATTTCCTTGGTAGCTTTGATATTGGGGTTTAATATAAGGATTTTGCTATCTTTTTATGTTAATTAACTCATTAGAAAATGTCCTTAAGATGTTCTTGATATCATCCATCTCAGATGATTGGGCAGGGACAAGTCCTTTAGTAGGTTGTTGAGGATATTTATACATAGACATAGGTGGGGCTATGGAATTAGGGGCTTATTGAGGCAACGGTAAGGTAATCTCTAGAAACATGGGCATGGGAGGCTTTGGGGGTAACTTTCCAGCATCTATTAAATTATTTTCATCTCTGACTACATATTCATAGGTTTTTGGCAAAGTTTGACATCCAACTGACTGAATCATTACTGATATATCTAAAATTAAAGCTTTAAGATAAAAGACTATAGCCATACCTGGTAATGGTCTTGTTGTAGTAGGAATTCTTTCCCAAGTCTTTTGAAATCTTGAATTGAAGTCAGTCATTACTTCTTGTGGTGCCCTTTTGATAGTAGTCAATTGTTGCAACAAAGAAGATTTATCACCCTTTTCTTCAAATCTTTCAAAGAAAAGATCTCCAAGTTGATCCCATGTAGATATTTTATTTGGTGTCAAAGATCTATATCATTCCAAAGCCTTCCCTTTAAAATAATCTACTAATAATCTTATAGCCACATTTTGCTGTGTGACTACATGTATAGCACAGACATCAGACACATCCTATAGATGTTCTTCAGGTGTTTTGAAATCTTGCCCACTAAATTTGGGTAGAGCTTTTAGGGCATTTACTGGAATAGGGTCCCAAGTGGCTGGTGGTATAGGGAGGATCAAAGGACTGCCAGTGTTCCTACTTGTATAATTTCTTGGGGGTATTGGAACTCCCATGTTTGCTCTTGGTATTGGTATAAATTGATTGACCCTTCTTCTTGGACTAGTTACCAATGGTGTAAAAAGAATACATGGATTTATAGTAGATTGAGATCTTGTTATTGGCCCATAGCTCTGACTCCTTGTAACTCGTCTGGTTCATACGGTCTTGAAAGAAAATTCAAGATGGTGTCCCACCCAGCGTGCCAAAAACTGTTGATGCTTAGAATGGTGTTGTTTCCAACACCAACAATGGGAAGTTTTAGGAATGTGGGACTTGTGACTTGAAATGACCTCCAAATTTTAAAGAAGCTGGCTCTTCTTTATCTCAAAAGTATTTTGGGGAAAAAGGATAGGAATTAAATAGAATCACAAATGCAATGAAATAAAATCTAACTATGGTGATGCTCTTAAAGTTAATTCAACCCTTAATTCTAAGCACAATGAATCTATCTTTATGATTCAATTAGATTAAAAAGCAAACAAGGCATGATCAATGTAAAAGATGAAAATAGATAGAATCAAAGGCTCACAACTTAGAAAATTTTGTAATGACACAAAATATATCAACATAGGCATAGAACTCAGTCTTCTTATTAATTTTCCAATCACATAAAAGGCACAAAAACATGCACAATTATACAAACTTTCTAACTCAAGAAAGGTAAATGATATTACTAGCCACAGCTAAAAAAATCTAAAAACTTCTGATAACAATTTCTCATAGAAAATTCTCTCTATCTTCTGATCATGATCCCTTGGTGATCTCTACACCCATATTTATAGCATCAAACTAGCTTTAGATTACCTACACATTCCTAATCCAATGGTCTAACTAAACTGGAAGTGTCTAACAAGAGATATTTCTTGGATTTGAAATGTTTCATCTCCCTGTAGTTCATTAGATGAAATAGATACACAGGATGCTTACCAATATGAAATGGGTGAAGACACTTGGTGTGTTTTGCTTACTCGACTTGAAAACTTTCTCATTATTCAAAAGGTACCAAAAAATGACACTTGGTAGCTTCCAAGGCACTTACCTAAGACACATTGCACTTTCTGCGTAACTTATACTCTTTATATGTCTTTGCTCAGGAGCATTCCATCTTTGACATCTGTCATAGTCCACTACTTTGAAACTTTAACAACTTATAGAAAATGGGACCCACAACACTTCTTACCTAAGCAGCTTCAAAAGGAAAATAAGGACAGGTGTCACTTTCCATTTATTTTTAACAAATGACACGTGGTGGCTTCCATTTTCTTTAGCTAGGGACATGTGTTGACTTTCGTTGATCTTTAGCTAGACTATAGAAACATTTGGGACTCATTTTAGATTCATACAGATGGTGACACTTGGCAGATTTCACTAACTATAGAAACAAAAACCTGGGTCCCACCATAGTCTTTACTTATTGATGAAACAAGGTGAAGGTATTTTGGATGTTGACACATGGCAGCTTCTACTTTCTTCAGCTATGGATACGTGGCATCTTCCATTGCTTTTAGAAAAATATATTGAAACCTTGTGTAATTGCCACTTGACACCTTTTGCTTGATCCTGAGAAAAGCTTATTGAAAGAAGCTTTCAAAACTCAAAATAAATTTGAAACATGGATGCCAACACTTGTCACACTCTGCTAAGTTACTACGAGACATGTGGCATGTTTTGAGCAACTTAGAGAAATTATAAAATGTGTCTCGGCCAATGACACTTGGAAAATTCTATGTGACTTTGATACTTAGACAAAATTTAGGCAAAAGAAATACATGCCCACACTCTATGTCAAAAACTTCACTACCTCAAAACCAAAATGTGTAGGGACAAAACATGGAGCACACAACTAAAAATCAAAAAATGAAAAATGTAGAGTTTTTTTTTTACTCTACAGTTAGACAAGAGAAAAGACCCATCAATCCAAAACTTGAGCCTTTGATGAGGATTAAGCATTATAATCTCATTGAACCAACCATCATTTTCCTAATCAAGCATTCTATTTGGGTGGAAAACGTTGTTCTAATAAGGAATAAAAATGGTTAAATTAGAGTTTGTATAGATTTCCATGATTTAAACAAGGCTTCTCTCAAAGATCATTACCCATTGCCACCCATAGATAAAATATAGCAATTGGTATCTAGTTAAAAGAGGTTCTCATTATTGGATGGGTATAGTGGCTATAGCCAAATTCTAGTTAAGGGGTAAGATCAATTTAAGACAACCTTCACTACCAAGTGGGGGACTTTTGCCTATAGGAAAATGCCATTCAATTTGTCTAATGCTAGATCAACCTTTCTTATATCCATGGATATGGCATTCCAAGGTCTTATCAATAGGTTTATTCTTGTTTACTTAGATTAAATTATTGTATTTTTAAATAGTGCAACGGAACACATGGTTCATCTCAAGGAAGTGTTTAAAAAATGTAGATAATTTTGGGTGTCTCTTAACCCCAAGAAGTTTGTCTTTTTGGAACATAAAGGTAAGATTCTTTTACATGTGGTTTTCAATCATGGTTTGATTATTGATCCTAAGATTATAAACTCCATACTTCCTCTATCTTTGCCTAAACATAAAAAGTCATTATAAATATTTCTAGGCAAGATCAGTTTTATAAGGAGATACATTTCTACTTTTGCAACTTTGGCAAAGCCAATTAAAACCATGCTTAATTAGAATCAAATATTCAGTTGGACTAAGGAGGGCATGAGGATTTTTGAAGAGATAAAACAAGAAATATTTAGTTATCCTACCCTTATTAATCCTAATTTTTCAAAAGACCTCATCTTGTATACATATGCTAATGTGGACATAATTTTAGGTATGCTCATGCAAAAAATTCAAGAAGCTTTAGAAAAACCAATAAATTTATTTATTCAAGTCTTAGAATAATATGATACAAGGTATAATTATGTAGAGAAGCATTGTTTTTCAATAATCAGATATCTTAAGAAGTTTAGACACTTGTTATCCAATAATATGATATATCTAATGTTTGTTTATATAAGTATCAAGGAGTTCTTGTTGAAAAAGGACATAAATGAAAAGAGGGTAGGTTGGATAAAAAGAGTGATGGAGTATGATGTTTAAATAAAAGTCACTAAACTGATTAGAGACAAATGATTATGTGAACACCTAGCCCAAGACTTACAAGAAACTAAGGAGGCAATTTTAGTTCTAAATGATGAAGAAGTTACAACTGATCATACCTCATCTTCAAGTTAGTTTTAAGACTTGGTAAGGTATCTCCAAGATGGTTTCTATCGTCATAAATTAATTTCATCAAGGAGAAGATATTTTAGATTATATTCCATCCCTTTTCTCCTTGTTTATGGTGTAATTTTCAAGAAAGACATCAATTGTATGTTATTAAGGTGTATTGAGCCAAGCCAAATAGAAAGATTACTTGAAGAGCTCCATGATGGACATGGTGGAGGAAATTTCTCATCAAGAAATATAGTCCTTAATATCATGAGAGGAGGCTACTATTTTCCAAACATATTCAGTGATTTCCATGCTTTGGTGAGGAAATGAAAAACATGTGCCATGTTTATAGGAAAAGAAAGACTTAAAGCCTTACCTCTCCAACCAATTTAAGTGGATTAACCTTTTTTACAATAGGGTTTGTACTTCATTAGAATCATTAATCCACCTTAAATATCAATTCATTAATGGATCGTTACTTCCATAGATTATTTCACTAAATAGACAAAGGTAGTAGTTTTGAAGGAAGCAAACAAATCCAGTGTGTTAAAATTTTATGAAGGTTTACTTACAATATTTGGAGTTCCTCCACCATAATTTTAGACAATTCCATGGATTTTGTGGGGGATAATATCATTCAATTGGTTTTTTAACATGGTTTATACCTCAACACCTCATCAAACAACTATCCATAAGGTAATGGCCTTATTGAGTCCACCAATAAGAACCTACTAAAGATTATAAGAAAGACTATTGAATATAATATGAGATCATGGAATTTAAATATTAAGTCAGCTCTATGGGTTGATAGGATCACCTAAAATAGGTCTATATCCAACTCACCATACAAGTTGGTTTATGGAAAGGAAGCAAGGTTGCCTATTTCACTTGAGTTTCTTACTTTAGAACTAATACACTAGTTGGAGTTGTCAGAGAATGAACCAATGGAGGTAAGGTATGTTGATCTTATATATCTATAAGAATTTATAAATTAGTCTATATTATCCATAGAAATTCACCAAGAATAAGTGAAGAGAAACCTTTGACAAAAGAAAAATTTCAAGGAGTTTCAAAGAGGGAGACTTGGATCTCAAGTGGGATGAGGACATGGCTAAACTAGGAAGGCACACCAAGTTTGAATCCATTTGGAGTGGCCTATACACAATATTCATCTACAAATCCCATAATGATTTTTAATTTGCTAAGATGGATGGTGAAGAGATTCCAATCCCAGTTAATGGGATACATATGAAACATTGTTATTGAATAGATAAGTTCTTTTATACATTGTTAGTTTGTTTGTTTTCCTCCAAGTGTTTTCCTATCACATTAGTTTACTTACGTTTTATTTCAAATAAGTGATTATCTTACACATGTACTTTTTTTGTTGGTTTCCTTTGTTTTATGCATTTTATTTCTTTATTTTGGAAGAAAAATAATTATCTTATTTCAAGTCAAGTATCATGTAGTCATTGATTAGATCTATTAGTCATCAATTCACAATGTAAAATAGATTTCATGAGTCCAAGAGATATGTCAATGGTCTAGTTCATAAACATAGCATGCATGCTTCCCAATCGAGCCACCAAAATATTAACAATTTTTACCTCACAGACCAATTTTTCACCCCTATAAATTGAAACTTTGCTTGATATGTAGTTTTCCATGTTGGTTTCTATTTTTTTCTTGTAATATCCTTGAAATGGTCATCTAAAACCTTTATTAGTAGATTTTAAGATATATCTAATGAGATTAAGGTTTTGATCATCATGAACATGTGCTTTTATAGTCACCTCTTGACCTATTTTGTGTTGTTTCAAGTGATGAAAGTATCCCATATCATATTTATAGACCTTATGGCTTATTCCAAGCTCATGTCATGCTTTACAAGTGATCAAACTAGCTGATGATATGCTTGACTAACTTCATAACCTTGTTGACTACATTTTGGATCACTTTGTGGCTAATAGAGAAGGTTTTGCATGATAATAGAAGTATAATATTAGAATAATGTCATGATGTACCTATTAAAACATGAAAATGTCTAATGAATACTTTTTTCAATAGTTTAATCAGGTTTCTCAAGTGGTTATGGTAGTTTTAATGTCAAAAAGGCCTATTTTGAGGCTATACATACATTTATTCAAGGTAAAATTGACCTAAAGTAATATTCAAGACATTATTTGTTTATTTAAAGGTCATATCCATTGTTTTGAGGGAGTTTTAGGTGTTAAAATGAATAAAATCAATTTATCTCTCTTATCAACTTCCTTGGCAGCTCAAAGAAGGCCACCAATTTTTTCTCAGTATAGTCAGGAGAGAGATATTCAGATTAAAATCACTTGGGAAATTATAGGGACCTTAATTTATTTAAAGTGAGTATAATTAGTTTTTATATTCATCCCCCCATCATTATGAACAATCATTAAGAGTGTAATGGGGTCACTATGTCCTAGTCATCCAGATGGGGTCCAGAAGATAATACATTTTTCATGTTGGAATAATAATGTAATTTTTGTTTATAAGGAGTCTTTTGATAAGAAACTTATTTCTTATCTTGTTTGTTAAGGTTGGTAGTTTTCAAACATGTTTGATATATAAGCTAAGTCTAATCATATTCAATAGTTTTCAAGTTAATTTTTTAGTTATGATACATATATTTCATTAAAAATAAATTTTAAGGTACCTTTATCTTGAATAGGGTCTTTCTTAAGGTATCTTGAGTGAGATGGGGCCTTCCATAAGGTACAGTTGTAGATCTAATAAAATTATAATGTATGAGAGTATCTTAATAAGGTCAGCATAATCTTGAAGGATTAAAAAAAAATTAGAAATTATGTATTTACCCTTTGGAATGCAATACATATGAGGTATTAAGACCATGCTCCTTTTAAATCTCAAAAGGGCACTTCTATGTCTAATGCACATGTTAGAAGAACGCCATGATAGGTGATAAGAACTATGAGGAGTCATGAAGATAATGAGGTGTGTTTTAAGGTCATGATGTTGTTTATTACTCTTCAAGGTGGTTGGTAACACTTATGGAATCAAAATAGTCATTTGGAACCATATATGCCTGAATTACATAGTCAAGACTATGTATTACTATTTTACCAATTGTTAAGAGATTTGAAATAGGTCTATGTCCTAGAAAATGTGTTATGATGGTGTAAAGATGAATATTTAGTATGAAATAAGTAAATTATATGTTTAAAAAAATATTATTTAGGGGGTTGAATCATCCTTCAAAAGTTTTCATTCAATTTCACTTAACCATAAATGAACCATTCTAACAAGTATGCACATCTTAGCAAGCATAAGAATCAAATCATAAAAGCATGAAACATATGAACACACCATATACATAGGAAAAACTATATGGGAATAAAAACCATTGATGAATAAAATGGAATACAATATTATAAGATAAACATTAATTTTTAGTGAAGCATCGACTCCACATAGAGCATCAACCCCAACTAGTTCAACACCAACTCAACTAGGCTTTAACAAGCACCCACTTACAAGGAGGCAACAACCCCCTAGATGACTCAACACTAATTCATCCACATGATTATTTAATCAAATTCAAAAACCCTTGTTATTTATATAATAAATTATGATCTACTCTTTCAGCTCTTTGCCTACTTTAGTCCCTCTTAAACTGACCTTCAACATTCTTCACTCAACTAGCCCTCTGTATGGCTTGATTAGGTCTTCTGACCTTGATCCTCATATTAAAAACCTATGTTAGATATTAATTAAATTTTTATTATTGTTTTAATTACATCATTATTCTACTCAATGATCTATATCATTCACTTATCTTGTTCTACTCTCACTTTCTAAGCACACATAATAGGCCTAAACTACCTTACTTTTATACAAATCACTTAATCATATCATTCTAGGTCAGATATACATTAAAATAAATTATTTTGGAAATTAATAGGTATTATAATATTAAAATAACATGATTTAATCATGAATCAATCAATATAATAGGTTGGCCATATATCAATTAGCCCTTACTCCTCTTTTAGGCTTATAGAGACTAATAGACCTTCTTAACAACACGTTACCCTTTGATATTTATTTAATAATATAAACACATATCACATGGTATAAATACATAATAATCCACTCCAATATCCCTTATCCAACTTCACTTTATGTCTATAACACCTTTTAGGTCCAACTACCACTTGAACCCTTTATCAAATCGCTGAATATAAAAGGCCTGCGCATATACAAAAACTTTGTCTTGAAAAAATGAGGCATATACTCAAATTTTCCAAAAAATAATGAAAAAAATTTAAATATTTATAAACCTCATGACATCATGGTCATCACAAACTTCATTTTATTCTTCAAATCAGGGTAAATAGGCTTAAACATTTCTCTGTAAGATGTTCATTTAGAACTGCCAACTGACTCCAAAACATAGTCAAGGAAACATGAACATATGACACATGATTAAATAACCTAAAGGTATTTAAATTCATTAAAATTATCTTATAATATATTTATATAAAACTCAATCAATTAGATCATGAGATCTAATGAAAATTATTGGTCTATAATCTTTTGACCTTCTCTTTCACAAACACTACTTAGTCAGATAAGCCATTTTGGATTCAATGTTTTAACCTCTTAAACTATCTTAAAATATTATAAAGATAATTAATATATCATTAAATATACAAACCAAATCATCATGCATTTTAATTCATCATTCTTACATTAAAACACATCAGGATACATCTTCTCACTTCTATCTAATTTTCTTACTATTTGCACCACTAGGTCTTGTTAGCAATTAGCCAAATTGGATCACCAATATTTCACACCTGAGATAGATAACCTATCCATAAATATTCAAAAATAATAACTATAATTTTCACACTTTGATCTTCATCCACTTAGCAACTTTGACTTGGTCAACTCTGTCTGCTACAAAAAAATTCTAAAATACAAGCACTTTTGTGTAGGGTATTCTCATTCACCTAAGAAACCAATCACACTTAGAGATGATTGGGAGAGTTTAATTCAACCTCAAATCACTTTTATTATCATATAAAACCATTTTGAGCTCTTTAGAACAATATCTTCAACATTTGGTCACTATTAGGGTTTTATGAACATTTAGACCATCTTCTAGTCTTAATGATCATTCATAAAACTTAGATATTATTTCCAAAAAATAATGATTGGAATTTTGATATATAACACTTATTAATCTACCATTAACAACTTAGGATCTCATGTAGATGTTACGAGTGCCAATGAGCATTGAGAAAACCTTCTCAAGTAGACAACTCTTCAATTTGTGCATTTGAGAAACCTTGAAACACTTTTTCAAGCCTTTTATTTCAAACCTTGATATAAAACTTCATGCATATATTTAAAACAACTTTAATCACCTATTTTAATGTTCACCTACTCACCCATGTCATGTAAATTGATCTTATTACCTCATCTGGTCACCATCTCTCTTCTTGTTTTCTAATCCTTGACCATCAAGTCTTATTATGCCTTGAATATAACCTTATATCCACTATATATTATTCACCTTGAAACTCTCCTATGTTTTAATACCTCTTGTGAATTCTCAAGTAAGCTTATACACTCACTCTTCTTTATAACTTCAAAAAAAATTCTTTG
The DNA here is from genome assembly GCA_037957365.1 of Torreya grandis. Taxonomy (NCBI): domain Eukaryota; kingdom Viridiplantae; phylum Streptophyta; class Pinopsida; order Cupressales; family Taxaceae; genus Torreya; species Torreya grandis. The sequence goes on from JARHVA010000695.1 coordinate 4,550,837, forward strand.
GAGCTACTTATAAATCTTCAAAGCTGATCTTTTAATCACTTGTAAGGTCCTCAATACCTCATGTACAAACTCAAATAACCTCTCATGCTCAAATACTATTAGGTATTCATCAGATCATTGTCTTTGAAGAATTCTCATTTTTTTATCTCATTTAGAGCATTTTTAGAACTGCTTACATAGATATTCAAAGCATATTGCTTCTTCTTTGGAGCTTGCTCATTTCATCATGCCACCTATAAACTATTGGTCTAGTCAAATCATTACAAGATGCTTTACACTTGTATTGACCTTTACTCACTCATGCTTCTTCTCAATGATTTAATTTGAGCTAACCTTAAGACATTATTCAAATAGTATTTTTTCATCACATCAACAACACTCATTATGTTGGTAACATAACTCATTCATATACATACCTCAATGCCTAATTGACCAAGAATTTTCACAAGAACCTTTGACATCAATGATATTATATTGACATCAATGAAATAACCATATATCTTCATTAGAACCTTTGACATCAATGAAAACATTAAATATAAAAGCTTGACACTCAAAGATAATGCTCAACAATCTCTCTCTCTTAATCAATGATAATGTTTAACAATCTCCCCCTTTGTCATTGATGGAAAACATACTCAAAAAACTATGTCAACCATTCTTGATAGAAATCATCTTTTAGACTTGGTTCTTTCTTTTTCTTTCTCCCTTTCTGATCTTTCCCCTTGCCTCATCTTTTTTGATCTTACTTACTTTCTCATCTTTTTTGATCTTTCTCTCCCTTTGAAATTAATGACAAAGGTCTTCTACAACTATCATCTCTTTTAGAATGAACTCAAGCTATAAGATCACTACAACACAGATCAAGCTTAATCAATAATTTTTAATATCTCCCCCTCAAACCATGAAACCACCATGATTCTTTTAGAAATAGATATCAATGATTATATATAACTACTAAAATCATACTCTTCTACCTATGAGTCGATACTATCTCTCAAAGACACTAAATGATAGAGTCTTTAGAAACTATGGCAACCATTTATGATAACCATTCTCTAAAAATTCTCAATTAGGTCACTCTCCTAACTAATTCTTCAAAATCTCAATAAATAGAGTCTATGAAGCATCTTAGACACAATCTCTCCTTAAATCTATACATATAAAAAGAATAAACACTTTTTTGATAAAGAATAGCAAAGCTACCAAGCTCCCCCTTAGACCAATTATATCTTCTTTATAATAACTAAGAACTCAATATCACATACCTTTCTTAACATGGTTGAATAATATTAAACTCTTGACCACACACAAGGCTCTCCCATACTAGATACCAAATGTATAAATAGGGACTCCCCCTTTGTCTTCACAAATCTAGATCAATTACTCAAAACAAATAGATCTCACAAGCTTAATTCTTATACCAATTTATTATACTTTGACTTTAGATACATAATACCAGTCTTAGATATCTCATCATGTTGCTACTTCAAACCATAGAGATATTAACATAGGAATGAATAATATTCATCTTCATCTCCTTTCTTGAAACATATATAACCTATAATCTTCTCTTTTTTTTGGCACCCTAATGCTTTTTCTGATAGAAGAATGTCTCCATGAAACTTAATAGAGCCATCTCTTTTCATAGGGAACTAACACAATATGAACTTAGGATATTCCTAAATATCCATATCTTTACAAGACTAAATATTCTTCAACAATCTTCTGGACTTGATTGGCATTTTAGGCTTGATCTCATCATTAACCTTGTCATCCTTTTTTTCTTTTACTACCTTGTTAACATGTGTAGATAACAAGTATTCTTGACATTCCTTTAATTTTGACTTATACTCTATAGTAACAAACATTCCACCTTGGTTTATTATTTGATCATGACTCACCTTGTCATCCTTATTCTTAGTCAATTCTTTATTCTTATTACTTTGATAAACCATATCAGAATCAAAACCTCTCTTATCTCTTGACATGTAGCTTGAGAAACCACTATCTATACTCTAAGCTTTCATAGAATCTTATTCTTTAGTCTTTTGATCCACCTTTACCTTATTTACATATTTATCTTCTTGATCTATTTCTTAGTGGCATGACTATGAACCTTCTTGTCTTGATTGTTCTTCTTCATAGACCTCATTTTCCAATATCTTATAATGTGTCCTACATTATGATAGTTGTAACAAACCTCCTTATACATTCCATTTGACTAATGATGACTATGATCTCTCTTTAACCAATTTATTCTTCTTTCATAGTTCCATGATTACTCATTATTTGAGGGTCTTCTACATTCTCTTACTTTATGACCAAACTAACTTCATGTAAAATAGTAACCATTGAAAGAATTAGCATACTTTATATCATTGGGTTGTCGGATTAGTATTTTCATGTTAACCTTCTTCTCTTTAATAGTCTTTTCCTTGACTTGAGGTTCCTTCTTTTGGTCTTCTTTCAATCCAAGACCTATCTTGTCACCTGCAAAATTTGGATAGCTTAATATATCATCTAGAGTCTCAATATTCTTTTCAAATTTCACAAAGTTATTCACCTTTCTAGATGCTTGATTCCACTTAGATTTAAAAGATTCTATTTCAATTTTATATCTACTACAGTCTTCTTCTTTATCCTTTAGGCTTACTGCCACAGTCTTTATCTGGGTTTCAACTTGTTGGATGATCTCTTTATACTCCTTGGAAGTGTTGCTCATCCTTTCCTCAAACAATCCAATTTTATCTTGATATTCCTATACTAATGATTTTAGTTTTTTATTCTTCTTCTTCATAAGCTTCAACTCTTATATGGAACTCATGAGCTTAGCCTCAAGATCCACTTCAGCTTCTTCATTGTCATATTATACATCTTCATCTGATATTGTATCAATCATAAGGCCTTTCCCATATAAAAAATCCTCATTATCTGAGTCTATGTCTATGAACAGAGTTTCATTGTTGTCATATTTAGAGTAATTCATGTCATCTTCACTTTCATATGTATCTAAATCACTTACATCTGTTAGAATGTTTTTTTTTTTTGGTTTAGAATCTCTTCTTGTTCTTGAATAACTTCTTTTTGCCTTCATACTTTTTGAAACTCTTCTTGCTCTTTTTAGACCTATAGGATTTATTATCTATATAATCATACTTGGTTTTCTACTTATGAGGAAACTTATTTGAAAAAATTATAATTTCTCCACATTTGAAACACTTAAATGATAACTTACTTTTGTGATTACTTGAACCTGTTCTTAGATTTCTAGTAAACATGATAAACAATTCATCATCATCAATATTTGAATCAATATCATCCATGGCCTTCTTACCTTATGTCTTCTTCTCTTTTGACTTCTTTTCATCTTTGAAAGTTTCTTCCTTTTTGAGAGGTCTTCCTTCATTTTATCTCATCTCATAAGTAGTCAAGATGTCATGAAGCCCATCCATCTCTAGCTTATGCAAATCTTGCATCTCATCTACTATAGACACCTTAGAGTCAAACTTAGGATTTAGTGATCTCAATACCTTTTGAATGATAGTAGACTCTTTCAATTCTTCTCCCAATCCTATAATTATATTGATAACTTCATCAACTCTCAATAGGTAGGATGTAATGGATTCATCTTCATTCATCTTCAAACTTTTAAACTATCTTATGTGGGTCTACAACTTGGCTATTTTCACCTTCATGTCTCCTTCATAGATGGTATTCAATTTTTCCCATATGTATTTATTTGAGACATAATGCATTAATTTTACAATTTCTACCTCTAATAGGCCACACATAATGGCATTCATTTAGTTGGAGTTATTTTCATTAGCATTCTTACCTGTTGCATCTATTAGTGGAATTAGAGGTGCAATATAATCACCCATAATTGACTACAAAAAATCATGTCCTTGTGACATTAGATATATATTCATTATGACATTCTAAAATTCATTGTTATATTCATTAAATAATGGAGCATTATTGGTAGAGAAACCACCTTGAGCTTGTTGACTAGTCATCCTTGCTTCTTAGGATCTCCTTTAGGCTATTATGCCTATTCTAAAGGACCTAATATAATACAAATTATTGGAAAAAATATTAATGAGATCGGGGTTGAATCATTATTCAAAAAAATTCATTCAATTTCACTTAATCATACATGAACCATTCTAACAAGCATGTACATTTTAGAAAGCATAAGCATGAAATCATAAGAGCATGAAACACATGGACACAACATATACATGAGAAAAACTCTAAGGACATAGAACCCACTAATGAAATAAATGGACTACAATCCTATAAGACAAACCTCAATCTTTAGTGAAGCACTAACTCAACATGGAGCACCAACCCCAATTAGCTCAACATCAACTCAACTAGGCTTTAGCAAGTACCCACTTACAAGGAGGTACCGACCTCCTAGATGACTCAGCACTAGCTTAGACACTTGAAAGTTTTATCACATTCAAAAACCTTTGTTTCTTATACAATATATTATGATCTACTCCTTTATCTCTTCGCTCACTTCAGTCCCTCTCAAACTAACCTTCAGCCTTCTTCGCTCAACTAACCCTCTTTATAGATTGATTAGGTCTTCTAACCTTAATCCTAATATGTATAGCCTATATTATATATTCATAAAATTTATTTTATGTTCTTCATGACCTTATTATACTCCTTAATGATCTATATAATCCACTTATCCTTTTCTGCTCCCATTTTGTAAGCACACACAATAGGTCTAAACTGCCTTACTTTTATACAAGTCACTTGATCATACACTTCTAGGTTGGATGTACATTTATATCACTTATTTCAGCCATTAATAAGTCTTATAATGTTAAAATAACCTACATTCATTATGAATCAATCAATACGATAGGTTGGTCATATATCAATTAGCGTTACTCCTCTTTTAGGATTATGGAGACCTAATAGGACTTCTTAACAACATGTTACCCTTTGATCTTTCTTAAAGAATATCCAAACACCTAAAATGGTAGGAACACATCATAAAGCACTCTGATATCCATTATCTAACTTCACTTTAGGTCTATAATGCCTTTCAGGTCCAACTACCACTTGAACCTTTTATCAAATCACTACATATAAAAGGCATGCAAATATATAGAAACTCTTACTTGAACAAACGAGGCATATACTCAATTTTTCCAAATGATAATGGTAAAAAATTACATATTATAAAACCTCATGACTCAGGTCCATCACAAACTTAATTTGATGTTTTGAATCAAGGTAAATAGGCTCAAATACTTATTTACAATATGTTCACTCAGAACTGCTAATTGACTCCAAAACATAGTCAAGGAAACATGAAAATGTGACACATTATTAAATATATTCAAGTGATTTAAATAAATGAATAGGATCTTTCAACATCCTCATATAACCTCAATCAATCAGATCATGAGAATAATGAAAACTATTGGTCTTATAAACCAATCTTCTGGCCTTTTCTTTCACAGACTCTACTAAGTCAGACAAGCCATTTTGACTTCAATGTTTTAACCTATTACACTATCTTAAAATATGATAAAAATAATGAATATATCATTCAAGATTCAAATAAAATCATTCATTTCAATGCATCACTCTTACATGAAAACACATCAAGAAACATCTTCTCACTTCTATATATTTTCCTCATTGTCTGCACCACTAAGTCTTATTAGTGAATGACCAGCTTGGATCACCAATATTACGCACCTAAGATCTATAATATATACATAAATATTCATAAAAAATAACTACAAGTCTCACACTTTGATCTTCATCCACTTAAAAACTTTAAATTAATCAACTCTATCTACTGTAGTAAATTTTTGAAAGATAAGCACTTTTATATAGGGTCTTCTCATTCACTTGAGAAACCGATCACACCTAGAAATACCTAGGAAAGTTTAATTCAACCTCTAATCACTTGTTTTTTTCATATCAAACCATGCTAATCTCTTTAGAACAAGATCTTCAACATCAGGTCACTGTTAGGGTTTTATGAGGGTTTAGACCATCTTCTAGTCTTAACAATCATTCATAAAACTTAGCTTCTCTTTTTAGAAACCATTGCCTAGAAATTTTAACTAGATCCATCTTCATCTACCATGAACAACTTAGGATATCATGTAGATGCTGCATATGCCAATGAGCACTTAGAAAACCTTATTAGGTAGATAACTCTTCATTCTATACATTTGAGAGACCTTAAAACACCTTTTTAAGGCTTTTCTTATAAACCTTGATCTTAAACTTCATGAATATACTTAAAAAAACTTGAATCTTGTCTATCAATGTTCACCTTCTCACCCATGTTATGTAAATTGATCATGTTACCTCATCTGGCCACCATTTCTCTTCTTGTTTTCCAAAGCTTAACCATCAAATTTTATTATGTCTTAAATATGACCTTCTAGACACACTTTAGTCTTCACCTTTAAAATATCTCATGTTTCAATGCCTTTTGTGTATTTTAAATCAACCTCATATACTCACTCTTCTTTATAAATTCAACATAACTTCTTTCGAGCTACTTATAGATCTTTAGAGCTTGACTGTAGAATCTTTAGAGTTGTGTGCATAGATCTTTAGAGCTAATATTTTAATATTTTTTAAGGTCTTCAAGACCTCATGTACAAACTTAAACAACCTCTCATGCTCAAATACTATTAGGTATTCTTTGAAGCATTTTATTCAAAGCATTCTCATCTTTGTGTCTCATTTAGAGCATCTTCAGAATTGCTTACATAGATCTTTAGAGCTTACTACTTGTTCTTCAGAGCTCACTCTTTTCCTCATGCCATATAATAATTCCATCTCATAAGGTCTATTCAAAGCATTAAAATATACTTTATACTTTCAATAATAACTTGTATTCACTCATGCTACTTCTCAATGATTTTACTCGAGCTGACATTAGAACATTCTTCAAATAGTATTCTTTCATCACAACAACAACACTCATTATGCTGGAAAATAAACTTATTCATATACATACCTCAAGGATTATTTGACCATGAATTTTCAAAAGAACCTTTCACATCAATGATATTATATTGACATCATGAAATAACCATGCATATTCATTAATACCTTTGACATCAATCACAACATTAAATATCAAATATCAGGACTTAAAGACAATGCTAACAAATCTCTCCCTTAATCAATGATAATGTTCAACATTATAATGGATGAGAGTTCTCATAAGGTCTCCAAGGTACAAGCCAAAATCATGAAAGTAAACCTTAAAACCTAGTTTATCAAATATTAAGGTAGATTAGGAGTTTTTAAGGTAAAGTTTATGTTTTGATTTCCATGTTTATCAAGTTCCTTGAATGCTTCTTAAAGTGGATGCAAGGTAAGTTAGAATCATTTAGTGTTCTTGGCATCATGTTGGTCATGTTCCCAACCATGTCACATATTCATCTAAAATCCATACAAATACCAAATATGCACCTAAAATAGTCATAATTTAAGGCTATTTGAAGAATGACATGAATATAAAAGTCATTGAGTAGTGGTTTCAATTTTAAGAGCTCAAATGGGATCAATGATAATCATTTGATATGTAGGGAGAATAAGGTAGAGTTATGTGTATTTACAAACCTATAGGTTTAAGTAAATTTTTACCTACAACCATAACATTCTAAGCATAGTTAGTCAAGCTTTCTATGTACTGTGGACTTATGTAGTCAAGAAGGTGCAATGTGAGATTATGTGATGGATGAGTTGAGCATAAGAATGGATTGAATATTATATATTGAGGACAAAAGAATATTTTTTAACCAAATAAAATAATATTTAATTTTTCAAGTCTATGGTTAAGCACAAAGTTAACCTACATCCATGTCTACAGTCACAGTCAATTAAGGTGGCATGTATGTGATTACATGAAGATATGAATATGTAAGAGGAAGAAGTATAAGTATAACACTTTGTTGAGGTTTTATGAGTTGAGATATGTATGTGAATATATATTAAATGGTATTAATTATTTTAAATTATTCTCTTAAGCCTAAAACTCTAAAATAGTCACCTATAGTTCAGCCTAACTAAGCCTAATCGAGCTTGAAGGACATGGGTGTGAAAGAGTGAAATGATGAGATTGAGTTTTTGATGAGTAGGTAAATGTATATAAGTTTTTATATTTGAATATAATATCAAAAGTCTTTAAAACAAATAAACTTCTCAAAGTTTACTTACAAGTCTAGTACACCTACAATTAAGCAAGGTATAGTCATAGTCAACCTATGTATTGAGTAAATGATAAGCTTTTTGAGAGAGGTGTAGTGAGGGATTTTTTAGATGATTTTAAAATATTATAATATGTTTTGAATACATGTAAAAAACCTATTTAATGTCTTCTTTCATCTTATTTCTCCACTCCCATAGTCAAATAGTAAATCCATACCTACAGCCAATGCACACCTATAGGTAGTCTTTGCAAAGAGTGAGAATGTTGACATAAGTTGCAGTTTGGATTTGATACTAATGAGTGTCATAGAGATAAGGTTAAAATATATATTATATTAGGTTTTTATGTAATCTATTTCCATTTAAGGTGTCTTTAAATATCATAAACTCAGTGGATAATGCTCAACCTTAATGACACAATTGTTTCGAAACCTACAGGCACACTCATAAGCATAGTGAAGATAGTGTATTTATCATTAAGATTTAAATTTATAATGGTAAAAAATGGAATATGTGATCTTTAAAATTTTATTTCATCAAGTTTTCATTCAATGGATAAAGATAAAAACTAAGTTTATAGACCTTTAGGGTCAACAAGTTCAATTTGTATAAAACCCTTAATGGTGAGAATTCAATGTTTAAAACCTATTTGGAAGGTCATTTTTTTTATAGAATATCATTTTGAGTCATTAAACTGGTAATTTAAAACCTATTTTGGATAATTATTTGGTATGAAAGTGTGTTTATAGGTTTTAAGACTCCAGATGGACTTCCTCGACCTTCTCACAACAATCACCCTAGACCAAGAGGCAAGTTTACAGAGGTTAAAACTTCACCAAGGAGTTTCATGGTAGTAGAGGTTTATTTAAGTGTTGTATGGGGTACCATGCTTCAAATATATGACATTGGATCAACCATTTGGTCTTAAAACTTTATGAATAATCACTTAGAAGATAGAGAACCCTATTTTGTTTGAGAAGGAGCTTGAAGAGGTCAATTTTTTGCTCAGAACTTTCATGAGGACAAGAATGGGAAATCAAGCCCATAAGGGATGTTATAGGGGTCCCATTGATATAAAATCTTGGATTTTTTTTTAATGGATCCCTATCCTTTATGAACCATTTCTAAGAACATAAAGCTCTTTAAACCCTCCTTAAACCCTACAACTAACCCGATGGAGAAGATATGTTTCTTGATGCCTTAAAATGAAATAATTTAACCTATAAATGATCCTATAACACTTGAAACTATATTTATATTCACTTCCATGTGTTTGCTCACATGTGTAGATACAATACCATATAGTACAGGGAGAAATATGTAGATTCAAGCTTGTTCGTGAGGGTATAAGCTATGGAGTGATATATAAACCATTTACAAAGATTTATGGTTACTTCATAGAGGTTCCATAACCATTAAAACTCTTCTAAAATTCCCTCAAGTTATTACACCATACCTGGAACTTGGCCACTAGCTCAAAGGTGATAAAAAGTTAGTTTTACAAGCCAAGAATCAATGGTGAAGACCTATGAGTGTAATACGAGACTTAAATCTCAAGGGATGAGTTGTGTAAAAGTTCTACAGGTATCATCAAGTTATATTCAAGCACAAAAAAAGAGATACTTATATTGGATTTAGGTCATGAAATTTGATATGTAGTTGTAAGGGGATAGAGGGTCCTAAAAAATGTGCTTAGTGATTTAGTACAATTTGTACACTCTTTGGTACAATGAGATTTACTAGTTCTTAGGGATACAAGGAATGGGTGGAGAATCAATCAAATGGAATTAATTTTCATCTTCTAGATGGGTTTAAAGATCCAAGTGCCTCTTTTTAGGTCTTAATTAATGTTGACAATCTATCCATGGAGAAAGTTTTCTTGATTCAATGCAAAACCCAATTCTCTCTCTCCTATGCTACTTTTCATAAGGAGGAGTTGAAGTGAATAATAAACTAAGTCAAGGCATATAAGTTATTGATGATTTACCACAAGGTTTTTTCTCTCTTTTATGCCACTTAGAGGTCAATAATAAGTCAATTTTAGTTGTAAATGACATTCAAGAGGTTGAAAGAGTCTCCAACACTCCTAAAAAGACCTCCCTTACTTCCTATGCCTAGTAAAGAGACAAAGTCAAACAAGAATTAATGATCCTTATAACATCCCAAGTAAGGTTAAGAGACCTCATAAATTTCTTGAAAGAATATTTCAATGGAGCATGAATGAAAACATAAAGACATATTTTCAAGGAGAAAGACTCATTCATCAAAAAGGTCATGTGAGCTAGTATATATGGTGTGCAAGCAAGGATATAGGCATCTTCAAGGTGGTCAAGCTTGACCAATAAATGATGAAGACATTTTCAATTTTCCATAACAAAGGTTACTCTACCTCTACGTCACTCTAAGGACACAAGTGAAAAGAGAGATTATAAGAAACACTAAGTAACAACTTGAAGGGTTGAAGACCAAGCTAGTTATCCCTGTTTTGGGGTTGTTGTCTCCCCATCCTATGATTTTATATTTGCACTTTATTTTCCAAAATTTTATTATCAATATTTTTATTTATTCAATCTAAAAGGATTCCAAAAACTTTTACTCATCTCTTGAAGAAATAAGAAGATCTTTTCTTCTATTTTTAGGTTTTTATGTGAAATGTATTATGATTTTCATTGATATATTATTGTGAATCAGTTGTTTTCCTATGTTATTGTCTAGTTTTTATAACTTCATATAGTATATTTGAGTTTCTACAAGTCATATTAAGTTTCAAGATCAATCTTAATCTAAGTCTTGATATGAATTCAATCCCTTTTCATTCCTTTCATGCAAAGAATGAGTTTGACAAGTCCTTTGTGTGAAACACTATTGTAAAAGTCATATACCTAAAGTGAAAAGAATGTGTGAAATATTATTCCCTTCTTAAGAGTTTCATTTTCAAGCATAAGTGATCATATAGTTTGTTCCATCACATTTAGCTCAAGTTTCATTTCAATTCTAGTGAAAACAGTATCCCTTTCTCCCTTTTCATAGTAAAAAAATAGTAGTTAGTAAGAATAGGATCAGCTTTAGTGAGAGTATCAAGGAAACCATTCCTATATTTGGATATTATATCCCTTCCAAATTGACCCACACTTGAGATATATTCCATATTTTTAGTAGGATTTGGAAGTATCACACATTATCACAAGGTTAGCACTCTTGATTGACAAAAGGGCAATTATGGTCCCATAATTTATTGTATTGAGTGATATATATTTATATCTACCTTTGTAGTGGTATTAGGAATATGTGGCACTGACTATGGTTTCCTATGAATTTTAGGGATCTTAGGAACCCATCTAGTAGAATAATTTTTTTGTGGCATAGGGTCCTTTTGCTCAGAAACCTGAGAACTCAATAATATTGATCTTAGAAAAAAGTGAGTAAGAGGCCCTCTAGAATCTATTACATATTTCTAACATAGGGGTCTCTCTAATAATGGTATCCATGAGAGAATATACATAAGTGTCAATAACGTAGGATTATACTTCACTTTTACTAGTGGATATAATGAATTTTTTGGTGTATCAATAAGAACTATGCTCTGAGCTGTAACTAATAACTATGTTGTATCTCATAACTATGGTGTAACTGGTAACTCCAATGTAACTATTTATGGAATCAGTAGAGGATACTCATATGGAATACCATCAACTATGACCACCTTATTTTCATGTATGTATTTTAGGCATATTTTTACTATGGATGGGAAAGATCATAGCTATTTTATCCATGGCCTACCCAATAACATATCAAACATGCTTGCACTAGGTACTACTAAGAACTGAGTGGCCACATGTGCTGGTCCAACCTATAATGGAATCACAATATCATTGATGGAGATATAAACACAAAGACTAAAATGACTAATAATTGTGTCTATAATGGATATAATCTCCTCTAAATACCCCAAGTGTTGTAAAAGTGTGATTTTGCACATGTTAATGCTTGACCCATTATCAACCATAACACTCTAAATAGGATGATGATCTATCTAGGCTCATATAAAGAGTGCATATAGATATATGTCATCATCAAAAATCTCTAAAAATATAGTGTGGTACATATCAATTATTATTTTTAATGAATGTGCCTCCTCTATAATAGTGTGATTTGAAGCTAGTGGTGGATGTGCCTAATATGTGTAGTAAACATCTAAAGTGTTCCTTACCTCATTTTTTGTGTGATTTAGAAATGGATATGTTAATATATTTAATACCTTATCTTACATTTTTTTTACTTTTCTTGCCTATGTGAATTTTCCCACATCAAGAATGTTAGCTTCAATCAATTCTTGTATCTTATGTTTTAGGCTAGTGCATTTTTTATTGTATGTCCTAGTGCACTATGATACTCTAGCTAAAAATATAGTGTGGTACATATCAATTATTATTTTTAATGAATGTGCCTCCTATATAATAGTGTGATTTGAAGCTAGTGGTGGATGTGCCTAATATGTGTAGTGAACATCTAAAGTGTTCCTTACCTCATTTTTTGTGTGATTTAGAAATGGATATGTTAATATATTTAAAACCTTATCTTAATTTTTTTTTACTTTTCTTGCCTATGTGAATTTTCCCACATCAATAATGTTAGCTTCAATCAATTCTTGTATCTTATGTTTTAGGCTAGTGCATTTTTTATTGTATGTCCTAGTACACTATGATACTCATAAAATGCATTGGAATTATAATTATTTATAAGATTCCATGTCATATAAACCTATTTTATGTGAGGGATAGATATGAAATTGGATTCTAAGAGATAATATAAAACTTGTGCCATCAATTATGAATGGCTGGTGAAGACTTTGTATGGAGGAGTTGATAAAACTGAGAAAGGAGATGGCTCTGAAGCTGTGTTAACTGTGGCCTTTTGGTCACACTTGTTTTTAGTGGCCCTTATATTGTATGGAGGATTAATTTAAATTTTATTACTTGATTTTAATCCACTTGTGTATTTTGATTTTCCCATTGATAGAAGCTTGACTTCTCTTTCTTTTACTATGTGGCACAAATTTATGAATGTTGGAAAATTCTTAAATAGTATAGCTTCATGTAATGTTATTAGAATACTCTATTTTAAGATGTCCTAAATATATTTATCTACCATGGGGATAGTCAATTTAGCTAATATAGTCTTGTATTATAAGATGTATTCTAAAATAGGCACTTTTGATTCAACTATGCAACTTGAACATATGAGATCTTGTCACTAATATTTATGGATAAGTGTGATAAAAACATGTCTTCCAAAGGATTTAATGTTATGATAGATTGATTTGACAAGCCATAAAACCATTTTAAGGCATAACCCTTTAAACTGCATGGAAACAACTTTGTGAGAATCCAATTGTTGGACACGTAATCCAAATATGTTGTATGAAAAGATCAAAGATGGTATTCTGGGTCATCCTTACCATCATACAATGTAAGCTTATGTGCCATGAATCTTGATGGTAAGGGATTTGTTGTTATGTGATGTGTAAAAAGTGTATGAACATTAGAATCCAATGCATTTGATGGCCTAGTGGATCCCTACACAATATGTACACCTTAGCCTACAAAGTATTAACCTTGTGAATAAGGGATTGTACATCTAGAGTGGAGGAACTAGCCATAAGAGGTGTAGTTATAACTAAAGGTGGTTGAATTAAAATTTTAGGTAGTGCTAGTTGAGTGGGCCCCATTATAGGTGTAACAATGTTATTATATGGGGGAGTTGAAGATTGACCATTGTTTAATTTTTTAAGTTCTTGAATGATAGTGATGAGGTCATATTACATATCTGAAAGTTTGGACATAAAATATTGCAATTATTTCTTATCAGTCTCATCAAATTGATTGTTAAATTATGCCACTATAGTTTGGGAAGTAGGAAAATAAGTTGTATATTTTAAACCTTTACATAATTCTAATCTAAGAAATATTGCAAAAAAATATTGAAATAAATATGAAATTTTGGATCTAAAATATGAACATAGACATAAAAAGGATACCAACCCTAAGAGCATCTAAGGTTAGGGTTTGAGAAATGTTTGAAGTAAGTCATGTTCATAAAATATTTTAACCTTTTATGATTTAGTGAATGTAAATACTATGTTTGTTAAAGAGTTGAATAGACTAAATCAAATAAATAATATATAATAAATACAACCACTAATTGTTATAGAATTGACTAGCTTTGACTTTTTTAAAAATAGAAATAAATAGTGTAAATAATGACTTAACTAGAAAACACCTGATACAAATAATCTAAGTTCTAGAAACTACTATGAAATTTGGTGTGCATGTTAAAAACTAGATCCCAATGTTATAACCCCTCATAAACAATAGTGCCATAATTAGACAATAGTGCCATTATTGAAAAAGTAGTGGTAGTGTCCTTTATGCAAGATTATCTTGAGATTTTTGGTACACTTATTTTTAGATCTATGGGATCTATTATTTCATCCATCAGTTTTTTAACCCTATAGTTTACCTATAATGATGGATTTACTTTGTAAACCCTAATCATCCATATAAGTAGGGTATGAGCTAAAAAGTATGTTTATTAGTAAGGTAGGTTAGACACCCTCAACACCTTGTTGTGAAGAGATTTAACTACATACCAATAATCTAAGGAGGGATAAATAATGATCTATATCTCCACACCTAAGTGTCGATGCAAGTGTAAGTGATGTTAGTATGATAGTGGCCTTGAGTGCCTTGAGAGTGCTTGAGACTATAAATATGGATAATCTAAGCTTAGTGATGTTATATATGGTAGTATGAAAAACTATGGTATAATAGGTATTGAAAAGCTTAATTATGCTCAACTTGTTTTGATTTTGATGTGTATTTTGCACCCAATTTCCATCTAGTCATTAGAAGGATAAAATTCATATATTTATATTCTTTTATTACTTGTGCATATGATAAAATATGTCTAGACTAATCTTAGGAAGTTATAGATTTGAAAATATATCCATTTGGGAAAAGATACAACAAAGTACATTAGCACTATTTTGGGGATACTAGCACCATGTGGTGTACTAGCACCATGTGGTGCTAGTGTCCTTATTATGGTGCTCGTATCTAGCTAGAGGAACACTAGGCATGATGGGCCAAGAACAGGAAATGAGGGTTTGGGACTACTTTAGGGCTAATTAGGGATGCTTTTGGCCTATATGAAGGCTAGATAAGTTTGATAATATGATCTAGGATAGTTTGAAGGCTAATATAGGGATATGCAATCTTAATTATCACTCTTAGCACTCAAATACCACTTTTGGGTGATTAAAGGTAGATTGGGTATGACCTCAACACCCCATGTGTTGAGTGTTTCCTATATACCAATACTTAAAAAGGGGGTCAATCCCAATGTAGTTATCCCAATCTAAGTGCTAGTACAAATGAGACTGATGCAATACATTTCTGTATGACTGCCAATTTGAATTCTTTGAGTGTGAATTATGATTGAAAACTTGAGTAAAACTGAGCTTTGGGTTGTTGTATATGGATGTATGCAAAAATCTGGGTAAATAAGGATTAATAACCTTAATTTTCACAACATTTTTTGAGTTTGTTCATGAAAATTTCCATCTATCTAATAAATTAATGATAGTGGTCTTTTTATATTACCTCAATTCTTGTCAAGACATGAAATGAATCTAGGTTAACCCTAGGACATTTTAAGAAGTAGAAATATATATGATAGAGGTAAGGGAAGATAAAGGTCAATAATGTTTCCCTAATTTCTAATATTTAATTAAAATATACACTAATGGGGTCCCACTATTGTTTAGGTGGATGGAATGTGTGAAAAAGGATCAGGGATGCCTAAGTGATGACTCAAGTGACTCTTAGTATATATGGGCATAGGTTAGACGCACATAAAAGTTGTAAAAGGATCATAATAAAACCTAAGATAGGTTTAGAAATATAATAAGGATAGGGTGGTCTCGAATGACACTCATTTCATTAAAATAACATTTTATATGATTACAATGATCAACTATATTATATAAAATTAAACTAGGTAATGGATAATAAAATGAGTGATATTTATATGTTGTTTTGTTTTATGATATCTTAATAATTGATGTGATATGTGTATATGATATGACTTGTAATAGTGTAGTTTACTTAGATCAAATTAATATTTGGAGGTCTTAAGTATGGAACTTGTAGTATATGCATGTGGAATTAAGTTCTCATTCCATATAATTTTATTTGATGTTTGGAATGATCCTGGTTTATAATACTTACATTTAGTATGGTTTTAAATTTTTTAGCCACTCAAAGTTGAGTGGGTATGATTTATTATTTAGTTTCTTCTCTTGTTAAGGGATGACACATAGTGGGAAATAATCCTTTTACTCTTTCATAGACTATTCCTCTTGCATGATAGGCTTAATCACTACTTTTCTATTGTGTGCAACCCCTTGGTGTCATTTATAACATCTCCATATTTCTTGATTGTGGCCCTTGGCCTTGTGTGTGTGAAATATTTGTCCTTTTATTTTGGCCCTTATCCTTGTGTATGTGACATATTTGTGTCTTTTAATTTTATCCCTTAGCCTTTTTTTTAATGTGACATTCATTTGTCTCATGTTTGTGACATTTTCATGACCCTTGATTATGGCCCTTGACCTTATATGTGATATTATTTATATCATTTACATCTTTACATTATATTCTTAGTCATTTATTAAATCAATGATGGTTACTACTATGTGCATAATTGATACATATATATTGACACTTATATGCCATGCATTATATATGTTATATACATGTATTGATGACATGAATATTTTTATGATGACATATTCTCCACATGTTGACATGGTTTTTTATTATTACATCTTTATGCATGACATGATATAGTTAACTCTTTATTTTGAGATGAGTAACTTATAGGATGCATCCTAACCTAAAAAATGGGGCATATTATTGGACTTTTCAAAGATATGTAATCCTACACGAGTGTAAAAATAAAAAAATATAATACATTATAAGATTTAGAGAGTTAAAAGTGGTTTATATAATAGAAATGTTTACACATTATATAGATATTCACACATCAATACATATTATAGGGGGAAATTCCACGTAGATGTACTCACTTCACAAAGACATGAGTTATAGAGTATTGATTCAAATACCCTTAATTGCATATGTCATGTAGGTGCACAAGGTTTACAAGAATACAAATTACAAGTTTTTCACATACAGATCCATTTGAGATATAGGTTCTCATATTTTAGTATATAGATACATAGCATTTTATATCAGTCAACACAAATTCAATGGAGTATGATATTGATTCATTCACATATATACTATTTCAGATACCAGTTAACACATATTCAATGGGGCATGATACTATTTCACGCACATAAATACTATTTCATATATTAGTTGGCATAGATTCAATGAGGCATGATATTGTCCATGCACATATACACAGTTTGAAATAAGCACTATTATATTTGTTTAATTAAAAATACAATTGAGTTATATCAAGTAGTTAGAAACCTTAAATATTTAAGTCAGTACATATATACTATTTCAAATATCATTTGGTATATATTTAATAGGGTATGATACTGGTTCATGCACCTATACACTATTTCATATATCAGTTGGCATAGATAAAATAAGGTATGATATTGTTCATGCACATAAACACATTTGTAGTAATTACTATTATATTTGTTTAATTTTAAATGCAATTGAATGTAACCAATTATATTTATTAAGGTATGATACTATTCATGCACATATACAATTTTTTTAGTGAGCACTATTATATTTGTTTAATTACAAATATAATTGAATGGCACCGAGTAGTCACAAACCTTAAATATTTAAGTCAATACATATATACTATTTCAAATATCAATTGACACATATTTAATGGGTCATGATATTGGTTCATGCACCTATATACTATTACATATATCAATTGGCATAGATTGAATGAGGTGTGATTTTGTGCATGCACATATACACATTTTGTAGTGAATACTATTATATTTTTTTAATTATAACTATTATTGAATGACTCTGAGTAGTGAGAAATATTAAATATTTAAATACATATTTAAAGATTAATTCAAGTTTTTGGGGTAATACACATTGAGGTTCATCAATGCTCAAAAGCCTTGATATTACTTATAGCAAGTCCATTATGTGGATCCCACCTTACCATCCTAAAGTTAAATATCATAGCTAGATTAGTTATTTGAGTTAGTGTAGTTGAGGTTCAAATGCACTCAATGATCTTAGCACTAATCCTTATCATGAAGGTTTGGGCATTTTCCTTCCCAACCCATGGGCTTATATAGTTAAATATAATTATAATTTGATCACCCAAAATTATCCAATGGTTTAACAAGAGGAATTATTCTCCAATGCTTCAACAAGGAAACATTATCTTTAATAAATTTATAGGTTAGCACAGTTAGTGCACATACAAGTGTATTATTTCCTTGATCTTAAAACTTTTCAAATTTCTATTATATTTCACATTTAAAATTTTATTCTATGAACATTGAATACTATATGTTCATCACATTTGCATGAATCAAAACTATACATTTTCATCCTTCTCCAAAAGACAACATGTGTTGTATACACTCAAGTATATCTTTATCCTTTACTTTATTATTTATATTTTATTTAAATACTAAAATAAATTAAGGGAATTTTTAGATACTAAAATATAGTATTAGACACTTATAAATTCCATTTTTGACATACCTTCACCATACATGAATTGTTTGCACATACATACCTCTAATTCATCATTACCTCATATCCACATGTTATTTATGGGTCCAATCCTTCCAAGTTGTTACAAGTCACCTTAGGAATTCTCCCAAACTATGGAAAACTAGTAAACTATCATAATTATACATCTCTAAATAATTAAAATAGTGTTCCTATATCACTAAAAATAATGATAGATTCAATTATGCTATCAAAACATTATTGACCAAATTTTACAATTACAACGTTCACTTAGCAATTATCAAATTTCAAGATCAAATCATTCTTATGGGTCAGCCCATGTTCCTAACATGTTAATGGCATGATAAACTACCCATATAGATAATATATATACAAATCAAGTGTAGACTTATTACCCATCTAGAACTTATCTATCAAACATCTATACATTACTACACATTAAGAAAAATTGCCTTATTCTTCCAGAATCACTAATCATTTTCAAGGAACAATCATTATCCAAATCTAAGTCATATTAAGTCAAGTCAAGAGTGAAAAATTTAAAGTGTCAAAAATCAATTTTTTAGGTGAATTCATATATAAAATAATCATATTTTCAAATTCACACTAATGGGAAAACTTTATGAAACATGATTTCCCTCTTCTAAGTATTAGATACATAGCTAATGGCCAATCGTCGATGGGATGGCTTAGTCTAGCTTAACCAACTACACTCCCCAATTTTTAATAGATTTTATCCCTTTAAAATTGAACTTAGGGTTTTAAATGAAGGATATGTTGAGTTCAACATACCCCCGTTTCTAAAAATGGGGACCCATGTGTCAAATTGTGCAAATTTGTTCCTTGAAGATTAAAATCCACTTGGTTAGAGTATCATTTGCATGATTTCACTTTATTTTTATTTGAAGATCATCCACACCATGGTTTGGCTAACTTATTTATTCATGGTTTCGATTTAATCTTATTTGAAGTACTAACATATGATATTTGTGTTTTAGGTTGCAGGTTTAATGGAGCCCATTTGGAGTTGAGCATGCTTAGGGTTTTTGTGCTTCAATGTTAAATTGATCGTTTACTATCCTTGGTTTATAATTGATTAATTAAAGTCATGTTTTTTTGAAACCCTAGACTAATATTTTCCCTAGACATTTTAATTCAAATTTAAATTTGATGGGAACCCTTTTTTTAAGTATGACCAATTTAATAATAATATGTGATTAGTTTAATTTTTACCTTAAGGCTTGGTCATGTTTTTAAAAACAACCAAACCTTGGGCTAAAAATCCTACATTTTGTCTATTTTATATCACATGGTCCCTTTTATTGTAGCACCATCGAGATAAAAATGTAGGGTCACTTTCATTACTTAGCCTAAGGCCTTATCCCAAAGTTTCATCATATTTATTTAATAAATGAAACCTTAGGTTAAGACCTTATGCTAAGTCATATTCTACAAGGTCACTTTTATTACTTAGCCTAAGGCCTTATCCCAAAGTTATATTATATTTATTTATATAATGAAACCTTAGGTTAATACCTTATGCTAAGTCATATTATATAGGGTCACTTTTATGACCTAACCTAAGGCCTTATATCAAAGTTCCATCGTATTTATTTATATAATGAAACCCTAGGTTAAAACCTTATGCTAAGTCATTTTATGCGAGGTCTATTTTATTCCATGTTCATCACCATGATCCAAAATCTTTGTGCCTAGGTCCTTTTATTATCATTGAGGTATTTTTTATATGTTGTAGACTTAGATTTTAAATCCTTAGACTAAAATATTCATATTTTTTAATAC
Source organism: Torreya grandis (assembly GCA_037957365.1). Lineage (NCBI taxonomy): Eukaryota > Viridiplantae > Streptophyta > Pinopsida > Cupressales > Taxaceae > Torreya > Torreya grandis. The sequence continues at coordinate 4,571,632 of JARHVA010000695.1, forward strand.
AAATAAAACCTTGGTCCGAAGTCTTTATGCTAATTCCCTTTCAAATTTTTGGGGTCTCGTATCATTTGTTTAAGCTTTAACTTAATCATTTTTATCCTAAGTCCTTTATACATGCTTGAGCCTAACTTGATATTTTATAAAATGTAGGGACCAATCACGTTCAACCACCTTAATCCTAATCTACAACATGCATTTAAGCAGAGGACCTATATCAAATGGAGTGTGATCAATGATAAAAGTAGTGGACCCCATTTTAAAGACTTAGCACCTTTTAGAAATCAATAACCAACATTATTGCACACCATCTCGATCGAGTAGAGTGAGTCAAGTCAAATATATTCAAATGAATCTCCAAGTTAACATAGGACCAACACATGGCATAACCATAAAGCCCAATACATAGATCCTAGAAGTACTGAGTAGTCAACACGTGGCACATGCAAAATGCAAAGCAAATCAGAGGAGGATAAGTCGCAGTCTTGGTAAATATTCCCCATGACTATGTTAAAATTGATAATCATGCAACCATAAAATACATTCCCATAGATGTCAAATGATGGCTATAATAATTTAAATTTGAACATAGTGATGAGCCTTGATCACATGGTTAAAATGATAGTCATGCGACTATCAAAGATGTTCCTGTGGATGTCAATTTTAACATAGTAAACTTGGACCCAAATTTAAAAAGGCAATGGATAATGATGAATAGAATGACACAGGACACCATGGAAATGCCACATTAAATCTATATAAGTGTAATGGCCAAATAAGAGACTCTGTGGATCTAGTAGTATAAAGAGTTGGGATCTAAACTTGTAATGTTTGAAATAACTATGCCATTGGAGCACTATTTATTTTTTGATCAGCTTGAAGATGGGACCATGCCTATATAGGGTAGCATCTAAGAATAATAAAGACCCTAAAATAACTATAGATCACATCATCAACCAATAGGTCCTAAGTTAGGTGAAATAGAAATATTCCTATTGTAACCAACATTGTATGATATTTTAAAATAGGATATCATTTTATATAAACACATGAAATTTGTGGGATCACAAATTATGTATAGGTCAGTTCACTAGAAAAGATCATTTGTTCTAGAACATTTAAAAGGACACTTATCCTATACACATGTTCAAATGTAAGTGGATTAGGACTAATCGACATGCTTCCTTACATCTTATAAAAGGAGCATTGCATATTGTCAAAAAAAGAGGGGAGTTCTTAGAACCAAATTACTTTTTAAACAAGGAACAGTTAATATAAGAAAGGAATTCCACCAAGGTTGTCTAGTATTTACTTATAGGAAGTGTTAGATGGTTTCTCTCTTAGTTTTTTGGTTTCACTTTTATATTTGAATGGTTCTTATGGATTAAGGATGTGTATCTTAGATGTAGAGTTGTTAATTTGTACATATACTAGATTAGTTGAAGGTTTTTAGGCTTACTTCATTTACTACACTTCTTTTACATTTAGGAAAAATGTTATTTGCTTGTAGGAATGAATATTTAAAGTGAGTTTGTTTCCTATTTGCATCATTTCATACTTACTTTTGAATCTTGCTTGATGTATGTTTTGATTTGGGCTTAAGATGTTTCATTTCATGCATTGATTAAATGCATGTTTCGATGATATGTGAACTTTGTCATAATGTCTGAAACAAGACTAGAAACATCTTTCTTTCTGCCCTACCCTTCCTTTTGCCTCTTTTTAATAAGATCACCTTAGTTTAATGGTCATTGTAAATATCCATCTTAGATTAGTTCTTATATTAGCTTTTTATCATAATTCACTATTCTTAGAACACTATACTACATATTTTACATAGATTTGTTATTTTTCCATGGTGGCTCCCAACCACCACTTAATATAACTATTGTGAAATACTCACTTCTTCTGCCTCTATTCCACCAACAAATAATAGGATTATCATAACTTGCAACTCATGCAGTGAAATCCTATAATTCTAAAATGATAAATGTTTCTTAACACTTTGGGAACCTATGGTACACATTTAGGCATCAATAGCAGGAGATTCATTGGCATTAAAAATAGGGCCTTAAGTTAGATATTTGTATATTTGTAGAATCTTTGCTCATTTTGGTGAATTATGTCTAAAGATTGATGTATTATTTGCATATTTGTCCTTTTTTAAGCATAATTGTGTAAACATTATCAATCTTTATGGTTGTAGACTAGTCTTTGGGCTCTCTTTAGCCAAAGATTGATATTCTTTGAATAAAAATAGACATTCATGCAAAGATAGTTCATGCTTTATGTATTTCCCATGTTTAAGGTTAGTAATAGCAATTTTATACAAAAATTGATTGGTTATTTGTAAATTTGAGTTCAATAGATCTCAGACATGTAAATATCCCTCTCATTCATCATTATAGATGTATCTTTGATCTTAGTTAAATATAGTCATGCTTTACATATATTTATCAAAAATTGGCTTAATGTGCAAACTTAATCATTGTGATTTTCAAAGATTAGTTTGATGCATCATATTTTAACTAGGTTTCAAAGTCACAAGCTAGACTTGCCCAAAGAAAGGCTTAGGCGATAAAATTCCCAAAGTCTCAAATGCTTCACTAGTTCAAGGTACTCATGTTTTCAAGGTATGGCTTGGCTAGGTGGTTCTTCAATCAACATGATAGGTATAATACATGATCTTCCTTGAAACCTTGAAATATATTTGCCTTATTTTAGTCCTAATAATTTTTTCACTTTTGAAGAGAATATTAAGTCATTCAAGGCTACTTTGAGATTATTAAATGTATTTCATGAAGATGTAGCTTGTAGATTATTCCCATTTACTTTTAAAGATGCTACATATGAATGGTTTTTTAACCTTCCAGAAGACTACATTACTAGTTGGAATGAATTTAACAATGTTTTTGTTGATCAATTTGGAAAAATAATTAGTCCCTATGTCTTGTATCAGTAGTTCACCATAATTAAAAGGGATGTCAATCAAATCATCAAATCCTTTAATGCTCGGTTCCAAAAAAATGTTTAGTAGAATGATAACCCATTATATACCCAATAAGGTTTTAGCCTTAGAAATTTATAAGGATGTTATAGATCCCTTGACCTCCATGTTCCTAAAAAGGTCCCTTCCAGTCATAAACACATTGACTTAGGCCTACTCTAAGGTCGTGAACATTAATGAACAAATCCAGCCTCAAGGATAGATGGCATATTTCATGCCTAATGTTAATTCAAATTGGCCCATTTAGAATGTCATTCCTAGTATACTTACTTTAACACTAGTTCAGAACCATTTTCCCTTAAGTCATACATATCCTGGCCAAAACATAGAATTCTTAGATAGTACTACTAGTGGATTTCATCCACAAAATTAGGGAACTCTAGTGTCCATAGCTAGTAATAATGCTCTAATTTGTGATCTTGAGACAATAAAAAAATTAAATGAACTGATATTATAAATGGTTTAAAAATTGAGCCTAGACTTTCATCAATTGAAAAAATAAGTAGGGAATACAAAGGAAGGCTCTGATAGAAACTATGATTCTCAAAGGTTTGATAGGCTCCAAGCAGGTCTCATGATAAAAATAATAATGAACCATCCAAAAACATACAAATAATTTTCTATGATATTGTTTTGGTTAATCATTTCAATATTTCTAAAACCTCTGAAACTGTACCTAATCAAGACTTTGTTGTAGGACATTTGGCTTTACAATAACATCTCAAGGTTTCATGCAAACCTTTGATTTTCCATTTTAAGATGAGGATGAGGATGAGCCAATTGAATAATTTGCATATGAGATGAATTGTATTCCTAAATATGTAAAAGAGATTAAAATTATGGATCAACAAGACATCATCATTAGAGCATTTGTAGATGAAGAAAAAGAATTGCTATAAATGGATATGGATCAAGTTCAAGATGATCTTTATTTATAAGGTAACCAAAAAAATAACCCACATAGATTTATTTTTGAAATGGAGAATACCCCTAAAGAAGATGATCACTGGTAGAGGTCATATCATGATTTTTTGAATGTAATTAAAGAGCTAGATATGGCTGATGATGGGATAAAAAAACACATAGATGTTTCATTTAAGGATTTAACCAATAATCTAGAGTTCCCAAAAGATGATATTATTTTGGAGGTCCTAAAACAAGATAATTTGGATCCTAATTAGATAGAATATATGTCTTCCTTCATCGAGAATGAAAATGAAGTAGGTGAGGTAGATCAAAAATTATCAAATGACTTCACAAAAAGGTTAGGAGTATGGGACCAACACATCTCTGATGATGAGATTCCAGATGAATTCCATTTATTTGATCAAGATGAAGAAGCCTTTTGGGATAACTTGGAATATTTTTGTATAAATATTGGTAATCAATTTCCACCTTAAAAAGAACCTAATGAAGACATTAGTCTAAGGATACTAGTTGAGCTACCATTATTGAATGAAGATGATATAATCCACTATCTATCTATGGATGAATCAAAACTACCACTCATGTTGTAAAGTAGGAGAATTTGAGAAGAAGATGGTTGGGTCATAGATTCATATCTTTGATCTATGCATTTGAGAATATTGATAGGAGACTGAGCTACATCACTTATAAGGCACAAGCATACAAGTGCTCCTATCCACAAGAAGAGGCCATTTAATGGAAGTAATCATGCTTTAATGTTCTTTAGTAGACAATAATTTTCCATTTGATCTAGGAGGCAAGTACTTTATATAGTTAGTTTAGGTCTTAGTTTAGTTTCTTTCTTATTCTATTTCTTGCTCTTTTTTCCTTCCTATACCTTGTTTGTATATAACTCTTATTTATATTTTTTTATTTCTTGTTCCTATATTTTAAATAAGTCATTTTAGATAATTCTTAGCTCAAGTTTTACCTAGTTGTTTAAGATCTTCATAATTCATAAATGCAGATATGACTTCTTAACATTGGTTGATCATGGTATTGAAATATTAGTTGGATGTTGTGGTCTAAAGAAACTAGTAAGGACTAATGGATAAGTTAAATATTCATTGAGATTATAAACCTTGTTCTAATCTAATCTTAGTTTTAAAAATGATTTCACATATAGGATGAAATATCAAATTATTGAAGCACAATCATGCTTTCACTTAAGAAACATTAAATGTCTAGGACAAAGTTTATAGCCAAGGATGATTGTCTAAGAATCAAACACTTGACCAAATCCATAAACCTAGATAACATGGTTCCCAGCCTTTGCTAGAAATTTGAATAATGGTGTTTGATAAAATAGAATAAGTAGCTTAATTACTATTCTAAACCATAGTCTCTGAATTCTAACATATTGCAATGTTTCCCCCAGAAGACACCATTTGTTGAGGCCAACATACCCCCATTTCTAAAAAATGGGGACCCATGTGTCAAATTAGGCAAATTTGTTCCTTTAAGATTAAAATCCACTTAATTATATTATCATTAGCATGATTGAACTTTATTTTTATTTGAAGATCATCCAAACCATGGTCTAGTTGACTTATTTGTTCATGGTTTTGCTTTAATCTTATCTGAAGTGATAACATCAGATATTTGTGTTTTAGGTTGTAGGTTTAATGTATCCCATTTGGGATTGATCATGCTTAGGGTTTTTTTGATTCAATGTTAAATTGATCCTTTACTAGCCTTGGTCTATAATTGATTAATTAAAGTCATGATTTTTTTAACCCTAGACTAATATTTTACCTAGACCTTTTAATTCAAATTTAAATTTGGTGAGAGATTTTTTTTTAAAGGGGATCAATTTAATAATACAATAGTCTTAGTTTAATTTTTACCCTAAGGCTTGGTCATATTTTTCAACACAACTAAACCTTGGCTAAAAATATTACATTTGATCTATTTTATATCACATGGTCCATTTTATCTTAGCATGGTCAAACTAAAAATATAGGATAACTTTTATTACTTAGCCTAAGGCCTTATCCCAAAGTTCCATCATATTTATTTATACAATGAAACCTTAGGTTAAGACCTTATGTTAATTCATATTCTATAAGGTCACTTTTATTATTTAGCCTAAGGTCTTATCCCAAAGTTCCATCATATTTATTTAAACAATGAAATCCTAGGTTAAAACCTTATGTTAAGTCATTTTATGTGATGTCCCTTTTGTTCTATGTTCATCACCATGGTCCAAAATCTTCATGCCTAGGTCCTTTATTATCTTTAGGGTCCTTTTTGTATGTTGCTGACTTAGCTTAAAAAACCTTAGACTAAAATATTTGTATTTAATAATACAAACAAAACTTTGGCCTAAAGTCTTTATGCTAAGTCCTTTTCAAATTCATAGGATCCCATATCATTTGTTTAAGACTTAGATTAATTATTTTTTTCCTAAGTCCTTTATACATGACCGAGCCTAACTTGATTTTTTATAAAATGTAGGGACCAATCACGTTCAAACATTCAGACCCCAATCTACAACATGCATTTAAGTGGAGGACCTAGATCAAATGGAGAGTAATCAATCATAAAAGTAGTGGACCCCATTTTAAATACTAAGCACTTTTTGGAAATCAACGTCTAGAATTGATTTGTACCATCTTGATCGAGTAAAGTGAGTCAAGTCAAATCTATTCAAACAAATCTCCAAGTTAATGTAGGACCACCATGTAGCATAATCATGGATCCCAATACAAAGAGCCTAAAAACATCAAGTAGTTAACACATAGCACACATAGAATGCACAGTGAATCAGAAGAGGATAAATGGTAGGTTTGGTAGATAGTCTCCATGACTATGTTAAAATTAATGATCATGCAACCATCAAAAATGTTCCCATAGATGTCAAATAATGGTAATGTGGATGTAAATTTTAACTATTAATGAGCCTTGATTATGTGGTTAAAATTGATGGTCACATGACTATTAAAGATGTTCTCATAGATGTTAAATGATGGTTGCATAGACATCAATTTTAACATAGTAAACTTGGACCCAAATTTTAGAAGGTAATAGATAGTGATAAATAGAATGACCTAAGATGCCATAGAAATTCCACATTAAATCTATATAAATACAATGGGCCAAGTAAGATACTCTACAGACTTAGTAGTATAAATATTTAGGATCTAAGCTTGCAATGTTTCAACCAACTACATCATTAGAGAATTATTTATCCTTCAAGCAGCTTGAAGATGGGACCATGCATATATGGGGTAGCATTTGAGAATAATTAAGACCCAAAAATAATTATAGATCACATTATTTCACTCAAATTTTTCTTTGTTTTCTATTTAAAAAGAGAGTAAAATTGATAAGAAGGGTAAGGTTGGTATAACTTGGATTTCAATTACACTCCATGATCCATATGGTTGTGAGATCTCCTCTTTGGCTTAAGAGGATGACCTACATAATAAAGAGACTAGAAAATGGTTTGTTAGCTAGGTAGGAAGGTAGACTACCTAAAAGGTTAGATTCAAAAAGTATAATGACTTCTTTGGAAGCTATCAATCGACCTTTTAAGACAAGTTAATACTGATAAAATAAGGTTGTATAACATAACTAAAAGTACTTAATTTAGGTGAAATAAATATTATTCAGAAGAAATGATTAGATTAACAAGATAACATTAAGGTGAATGTCAAACTATCAAAATATGGTTCAAGTATGGTTAGGTTATTATTTTTGGTCTATATTATGATAGAAGTCAAGAAAATAGGGTTTTGGTTGAGGTTCAGAAGTGGTTTTTACCTATTATTTTTAGGTGTCTAGTTTTACACAATGACTATCGATGATTAGGGTACTCATCAATGATAAGGGTGATCATCGATGGTTAGGGTGATCATTAATGATTAGGGTGATCATAGATGGTTATTGTTGATTCTAGTTCAAGTCAAGAAGGTTACTTGGTTGAGGTTTTAGAATGGTTTTACAAGGCAGGTTTGGGTTAGATATTGGTTATGAGGTAGAGGATAAGGTTTAGAGGTGGCTGGTTAAAGGGTTAGTTATTCAGATGACCTAAAAGAGGTTATGGGTGAAGGGTATAATTTTTAAACTAACTAATCAAAACTTGAAAACAAAGAATAATATACTTGTCTCATGATTTGATAGTTGACAGTTGATGTCTTGGATAAGTTTTAGAGCTTGCTAAATATGATTGTTGATGAAGAGATACTTGCACAAGAAGTTGATGATTGATCTTGATCTATGTTCTCTCTCCTTCTCTTGTCTCTTGATGATCTATTTACCTCCTCTCTCTCCCTCTAGTTCTCATATTTTTATACTAAATAAGGAGAGGTAAAACAAGAGGTCTGACTTGTTATCTAATTTTAACTTCATCATGGATAGGCTCAAACATGAATTAAATGAGATAATTATAAAAAGGTAGGTCAGAGTTTAATTGTTAGTTAAGTTGGTTTAGATGGTAGAACCTAACCATCAGTGATCAAGGTAATCATCAATGGCTAGGGTGATTATCAATGGTCAAGGTAACCCTTAAAGATTGATAGGGCCAAGTTAGAAAGGTTAAGGTTGGATTAGCCAAGTGGGTTTAGCTAGTAGATCAGACTAACTTGGGTTAGGTGGGTTAGGATCAATTGGGGGTCAAAAGTTTAAGGTAGGTCCAAGGGGGTCATAAGGTGGTTTTAGGGAGTTGTAACATTTGGAATTGTGGTTGAAAAATTTATGGTGTCTATATTTTTACCCTTTTTTTAATGCAACTTTGAATTAACAAGCTACAAAATAAAAATTGATTATGGGTCAAAGGTTAGGTTGCCTCGAGTATGGGAGAAGGTGTTCCCCCTCAAACCAATAATTAATGAGGTAAAACCAAATTGAGTACATGTTTGATGAGGTGGGTGAATGTGATAAAATATTTGGACATCATGAAGATGGGTGATAGGCTAGGCACTAAAGTGTAAACAAGTGCACAAAGTGTGATAGCCAAGATCATGCAATGACTAGGTTTCCCTAGCTAATAACAATAAATTTTAGTGATATAAATACAAGTGACAAGTGGACGACATGATTGTAATTAGGTATGGTAGCTAGGTACACTCATAAACATAAGTCTCCTAAGTGATGTCTACATTTTGATGGGTATCTAAGGTAGGAAGTGCTCTTGATGAAAACATAAACTAGTTAAATGTCATATGTATTTGAGATAGGAAGTGCTCCTAAAAGGACACAATGGGTTTTGGTAAGCACAAGGTGGTGAAAGTTCAAAAAGGTGGTCAACATGGAAATTATTGTCATTGAAGTCAAAAAGACTAGGCAAAAGTCATCAAAAAATACACACTAGTTGGGCCAAAATAGACTAATGGTGAGATGACAAGGTGGTCAGGGTGGGTGGAGAAGGTAGTCTCCATGGGTGGGTGATAGGTTTGTGTAAAAATGTGATATCTAATGGTTGGGTTCAAAAATTTAAGGTTGGGTTGTATAGAAAGGTGATATCGAATGGTTAGTTTATGGAGAAAGGTAATCTCCAATGGTTGGTGGTGTTCAAATTGGTTGTCCAATTTTGGGTACCACTTGGTTTGGTAAAAATATTCCCCATTTCCTAGTGAAAGGGTGAAAAGTGGGTATTTGTGGGTGTTAATGACCAAAAAAAGGAAGACAAATCTTGACAAGGTTATCATGAAAGTAGGAGTAGGCTAAACACTCCAATTGGCAAAGACCATAATGGCAAGATGGGTGGGCTTATGAACATGAACCCTTCTTTCTTTGCTTAGTTGTTAGTTCATTGTTTTAAAAGGTATATTGATCTTGAAGTGTCAAGTAAGCTCAAAATCCCTTGATTTTATAGATGGTAAAAAGGAATATGGGTGAAAGTGTGACCTTCTTGTGAGGAAAACTTGTTCCTTATGTAGTTAACCTAAGAACCATGATAGACAAGTACATGCTCTAAGTTTGGTATATATTTATTGATGTGGGATGTGTATGAATGATGTGTGAAATAAGATTTAAGCTTTATTGGGATTTATTTGTTTTTGACTTTTGACTTGAGGTCATTTGATTACTTTAAGTTGATAGTTTTGGGAAGCTGATCAATGTAGAAAGCATTTACGTGATTGCTTTCTTGACAAATGTTTGGTTTAGCCATCCTCTAAGGGAGTTGTCTAAGCTTTTAATTTTTTAATTTTTATATTTGTCCTTTGAGGGATCAGTCTACCTTGTTAAGCAATTTTTTGGTAGTTTTGGGTATCTATCCTTTAAGGGGGTAGTCTACAATGCTAGAGATATTGACCCAAGTGATATTTGGTATCCCAAATTGAATGTTATGTTGGTTTAGACATGGACTAGTCTATATAGGCTTAAAATTATTTCTTTTATAGAGGAAAAAACATATCTCAAAAAGGTGAATGATGGGTGAAATAGGTTTAAGTGATAATGACCATAGGGATTTATCCTATAAGGGGCAAAAAGTGTCTATGAGAGTCATGACATAAGTAGAGCCATGGTACCCATTCTTAGGATTAGGCTAAAGTTGTTATGAATAATCACATGATCTTATTTTAATTAGTTTTCCTTAAAATAAGGAAATGAAGGTGGATGAAAACAAGGGATGAGTTTAAATGAGACACAAGATGACAAAGAAGTTGGTTTAAAAAAAGAACGAGATATGAATTCAAAACATTGAGGGGTTTAGATTTTGATATGCCCAAAATCCACACTTACATGTAAATGGTTTGATCTAATTAGGATAAAATAGGTCCCCCAATCACTTTTGGATACTTGATTAGACATGGAAAAGACTCTAGGTTAGGTAGAGTAAAAAATGGCACGGTTGGTTAGGTGATGGTGGCTAAATTTTAGTTAACAATAATGTTGGTTGATTTGTGGTTTGGTTAGGTAAATTTAGGTGTGGTTTGGGTTATTTCTAAAAGGTTGGTCAAATTCAAGGTTTGTTTAATTTTATGGTTGTTTTAGTATTAGGATAGGCATAGGTTGAGGTATAAGTGTTAAGGGTTGGCTTGGTCATTGGTTAATGTTGGGATTATTGCATGGTCGAAGCTTTTGGAGGAAGAATTCCCCTGGATGTTCTTTCCATGAATGTTGAGGTGGGAAAAGATTCCAAATTAAAGACATGGGTTAGTAAAGAGGGTTTAGGAAGGGTAAAGATGACTTCATTTACCTCCTAAGGGTTGTTAGTTATTATTTTCGATTTCAAGTTGTAGGTGGTGGTTTAGGTAGGATCTTTGTTATGGTGTTATGGTAAGGGAAACATTATTGGGTTAGATTTGGGTAGGTTTGAGGTCTAGAAATGATGTTGGGAACATCATCCTAAAATAGAGGTGGGGTGGACAAGAGTGTTGAATTATTCCAATGAGGGAACTTAGGTGAGGTGTGGGTAGCTTTGATAAAAGGGTAGTTGAGATTCAAGAAATCTTAAATGAAGGGTTGATTTTGGTTTGTGTTGATAGATAAGTTGTTTATGGTTGGATTAGAATTTGGGTTGATCATGGTTGATTGATTTGGTTTAGAAGTTTTCTTGATTGGTTGAGGGAGGTAGGATGGGTGGTTGATTCATCTTGTTTGTTTGGTTTGCTTGGTAATGTAAGGTGATAAATATTTGACCATGTTCAAAAGGGAATCAAACAAAAGACAATGTATTTAGGTAGATGAAAACTAGAATATTATATATTAATTAAATGGGTTTGATTTTACTTGATGTTGGGTTATATTTAGTTATAGTCTAGGTGTTTTGAGCTTGGGTTGGATCCATTAAAAGGGGAAGTAGAAGAGATGGGTTGGTTTCCTAAATGATGGTTTTAAATGAAAGTTGAGAAGGCTCTTCTTGGTCAAAAATTGGGTGGTTTAAGTTTGATTCTTCCTTAGTGATTATTTCAAAATGAAGTGAAAAAGGGTGCACTTGGTTAACAAGTAAATTGGTTGGGGTTTTGATTATGGTTTCCCTAGTTATAGATGCACTAAGGACAAAATCTAATGAAGGTACCTCATTATGTTGAGGGATTTGATTATGGGATTGCAAAATAATGGGTGAATAAAGAGGTTCAATGATTTATTTCTTGAAGACACTCAAGTATAGGTTGGGGGGAGCATGGATAATATCATTTGGAACCTCCTTTTGATCAATAATATTTTGGACAAACATCTTAAAAGACCCACATCTATCTACCACATGTTTATTTGTGCGATGATACATAAAATACTCATTATCTATAAAATAAGTGGGTTTTGGAAGATAAAAATTAATGGGTTTGATTTGAGGGAGTATAATGATAGAATCCCTTAAAATTTTGTCGAGGATTGAGGCATATGATTCCCCCAATAGGGTATACTACCTAGAAAGAGGGTGCACCAATGGTTCTTGAGGTTGTGAGCTAATTGGTTGGTTTGGTAAAGTTGGTTGGTTGAATAAGTTGGATTAACTTGATAAGTTTGAGTGATTTTATGGGTTGGGTATGATTGATAAGGTTGGTAGGTTGGACAAATTTGGTCAATAATTATTGGTTTGATTCGGTGAGATTGGTTGGTTTAATAAGATTGGTGGGTTCAAAAAGTTTGGTTAGTAGGACAAGGTAGATAAGGTATGTTTTTTTGATAATTTGTATAACATTTAGGTATTTTATGGATTTTACATTGTTGATATGGAGGGTAGGTCCAATATGGTAGGGTGAATTCTTAAGTTTGGTTGGTTCAATATGGTAGGTTGATAGTTATTGGCTGAATTTGATGGGGTTGATAAGGTTAAAAAGGTGGGTAAGGTAGGTTTTCTTGATAGGTTTGTGTTGATGCTTCTAATTACCTCAAAATTGATCTTCATTGTTGATGAACACTTCTCATTTTAGGATTCAAAGAATCCAAGGCATGAGTTGCAGTTTGTGACAATTATGTGATGTCTGTGGTGGAATAGAAGTAGAGTATGAGAACTGTCCAAAATATTTATTTAATTTGGTGTATGGGAGCCACCAAGTTCTATATATTTGTGATAATTAAATCCAATAAGTTAATATAAATGGATATTAACAATGATCTTTAAACTAGGTGAGTTTTTCTAAAAAAATAAAAAAAGAAAGGGTAAGGCAGAAAAGAGAACGTGGTTTCAAATTCCCCTCTCAAATATTATGAAAAATTTTCTAATTAATTTTAGCATACATGAACAAATTTTTGGTTTAAAATAATATAAAATCATATTGCATCACAAACCAAGCAAGCTTCAAAGGAGATATATAAATCACAAGTAAGAGCCAAGTTTACTTTAAAAGTTTTCTACTATAACCTGAATAGTGTATGGACATCCAAATGCAGAGTAAATAAAATGAAGTATACCTAATATATTTTTATTTAATCTAAAATTAGCACAAATTAATATCCCTATGATATAAAATGTATAGAACCATTCAAATTTAAGATAACAACATGCTATTGAGAGATAACATTGGCTTTCAACAAACTATTCAAACAATCTTTTTAGAATTACATAGTTGTATTGAATTCTCTTTTGTATACAAATTGCTTGGAGTCTCTCCCTTTACAAAATGGTAACTTTTGACTATTTATAGGAAAAATAGGTAGTATATTGGTTATCTTTTTAAAATAACCATGGTCTTATAAGGACAACTATCTTTAATATGAAGATTACAATGCAAAAGGCTTTCTACACCAATTTTGACAAAAGGACTAATATATGCTAATAGAATACCATATATATTACAAAAGAATATTATTTTATGTTACATTGGTGGGTCCTTTGGGTTACTACTTGAGGATGTTCTTCACCTTAATATATTATTCTCTGATTAGCTCAAAATCTATTGTAGGCTTCATCAAATAATCCTCTTCTTGACCTACTAATGTGTTAAATTCTTTGTCAATCTTGGCTTTAAGTTTTTGAATGCATTGGGCCTCTACAATATACTTCCCTAATGTAATTATGATGTCAAGTACCTTCTAATTGTCCTTGATAGGCTGGCCTTAGTTGTCCTTGATGTTCTAGATGAAGGTACTGACCCTTTGCTTAAAATATTCATCCTCCATTAAACCTGTGGCATTGGTTTTAGATGGGTTTACCAATAGTGCCTTTAATAACTTCTCCATTCTTGCTATCAAGCCTTTGTCCTCCTCTATGAATCTATTGACACTGTCACACTAGTTACTTAGGGCCAATATATTATCTTCAATGACTCTTAGAAGGGTATGCAAATGATTCAACTTGATGATCTTGACACCCTAAACATTCTTTCTATTATGGACATTAATCAATTTAGTTACCTGATCTCTAGAGTTATACCACTAAGTAATTAAAGCTTATGCTTTCCCAATTTTATGGGTAAAGGTATTTCATCTAAGATTTAGGGCCTTCAACCCTTCAAATGTGTCAAATAAGGATGTATTCAATAGCTTCATTATATCCTTAGGGACTGAGAATGTAACCTATGCTTCCAAGTCTTTCTTCTCCTTTTCTATATTGGTGATCCTCTATTACATCACCTAGATTCCAGCCAATGTCATTGCTAAATGGGCCACCACCAAACTTACCATATCCTCTTGATGGATGGGATGTTCCCATACTTCCTACCCTTGTATAGGAGTTAGGCCTACAAAATATTCTACCTTTTGAAAGGTGAAATCCTCAGTGCCAATAATAGATTTCTTGGTTGTCATCCTTTCAAACCCTTATATATCCATACTATACATGATAATGTCTACTAGTTCAGAGAGTTTGGGTGTCTCTAGGGTTTCAATCCTAGTTTCACTTGATGATCTTGGGTCTTTTATTTTCTTAGAACTTTCTTTGGTTGCTTGAACAATTCTTTCTCCTTCATGAGCTCCTTGATCCAGGGTTTGATATTTTCAAGGGGTTATCCTCCTATAGAGATGGTAATTGCCATTGAGTGTGATTGGGAAGGAACCTTTTGGAGTTTCCCATATATGAACCAATTAGGAATGACAGGTCTATGTATGGGGAAATCATCACTAAATAAATTTACTTCACTAGTGGGATGGGCCCATGTCACCTTTGGTCTTTTAAAGGACTTAAGGATATGGGAAAACTCAACTTCCCTTTTTTTTTTGATAGGGACCAGTTCCAATGTCATTTATTTTCCCTTTTCTTCCTCACCTATTTGGGGTCCTTCAATTTGTGCCACCTCAGTTGTGGCTCCCTCATCTTCTTGATCAGACTCATAGGTCTCTATAAGTTCCTTGAAGAATTCTTTCACCATCACATATGGTTCTAGGAAACCATATCAAAGTGTTCCACTGGAGAAGATGGTTTTGGAGGTTGGGCTGATGATGAAGGGCCTTCTCCAAGCTTTTCTTCTAGTTTCTTCTCACCAAGTCCTTGAATTTGGAGTGATTGCTATTGTGGATAAATTAGAGGTCTATTATAAGTGGAAGGTAATAGTTTATACTGTGATGGGTTTATTTTCCATTTCTCCCTAGCTAATTTCTCTTCTCTTTGTAGTCTGTGTTCAAGCTTGAAACCATGCTACCTATACCTAGCAAGGACTTCCTCAAAGTCTATAGATTTGGTGTAAAAATGGTCATATGGACCAACCCTATGCTCATAGGTTACATTGATTATTTGATTTGACTACAAATGAGGGACAACCTTATTATTGGGGTCCCATTCCTTTAGGTCATCCTTTTGAAAGCAAAAGGCATCCCTATGTCTGGGCATGATGTCCAATTATTTCTAGTCCTGGATCAAATTTATCCCAATCAAGAATGGGAAGGGATGTATAATACCCTTACTTTTCTCCCTACAAACATTATCAATTCCTTGGAATATTTGGTGAGAATTTTCTTGTTTAGACAACTTGAGGGGGATATAGACATGCAACCTGAATGGTTGGGTCATGATCCCTTCTATTCTGATAATGATATAGTCTAGATAGTACCAAATATATCCCATGAGTTCAACATACTTCTTGAAAAGAGGGTGCATCTTGGGCATGGGGTTCCCTATTATATTCTTGACCAAAGTAGGATATATATATAATCACAAATGAACTTCATATGAACTTTGTACTTGAAGATGTGTAGCTTTGCATAGTGATGGAAAATGGTAATTTTGCTATGGGAGGACCAATTCTTGACACAAAGAATATGAGTGGATGTTATTAATGAGTCCAATAGCTAGGACATCATGGTAAATTTTTGGATTGTCCTTTTCTTAATTCCATAAAATTGTGTCCCTAAGTGGATGTTAATCAACTCTCCAATAGGTGGAGTTAGTTTCTCTTCCACCATGAAATATATGTAGGAATCCCATCTGGGGTCAACATAAGTTATGGTGGATGCCTTTCAATCTCTACACAATAGGGTCATAATGATCCTAATCCCTTCCCTAAATTTAATGATAGGCATTTTACCATCATGGTTCCTAGTTACATGAGTTCCTTAGATTAACTAAGGTCTCAGCATAACATCTATATTATGTTGGGTAGTAAATTATTTCATGGAGGGGAGTTATATGTGAGCTCTAGGGAGCTTATAGTAGCCTTCAAAAGCTATTGGGGAAATATAGGTAATTCTAATTAACCCTCCTTCTTTGATGATCTAGTCATTATTTATTCTATAATCAACAACATGGGTGCAAGGATGTCAATGCAATGTAATACCTTAGGTTTAGCAGCAACTTGATGAAGACTTGTCATTTGGATTCCAACTAGGTCCTCAAACTTTCTCTTGGTTACTACCACCCTTTGTTCACTAGATGATAGAGGTTGTAGCTCCTCAATTGTGAAGAAAATCTTGGACCAATTCTTTATGCCATTAGCCAATGCTCCTATGTCCAATTCAATATCTCCAAAGCATCTCCCTTCATGGTCTATAGATAGATACATATCTATATCTTCTTTCCATTATTGCCTTAACACTACCATGATCTCAATTACCTTGGAATATGACTAGTCTTAATGCTTAGGATGACACTTTGAGCTTGCTTAGTGCAGTTATGTCCTTAATAGTCAAGTTTTGAGGCTTTAATTCAAGGTTTAGGGCCTTAATTTAGTCTAGTAGGGTTTTTAAGGCTTTGATGGTGAAGGTTATGGATTTCATAAATACATTCATGTCTCAGATCTTATGGATGACACTATTTACGCAAATCCTATCTTTTTAGGCACGTTAAATATTAGGGTTATCCTTTAGTACTTACATGGAATTTACGTGGAACTCCTTAAGATTGTTCCCATGGGAATCCCTTTGAAAATTATCCATTGGATTTTAAATAAAGAATTTTATGTCACACTATTGGAATATGATTTTAGGATGAATGTGAGCCTTTGATTAAGATCTTGGGGGTCCTTTCTGATTCGTGGCTCAGGTCCTGGATGACCCAATTATGACAAGTGGTGCATTATAGCTTCCTTGGGAAATGACTATATGTGGTTCATCCACATGTCAAACTATCAGGCTATAGGGTCCTTGGTTAAAAAGTCCACCTTCACTTCACACCATAGGCTCAAGATCAGTGATGGAGTGAGAATTATCGATCATGATCCATGAGGTCAAAATTGATTGATTACGCATTTAGTTGTGGTTAAATTTGATGGTCTTGCTAACATAAAAGACATACTCATTAATGTTAAATTATGAGAGCATGACTATCAAATTTAAGCTCTTGATGTTCCTTTGGCCGAATGATAGCATGCCATGCATTATGTTCTCAGTGCTCTCAAGACTTTGGGGTCAACAGAGTCCATTAGATTAAGCTAGGAGATGAATGCAAACTGTTGATCATGATCTGAGAGGCTACTTTAATTGGCCCAACTTTAGGGGCTCTTTTATCTCATGTTATTGGAGCAAGGTCACCAGGTAAATGTAGATAGTCAGATCCTGGAAGATGCATGAATATTAAGTTAGTTTTTGAAGTACATAGGCTTAAGCTGAGGGGTTAACCTTAGATTAATAGTATTAAAAAACACTATGATCTAAGTTTTAATGTGATAAGCCTAATGTTTAAACATTTATAAAGTCCCCTTTTGGACTAAGGATAAAAGTTTGGATGTGTTTTATTTTTAAGGCCTTGCTAACATCAAAGATATCCTCATAAATTTCAAATGAAAAGAGTAAGGTCATCAAAATAAATGTCGTAGAAACTTTTATGGTGAGTGGGGTTTACTACATAGTCCATCCTAAGATGATCTCACACCATTAGATCAAGAATCTGAGGAAGTAAGGACCATTGTATCTGCATCCAGGTTAAAACATCAAATTAGAGTATGATATGTGTAGTGATTCAGACTAAAGTTTAGGATCGTCAAGGCATCATCTGTGTTGAATAAACACCAAGACATTTTAGGATTAAAACTTAGGATAAACATTGATAAGGTCTTAGTCTAGGATGAAAAGGGGCTAGTGGACATAACATTTAATGGGTTTAGGATGTATTTAAAAGGGGGAAGGAACATAAAAGGGGAATTAAGTATAATTTTATGTCAAGGTTCAGGCGTAGTTGAAAACATAGCTGAGCTTTAATGTAAAATTAAACTTAGGGTGTGTTTTTTTAAAAGGACCAATTCTCACTAAATTTTCTCCCATGAAAGTTTGAATTTGAATTATTATGGTTTTTTCTTAGGAACCCTACTTTCCTCAATGAAACCTGCACTTAGCCATCCAAGGGTAATCATCAATAGGGTTACCACATAAAGCATAATTAAACATGTAAGGACCTATCCTTTTTCAAGTGAATGATATTCAAATTCTAAAAATAATAACCTCATGAAATCTAGACTAGGATACAAATGTTTTAAAACATTTTCAAGGGTCTCTATTTTACAAAGCAAAAAAAATGGGGTATGTTGGTCCCAACAATAGTTTGATAACATTGGTAAGGGTGATAAGATTAATTGGCTAGAAAAGTTTGTTTGATATTTATTAGTTGGTTGATTATTTGTTTGATTTGATGAGGTTGATAGTGGTTGTTTTGATAGTGGTTAAGTTGATAGTTGTTGGGTTGATAGTTGTTGGTGGTATGACTAGGTGATAGACCAAATCTTGGTTTTGAGATTAAAAAAGGTTTCCATAAATGAGGTATAGGTTATTGATATGATGGTTGAGGTAGGTAATCAAAAGTTTGATACAATTGAGGTAATTGATATGGTGGTTGAAATAGGTAACCTAAATATTAGTGAGGTTGAGATAGTTGAGGTGGGTTATGACAAGGGTCTAATAAGGGTTGAAATTTTATTGGTTGGATGAGGTGATGATCAAGTGGTTATTGAAAGGTTGTCAATTAGTTTTAGTTGAGGTTGAATTGATTAAAATCAAGGTTAGTTTGGTTATAAGTGAGGATGCATTGATTTTAGGTGAGGTTAGGTTGATTATAGGTGAGTTTGGGTTGGATATAGGTAAGGTTGGGTTGGTTGTAGGTAAGGTTGGGGGCATAAGTGGATCTTGATGCAAGGTAACATTATAAGGCAAGAGGGTTGTCTTATAGGAGTCTAAAAAAGTTAGTATCTCCTAGAAAAACTATAGGAGGGCTCTCCATTAAACAAGACAGTGAAGATAAGGTGGATGAAGTCAATATGGTATGAGATTTCTAAGGGAAGTTAGATTAATAACAACTCAAACAAAGAGAAGACAATAAAAAATCAAAGAAGATAAAACATATGCTAAAGCACATTAAATCCTAAGGTTATTTTTAGTCTCTCTTGTGGCTCATGCCTTAAGTTTGAATTACGTGACTCAATTAGGATTGTAGAAAGGGTACTAGCCAAAAAATCTATGGTTGGTTTTAGGTTGTTTAGGCTCTCAAAAAGAATTTGTATTGGGAATAAATATGTGGCTTGGTATTCGGACCTACCCCCTTACTTCACACACCATAGTGATAAGGGTGTTAGGTGCTTAGATAATATATACCAGTTTCTAGAGTTTATACTCAACTAGAGAGATAAGTTGGTTCTCCCCTTGGTAATGACCTCCAAGTAAGATAATTTAGAAAGGGTAAGGTGACCACTTGGTGATGAAATCCTAGTCAGGCCTTATCTCAAGTTTATTTGATGTTTGATTGATGTAGTTGGTTTGGTTTAGTGTGTGCAACAAAAGTGATGATAAAATAGGATTACATTACCTTAATTTAAACTATGTCAGCTACACTTGCAAGCAACCAATCACATTCAATCACTTTAATCATAATTTACAACATGCATTTAATCAAATGACCTAGATCAAATGGAGTGTGGTCAATGATAAAAGCAGTGGACCCCATTTTAAAGATTGTGCACCTTTTAGAAATTAATAACCAACATTAATTCACACCATATCGATCAAGCAGAGTGAGTCAAGTCAAATCTATTCAAATGAATCTCTAAGTTAGCATAAGACCACCACATGGCATAACCATAAAGCCCAATACATATATCCTAGAAGCACTGAGTAGTCAACATGTGGCACATGCAAAATGGAAAGAAAATTAGAGGATGATAAGTGGCAGTCTTAGTAATATTCCCCATGACTATGTTAAAATTGATAATCATGTAACCATCAAATACATTCCCATGGATGTCAAATTATGGTTTTAAGAATGTCAATTTGAACATAGTAATGAGCCTTGATCACATGGTTAAAATGACAGTCATGCGCTGTCAAAGATGTTCTTTTGGATGTCAATTTTAACATAGTGAACTTGGGCCCACATTTTAAAAGGCAATGGACAATGATGAATAGAATGACCCAGGACACCATGGGAATGCCATGTTAAATATATATGTGTAATGGACCAAATAAGAGACTCTGTAGATCTATTAGTATAAAGAGTTGCGATCTAAACTCATAATGTTTAAACCAACTATGCCATTGGAGCACTATTTATTTTTTGAGCAGCTTGCAGATGGGACCATGCCTATATAGGGTAGCATCTAAGAATAATAAATACCCTAAAACAATTATAGATCACATCATCAACCAGTAGGTCCTAAGTTATGTGAAATAGGAATATTCATATTATAACCAACATTGTATGATATTTTAAAATAGGATATTCTTTTATATAAACATGTGAAATTTATGGGAGCACAAATTGTATATAGGTCAGTTCACTAGAAAAGATCATTTGTTCTAGAACATTTGAAAGGACACCTATCTTATACACATGTTCAAATGTAAGTAGATTAGGACTAATCGACATGCTTCCTTACATCCTATAAAAGGAGCATTGTCAATTGTCAAAAAAAGAGGGGAGTTCTTAGAACCAAATTACTTTTTAAACTAGGAGGAGTTAATATAAGCAAGGAATTCTACCAAGGTTGTCCAGTATTTACTTGTAAGAAGTGTTAGATGGTTTCTCTCTTAGTTTTTTGGTTTCACTTTTATATTTGAATGGTTCTTATGGAATATGGATGTGTATCTTGGATGGAGAGTTGTTAATTTGTACATATACTAGATTAATTGAAGTTTTTAGGCTTACTTCATTTATTGCACTTATTTCACATTTAGGGAAAATGTTATTTGCTTGTAGGAGTGGATATTTAAAGTGAGTTTATTTCCTATTTGCATCATTTCATACTTTCCTTTGAAGTTTGCTTGATGTATGTTGTGATTTGGGCTTAAGATGTTTCATTTCATGCATTGATTAAATGCATGTTTCCATGATATGTGAGCTTTGTCATAATGTTTGAAACAAGACTAGAAACATCTTTCTTTCTTCCCTACCCTTCCTTTTACCTCTTTTTAATAAGATCACCTTAGTTTAATGGTCATTGTAAATATCCATCTTAGATTAGTTTTTTATCATAATTCACTATTCTTAGCATACTATACTACATATTTTACATAGATTTTCTATCCTTCCATGGTGGCTCCCAACCACCACTTAATATAAATATTTTGAAATACTCAATTCTTCTACCTCTATTCCACCAACAGATAATAAGATTATCGTAACCTGCAACTCATGTAGTGAATTCCTATAATTCCAAGATGATAAATGTTTCTTAACACTTTCAACACCTATGATACACATTTAGGCATCAATAGGAGGAGCTTCATTGGCATTAGAAAGAGGGCCTTAAGTTAGATATTTGTAGAATCTTTGCTCATTTTGGTGAATTATGTCCAAAGATTGATGTATTATTTGCATATTTGTGCTTTTTAAAGCATAATTATGTAAACATCATCAATCTTTATGGTTTCAGACTAGTCTTTGGGCTTCCTTTAGCCAAAGATCAATATTCTTTGAATATCCATAGACATTCATGCAAAGGTAGTTCATGCTTTATGTATTTCCCATGTTTAAGGTTAGTAATAGCAATTTTATACAAAAATTGATTGGTTATTTGTAAATTTGAGTTCATTACATCTCAGACATGTAAATATCCCTCTCATTCATCATTCTAGATGTATATTTGATCTTACTTAGTTAAATATAGTCATACTTTACATATATTTATGAAAAATTGGCTTAACATGCAAACTTAATCATTGTGATTTTAAAAGATGAGTTTGATGCATCATATTTTAAATAGGTTTCAAAGTCACAAGCTAGAATTTCCCAAGGAAAGGCTTAGGTGAGAAAATTCCCAAAGTCTCAAATGCTTCACTTGTTCAAGGTACTCATGTTTTCAAGGTATGGCTTGGCTAGGTGGTTCTTCAATCAACATGATAGGTATAATACATGATCTTCCTTGAAACCTTGAAAGATATTTGCCTTCTTTTAGTCCTAATAATGTTTTCACTTTTGAGGAGTATATTAAGTCATTCAAGGCTACTTTGAGATTATTAAATGTATTTCATGAAGATGTAGCATGTAGATTATTCCCATTTAATTTTAAAGATGCTACATATGAATGGTTTTTTAACCTTCCAGAAGACTACATTACTAATTGGAATGAATTTAACAATGTTTTTGTTGATCAATTTGGAAAAATAATTAGTCCATATGTCTTGTATCAGTAGTTCACCATAATTAAAAGGGATGGCAATGAGATCATCGAATCCTTTAATGCTCGGTTACAAAAAAATGTTTAGTAGAATGATAATCCCTTATATACCTAATAAGGTTTTAACCTTAGAAATTTATAAGGATGTTATAGATCCCTTGACCTCCATGTTCCTAAAAAGGTACCTTACAGTCATAAACACATTGACTTAGGCATACTATGAGGCCGTGAACATTAATGACCAAATGCAACCTCAAGGCTAGATGACATATTTCATGCCTAATTTTAATTCAAATTGGCGCATTTATAATGTCATTCCTAGTATACTTACTTTAACACTAGTTCAGAACCATTTTCCCTTAAGTCATACATATCCTAGCCAAAATCTAGAATTCCCAGATAGCACTACTAGTGGATTTTATCCACAAAATTAGGGAACTCTAGTGTCCAAAGCTAGTAATAATGCTCTAATTTGTGATCCTGAGACACCAAAAAATTCAAATGACTTGATATTAGAAATGGTTTAAAAATTGAGCCTAGACTTTCATCAATTGAAAAAACAAGTAGGGAATACAAGGGAAGGATCTAATAGAAACTATGCTTCTCAAAGGTTTGATAGGCTCCAAGCAGGTCTCATGATAAAAACAATAATGAACCATCTAAAAACATACAAATAAGTTTCTATGATATTGTTTTGGCTAATCATTTCAATATATCTAAAACCTCTGAAACTATACCTAATCAAGACTTTGTTGTAGGACATTTGGCTTTGCAGGAACATCTCAAGGTTTCATGCAAACCTTTGATTTTCCATTTAAATATGAGGATGAGGATGAGCCAATTGAAGAAGTTTCATATGAGATGAATTGTATTCCTAAAGATGTAAAAGAGATTTAAATTATGGATTAACAAGACATCATCATTAGAGTATCTATAGATGAAGAAAAAGAATTGCTATAAATGGATATGGATCAAGTTCAAGATGATCTTTCTTTAGAAGGTAACTAGAAAAATAACCCACGTAGATTTATTTTTGAAATGGAGAATACCCCTAAAGAATATGATCACTGGCAGAGGTCATATTATGATTTTTTGAATGGAATTAAAGAGCTAGATATGGATGATGATGGGATAAAAAAACACATAGATGCTTCATTTAAGGATTCAACCAATAATCTGGAGTTCCCAAAAGATGATATTATTTTGGAGGTCCTAAAACAAGATAATTTGGATCCCAATTGGATATAATATATGTCTTCCTTCATCAAGAATGAAAATGAAGTAGGTGAGGTAGATCAAGAATTATCACATGACTTCACCAAAAGGTTAGGAGTATGGGACCAACACATCTCTGATGATGAGATTCCAAATGAATTCCATTTAGTTGATCAAGATAAAGAAGCCTTTTGGGACAACATGGAATATTTTTGTACAAAGATTGGTAATCCATTTCCACCTTAGAAAGAACCTAATGAAGGCATTAGTCTAAGGATACTAGTTGAGCTACCATTATTGAATGAAGATGATATGATCCACTATCTTTCTATGGATGAATCAAAACTACCACTCATGCTATAAAGTAGGAGAATTTGGGAAGAAAATGGTTGGATCATAGATTCATATCTTTGATCTATGCATATGAGAATGTTGATAGGAGACTGAGCTATATCACTTATAAGGCACAAGCATACAAGTGTTCCTATCCACAAGAAGAGGCCATTGAGTGTAAGTAATCATTCTTTAAGGTTCTTTAGTAGAATAAATAATTTTCCATTTGATCTAGGAGGTAAGTACTTTGTATAGTTAGTTTAGGTCTTAGTTTAGTTTCATTTTTATTCTCTATTTCTTGCTTTTTTTCCTTCCTATACCTTGTTTTTATATAACTCTTATTTATATTTTTTTCTTGCTTGTTACTAAAATCTAAATAAGTCCTTTTAGATAATTCTTAGCTCAAGTTTTACCTAGTTGTTTAAGATCTTCATAGTTCAGAAATGCGGATATGAGTTCTCAACATTGGTTGATCATGGTGTTGAAATATTAGCTGGATGTTATGGTCTAGAGAAACTAGTAAGGACTAATGGATAAGTTAAATATTCATTGAGATTATAAACCTTGTTCTAATCTAATCTTGGTTTTAAAAAGGATTTCAC
The DNA here is from genome assembly GCA_037957365.1 of Torreya grandis. Classification (NCBI taxonomy): domain Eukaryota; kingdom Viridiplantae; phylum Streptophyta; class Pinopsida; order Cupressales; family Taxaceae; genus Torreya; species Torreya grandis. Next base: position 4,596,609 of record JARHVA010000695.1, read on the forward strand.
ATATAGGATGAAATCTTAAATTATTGAATCACAATCATGCTTTCACTTAAGAAACATTAAATGTTTGGGACAAAGTTTATAACCAAGGATGATTGTCTAAGAATCAAACACTTGACAAAATCCATAAACCTAGATAACCTGGTTCCCATCCTTTGCTAAAAATTCAAAATGACTTGAAAAATACAAAAATAAGAGTTTATTGCAAAATCAAAAGCTTTCTAAGCAAAGGTGATTATGGTAATCTTCACTAGGGCTATGGACACCTAGCTGGTAGTGGAGCAATTCCTTGAGTGGATCCAAATGCATCTCTATTAGGGATATGGATGCATGGCTAGTAGTAGATAAATTCCCAAGCCTTCCTTGAGCTAAAACATGGTTCTCAATGAATAGTTAGACATGTTAAAATTTAATGTGAATGATCAAAGCCATGAATTTGGAGGTTGTTCTCTAAATCCTTTGGCAATAAGTGGAATCAAAGCACATACATGACATGACTGAGTTTTGATGTTTGATATTAATTTTTCATATTCAAGATTTGTTTTAACCATGAACAGATCTAAATAATGGTGTTTGATCAAATAAAATAAGTAGCTTAATTACTAGTCCTAACCATAGTCTTCAAATTCTAACATATTAGTATGTTTCCCCCAGAAGTCACCATTTATTGAGGTCAACATACCCCCATTTCTACGAAATGGAGACCCATGTGTCAAATTCAGCAAATTTGTTCCTTGAATATTAAAATCCACTTAGTTAGATTATCATTATCATGATTGCACTTTATTTTTATTTGAAGATCATCCACACCATGGTCTAGTTGACTTATTTGTTCATGGTTTTGCTTTAATCTTATCTAAAGTGCTAACATTAGATATTTGTGTTTTAGGTTGCAAGTTTAATGTATCCCATTTGGGATTGATCATGCTTAGAGTTTTTGTTATTCAATGTTAAATTGATCCTTTACTATCCTTGGTTTATAATTGATTAATTAAAGTCATGTTTTTTAAAAACCCTAGACTAATATTTTACCTAGACCTTTTAATTCAAATTTAAATTTGGTGAGAGAATTTTTTTTAAGGGGGACCAATTTAATAATACAATGGTCTTAGTTTAATTTTTACCCTAAGTCTTGGTCGTATTTTTCAACACAACTAAACCTTGGCTAAAAATATTACATTTGGTCTATTTTATATCACATGGTCCATTTTATCTTAGCATGGTCAAACTAAAAATATAGGATAACTTTTATTACTTAGCCTAATGCCTTATCCCAAAGTTGCATCATATTTATTTATACAATGAAACCTTAGGTTAAGACCTTATGCTAAGTCATATTTTGTAAGGTCACTTTTATTATTTAGCCTTAGGTGTTATCCCAAAGTTCCATCATATTTATTTATAAAATGAAACACTAGGTTAAAACCTTATGTTAAGTAATTTTATGTGAGGTCCCCTTTGTTTTATGTTCATCATCATGGTCCAAAATCTTTGTGCCTAGGTCCTTTTATTATCTTCAGGGTCCTTTTTGTATGTTGCTGACTTAGCTTTAAAAACCTTAGACTAAAATATCTGTATTTATTAATACAAATAAAACTTTGGTCTAAAGTGTTTATGCTAAGTCCTTTTCAAATTCATAGGATCTCATATCATTTTTTTAAGATTTAGATTAATCATTTTTTTCCTAAGTCCTTTATAAATGATCGAGCCTAACTTGATATTTTATAAAATGTAGGACCAATCACGTTCAATCATTCAAACCCCAATCTATGACATGATTTTAAGTGGAGGACCTAGATCAAATGGAGAGTAATAAATGATAAAATTAGTGGACCCCATTTTAAATACTAAGAACCTTTTGGAAATTAATGTCTAGCATTGATTTGTACCATCTTGATCGAGTAGAGTGAGTCAAGTCAAAGCTATTCAAACAAATCTGCAAGTTAATGTAGGACCACTATGTAGCATAGTCATGGATCCTAGTACAAAGAGCCTATAAACATCAAGTAACTGACACATGAAACACACAGAATGCACAATGAATTAGAAGAGGATAAATGGTAGGCTTGGTAGATAGTCTCCATGACTATGTTAAAATTGATGATCATGCAACCATCAAAAATGTTCCCATAGATGTCACATGATGGTAATGTGGCCATCAATTTTAACTAGTAATGAGCCTTGATTATGTGGTTAAAATTGATGGTCACATGACTATCAAAGACGTTCTCATAGATGTTAAATGATGGCTGCATAGACATCAATTTTAACATAGTAAACTTGGACCCGAATTTTAGAAGGTAATAAATAGTGATAAATAGAATGACCTAGGATGACATAGAAATACCACATTAAAGATATATAAATACAATGGGCCTATTAATATACTCCATGGACTTAGTAGTATAAAGATATAGGATCTAAGCTTACAATGTTTCAACCAACTACATCATTAGATAATTATTTATCCTTCAAGCAGCTTGAAGATGGGACCATGCATATATGGGGTAGCATTTGAGAATAATGAAGACCCTAAAATAATTATATATCACATTATTTCACTCAAATTTTGCTTTATTTTCTATTTAAAAATAGAGTAAAACTAATAAGTAGGGTAAGGTTGGTGGAACTTGAATTTCATTTGCACTCTATGATCCAAATGGTTGTGAGATCTCCTCTTTGGCTTAAGAGGATGACCTACATAAGAAAGAGACTAGAAAATGGTGGGTTAGCTAGGTAGGAAGGTGGATTGCCTATCAAGTTAGATCCAAAAAGTATAACTTCTTTGGAGGCTATCAATCAACGTTTTAAGACAAGTTAATACTAATAAAAGAAGGTTGTATAACATAAATGAAAGTACTTAGTTTAGGTGAAATAAATATTATTCAAAATAAATGCTTATATTAACAAGATAACATTAAGGTGAATGTCAAACTATCAAAATATGGTTCAAGTATGGTCAAGTTATTATTTCTAGTCTATATTATGATAGAAGTCAAGAAAATAGGGTTTTTGTTGAGGTTGAGAAGTGGTTTTTACCTATTATTTTTAAGTGTCTAGTTTTACATAGTGACTATCAATGATTAGGGTGATCATCAATGATAAGGGTGATCATCGATGGTCAGGGTGATCATCGATGGTTATTGTTGATTCTCTAGTCTAGGTTAAGAAGGTTACTTGGTTGACGTTGTAGAATGGATTTGCAAGGTGGGTTTGGGTTAGATATTGGTTATGAGGTAGAGGATAAGGTTCAGATGTGGCTAGTTAAGGGTTAGTTATTTAGATGACCTAAAAGAGGTTATGGGTGGAGGGTATAATTTTTAAACTAACTAGTTGAAACTTGAAATAAAGAATAATATACTTATCTCATGATTTGATAGTTGACAGTTGATGTTTTGTATAAGTTTTAGATATTTTTAAATATTATTTTTGATGAAGAGATACTTGCACAAGAATTTGATGATTGATCTTGATCTATGTTCTCTCTCCTACTCTTACCTCTTGATGATCTATTTACCTCCTCTCTCTCCCTCTAGTTCTCATATTTTTATAATAAAGAAGGAGACGTACAAAAAGAGGTCTGACTTGTTATCTAATTTTAACTTCATCATGGATAGGCTCACACATGAATTAGATGAGCTAATTATAAAAAATTAGGTTAGAGTTGAAGGGTTAGTTAAGTTGGTTCAGATGGTTGAACCTAACCATCGGTGATCAAGGTAATCATCGATGGTCAGGGTGATAATCAATGGTTAGAGTGATTTTCAATGATTAGGGTGATTTTCAATGGTTAAAGTGACCCTCGATGATTAATAGGGCTAAGGTAGAAAGGTTAAGGTTGGGTTAGCCAAGTGGGTTTAGCTAGTAGATCAAACTAACTTGGATTAGGTGGGTTAAGATCAATTGGGGGTCAAATGGTCAAGGTTAGGCCCAAGGGAGTCCTAAGGTGGTTTAAGGGAGTTGCAACATTTGGAATTGTGGTTGAAAAATTTATGGTGTCTATATTTTTCCACTTTTTGTTATCTATCTTTGAATCAAAAAGCTACAAAATAAAAATTGATTATGGATCAAAGGTTAGGTTACCCTGAGTATGGGAGAAGGTGTTCCCCCTCAAAATAATAATTAATGATGTAAAAAAAATTGAGTACAAGTTTTATGAGGTGGGTGAAGGTGATGACAAAGGTAGACATCATGAAGGTGGGTGATAGGCTAGGCACTGAAGTGTAAACAAGTGCACAAAGTGTGATAGCCAAGATCATGTAATGACTAGGTTACCATAGCTGGTAAAAGCAAATTTTTATGATATAAAGACAAGTGAAAAGTGGACCACATGACTATATTTATGCATGGTAGCTAGGTACACTCATAAACACAAGTCTCCTAAGTGATGTTTGCATTTTGATGGGTATCCAAGGTAGGAAGTGCTCCTGATGAAAACATAAACTAGTTAAATGTCATATGTATTTCAGATAAGAAGTGCTCCTAAAAAAACACAATGGTTTTACGTAAGCACAAGGTGGTGAAAGTTCAAAAAGGTGGTCAACATAGAAATTATTGTCATTGCAATCAAAGGGACTAGGCAAAAGTCATCAAAAAATACACACTAGTTGGGCCAAAATGGACTAATGGTGAGATGACAAGGTGGTCAAGGTGAGTGGAGAAGGTAGTCTCCATGGGTGGGTGATAGGTTTTTGGAAAAAGGTGATATCTAATGGTTGGGTTCAAAAAGGTAAGGTTGGGTTGAGGAGAAAGTTGATGTCGAATGGTTAGTTTATGGAGAAAGGTAATCTCCAATGGTTGGTGGTGTTTAAATTGGTTGTCTAATTTGGGGTACCACTTTGTTTGGTAAAAGGGTTCCCCATTTCCTAATGAAAGGGTGAAAAGTGGGTATTCGGGGCTGTTAATGACCTAAAAAAGGAAGACACATCTTGACAAGGTTATCATAAAAGTAAGAGTAGGATAAACACTCCAATTGGCAAAGACCATAATGGCAAGATGGGTGGGCTTATGAACATAAAACCTTATTGTTTTGCTTAGTTGTTATTTCATTGTTTAAAAAGGTATATTGATCATGAAGTGTCAAGTAAACTCAAAATCCCTTGATTTTCTAAATGGTAAAAAGGGAGATGGGTGAAAGTGTGACCTTCTTGTGAGGATAACTTCTTCCTTATGTAGTTAACCTAAGAACCATGATAGACAAGTACATGCTCTAAGTTTGGCATAGATTGATTGATTTACGATGTGTATGAATGATGTGTGAAATAAGATTGAAGCTTTCTTAGGATTAATTTGTTTTTGAATTTTGACTTGAGGTCATTTAATTACTTTAAGTTGATGGTTTTAGGAAGCTTATCAATGCAAAAAGCATCTAAGTGATTGCTTACTTGATAAATGTTTGGTTTAGACATCCTCTAAGGGAGTTGTCTAAGATTTTGATTTGTTCATTTCAATATTTGTCCTTTGAAGGATTAGTCCTCCTTTTTAAGCAATTTTTTGGTAGTTTTAGGTATCTATCCTTCAAGGGAGTAGTGTACAATGCTAGAGATATTAACCCAAGTGATATTTGGTATCCCAAATTTAATGTTATGTTGGTTTAGACATGGACTACTCTATATAGGCTAAAATTCTTTCCTTTATAGAGGAAAAAACATAGCTCAAAAAGGTGAATGATGGGTGAAATAGGTTTAAGTGATAATGACCATAGGGATTCATCCTATAAGGGGCAAAAAGTGTCTATGAGAATCATGACATAAGTAGAGCCATGGTACCCATTCTTAGGATTCGGCTAAAGTTGTGAGAAATAATCACATGATCTTATTTTAATTAGTTTTCCATAAAATAAAGAAATTAAGGTGGATGAAAATAATGGGTGAGTTTAAGTGAGACACAAGATGACAAAGAACTTGGTTTAAAAAAAGAACGAGATGTGAATTCAAAACATTGAGGGGTTTAGCTTTTGATATGCCCCAAATCCACACTTACCTGTAAATGGTTTGATCCAATCAAGAGAAAGAGGTCCCCCAATCACTTTTGGATACTTGATTAGACATGGAAAAGACTCTAGGTTAGGTAGAGTAAAAAATGGCAAGGTTGGTTAGGTGATGGGTGGACAAGAGTGTTGAATTGTTCCAATGAGGGAACTTAGGTGAGGTGTGGGTAGCTTGGATAAAAGGGTAGTTGAGATTCAAGAAATATTGAATGAAGGTTTGATGTTGGTTTGTGTTGAAAGATAAGTTGTTTATGGTTGGATTAAAATTTGGATTGATCATAGTTGATTGATTTGGTTTAGAGGTTTGCTTGATTGGGTGAGGGAGGTAGGATGGGTGGTCGATTCATCTTGTTTGTTGGGTTTGCTTGTTTGTTTGGTTTTTTTGGTAATGTAAGGTGATAAAGATTTGACCATGTTCAAAAGGGAATCAAACAAAAGACAATGTCTTTAGGTAGATGAAAACTAGAATATTATATATTAATTAAATGGGTTGATTTTAGTTGAGGTTGGGTTATATTTAGTTATAGTTTAGGTGTTTTGAGCTTGGGTTGAATCTATTAAAAGGGGAAGTAGAAGAGGTGGGTTGGTTTCCTTAATGATGGTTTTAAATCAAAGTTGAGAAGGCTCTTCTTGGTCAACAATTGGGTGGTTTAAGGTTTATTCCTCCTTAGTGATTATTTCAAAAGGAAGTGAAAAAGGGTGCACTTGGTTAAAAAGTAAATTGGTTGGGGTTTTGATTATGGTTTCCCTAGTTATAGATGCACTAAGGATAAAATCTAATGAAGGTACCTCATTATGTTGAGGGATTTGATTATGGGATTACACAATAATGGGTAAATAAATAGGTTCAATGATTTTTTTCTTGAAGACATTCAAGTCTAGGTTGGGGGGAACATGAATACTATCATTTAGAACCTCCTTTTGATCGATAAAGTTTTGGACAAACATCTTAAAAGATCCACATCTATCTACCACATGTTTGTTTATGTGATGATACATAAAAAACTCATTATATATAAAATAAATGGGGTTTGGAAGATAAAAAATAATGGTTTTGATTTGAGGTAGTCTAATGATAGAAGCCCTTAAAATTTTGTCGAGGATTGAGGCATATGATTCCCCCAATGGGGTATACTACCTAGAAAGAGGGAGCACCAATGGCTCTTGAGGTTGTGCGCTAATTGGTTGGTTTAATAAAGTTTGTTGGTTGAATAATTTTGATTAACTCGATAATTTTGAGTGATTTAATGGGTTGGTTATGCTTGACAAGGTTGTTAGGTTGGAAATATTTGGTTAATAATTATTGGTTTGATTTGGTGAGGTTGTTTGGTTTAATAAGATTGGTGGGTTAAAAAAGTTTGGTTGGTTGGATAAGGTAGATAAGGTAGGTTTTTTTGATAATTTGGGTAAGGTTGAGGTATTTGATAGATTTTACATGGTTGATATGGAGGGTAGGTTCGATACGGTAGGGTAGCTTATTAAGTTTGGTTGGTTCAATATGGTAGGTAGATAGTTATTGGTTGAATTTGATGGGGTTGATAAGGTTGATAAGGTTAAAAATGTGGGTAAGGTAGGTTGTCTTGATAGGTTTGTGTTGATGATTATACTTACCTCACAATTTATCTTCAGTGTTGATGAACACTTCTCATTTTAGAATTCAAAGAATCCAAAGCATGAGTTGCAGTTTGTGACAATTATGTGATGTCTGTGGTGAATAGAAGTAGAGTATGAGAATTGTCCAAAATATTTATTTAATTTGGTGGTTAGGAGCCACCAAGGTCTATATATTTATGATAATTTGATCCAATAATTTAATATAAATTGATATTAACAATGATCTTTAAAAACTAGGTGAGTTTTGTGAAAGAAAATAGAAAAAGAAAGGGTAAGGCAAAAAAGAGAATGTGGTTGCAAATTCCCCTCTCAAATATTATGAAAAAGTTCTAATTAATTTGAGCATACATGAACCAATTTTTAGTGTAAAATATTATAAATCCATATTTCATCACAAACTAGGTAAGCTTCAAAGGAGATTTATAAACCATAAGTAAGAACCAAGTTTACTTTAAAAGTTTTCTATTGTAACCTGAATAGCATATGCACGTCCAAATGCAGAGCAAATAAAATGAAGTATACCTAATATATTTTTAGTTAATCTAAAATTAGTAGAAATTAATATCCTTATGATAGAAAATGTGTCTCAAAATGTAGAGAACCTTTCAAATATAAGATAACAACATGCTATTGAGAGATAGCATTGGCTTTCAACAAACTATTCAGACAATATTTTTAGAATTACATAGTTGTATTGAATTATTTTTTGTATACAAATTGCTTGGAGTCTCTCCCTTTACAAAATGGTAACTTTTGAATATTTATAGGAAAAATAGGTAGTATATTGGTTATCTTTTTAAAATATCCATGGTCTGATAAGGACAACTATCTTTAATATGAAGATTACAATGCAAAAGGCTTTCTACACCAATTTTGACAAAAGGATTAATATATGCTAATAGACTAGCTTATATATTACAAAATAATATTATTTTATGTTACATTGGTGGGTCCTTTATGTTACTACTTGAGGATGTTCTTCACCTTATTATATTATTCTCTAATTAGCTCAAAATTTACCATAGGGTTCATCAAATAATCCTCTTCTTGACCTGCCAATGTGTTAAATTATTTGTCACTCTTGGCTTTGAGTTCCTAAATGCATTAGACCTCTACAATATACTTCCCTAATGTATTTATGATATCAAGGACATTCTAATTTCCTTGATAGGCTAGCCTTAGTTATCCTTGATGTTCTAGATGAAGGTACTAACACTTTGCTTGAAATATTCACACTCCATCAAACTTGTGGCATTGGTCTTAGATGGGTTTACCAATAGTGCCTTTAATAACTTCTCCATTCTTGTTATAAAGCCTTTATCCTCCTCTATGAAGCTATTGACACTATCACAGCAGTTTATTAGGGCCAATATATTATCTTCAATAACTCTTAGAAGGGTATACAAATGATTCAACTTGATTATCATAACACCCTGAACCTTCTTATTGTTATGGACATTAATCAATTTAGTTTCCAGATCTTTAAAGTTCTACCACTAAGTGATTAAAGCTTGTGCTTTCCCTATTTTATGGGTTAAGGTATTTGATCTAATAGTTAGGGCCTTCAACCCTTCAAATGTGTCAAAGAATGACTTATTCAATAGCCTCATTATATTCTTAGGAACTGAGAATGTAACATATGCTTCCAAGTCTTTCTTCTCCTTTTCTATATTGGTGATCCTCTATTACATCACCTAGATTCTAGCCAAGGTCATTGATAATTGGGCCACCATGAAACTTACCATATCCTCTTGATGGATGGGATGTTCCCCTACTTCCTACCCTTATATAGGATTTAAGCCTACACAATATTATACCTTTTGAAAGGTGAACTCCTCTGTGCTAATAATAGATTTCTTGGTTGTCATCCTTTCAAACCCTTATATATCTAGATTATACATGATAATGGCTACTAGTTCAGAGAGTTTGGATATCTCTAGGGTTTCAATCCTAGTTTCACTTGATGCTCTTGGGTATTTTATTTTCTTACCACTTTCTTTGGTTGCTTGAAAAATTATTTTTTCTCCTTCATGAGCTCCTTGATCTGGGGTTTGATATTTTCTAGGGGTTCTCCACCTATAGAAATGGTAATTTCCACTGAGTGTGATTGGGAAGGAACCTTTTAGAGTTTTCCATATATGAACTAGTTAGGAATGGTAGGTCCATGTATAGGGAACTCATCACTAAATAAATTTACTTCACTGGTGGGATGGGTCCATGTCACCTTTGGTATTTTGAAGGACTTAAGGACAAGGGAAAACGCAACTTCCCTCTTATTTTGTCTGATAGGGACCAATTCCAATGTCATTTATTTTCCCTTTTCTTCCTCACCTATTTGGGGTCCTTCAATTTGTGCCACCTCAGTTGTGGCTCCCTCATCTTCTTGATCAAAATTATAGGTCTCTACAATTTCCTTGAAGAATTCTTCCACCATATCATATGGTTTTAGGGAAACCATATCAAAGTGTTCCACTAGAGAATATGTTTTTGGAGGTTGGGTTGATGATGAAGGGCCTTCTCCTAGCTTTTCTTCTTGTTTCTTCTCACCAAGTCCTTGAATTTGGAGTGATTGCTATTGTGGATAACTTGGAGATGCATTAGAATTGGAAGGTAATATATTATAATACAATGGGTTTATTTTCCATCTCTCCCCAACTGATTTCTCTTCTCTTTGTAGTCTGTGTTCAAGCTTGAAACCATGCTACCTGCACCTAGCAAAAACTTCCTCAAAGTCTATAGCTTTCATGTAAAAATATTCATATGGACCAACCCTATGCTCATAGGTTACTTTGATTGGTCGATTTGACTACAAATTAGGGGCAACCTTATTATTGGGGTCCCATTCCTTTAGGTCATCCTTTTGAAAGCAAAAGGCATCCCTATGTTTGGAAATGATGTCCAATTATTTCTAGTCCTAGATCAAATTTATCCCAGTCAAGAATGGGAAGGGATGCAAAATTCCCTTCCTCTTCTCCCTACAAACATTATCAATTCCTTGGAAGATTTTGGGAGAAATTTCTTATATGGATAACTTGAGGGGGATATAGACATGTAACCTGAATGGTTGGGTCATGATCCCTTCTATTCTGATAATGATATAGTCTGGATAGTACCAAATATCTCCCATGAGTTTAACATACTTCTTGACAAGAGGGTGCATCTTGGGCATGGGGTTCCATATGAAATTCTTGACCAAAGTAGGATATATAAAACCACAAATGAACTGCATATGAACTTTGTACTTGAAGATGTGTAACTTTTCATAGTGATGGAAAATGGAAATTTTGCTATGGGATGACCAATTCTTGACACAAAATATGAGTGGATGTCATTAATGACTCCAATAGATAGGACATCATTGTAAAATTTTGGATTGTCTTTTTCTTAATGCCATAAAATTGTGTCCCTAAGTGGATGTTAATCAACTCTCCAATAGGTGGAGTTAGTTTCACTTCCACCATTAAATATATGTAGGAAACCCATCTGGGGTCAACATAAGTTATGGTGGATGCCTTTGAATCTATACACAATAGGGTCATAATGATCCTAATCCCTTCTCTAAATTTAATGATAGGCATTTTACCATCATGGTTCCTAGCTACATGAGTTCCTTAGATTAACTCAAGTCTCAAGATAGCATCTATATTATGTTGGGTAGTCCATTATTTGATGGAGGGTAAGTCTAAGTGAGCTCTAGGGAGCTTTTAGTAGCCTTCAAAAGCTACTAGGGTAATATAGGTAATTCTAGTTGACCCTCCTTCTTTGATGATCTAGTCATTATTTATTTTATAATCAACAAACAAGGTGCAAGGATGTCAATGCAATGTAATACCTTAGGTTTAGTAGTAGCTTGATGAATACTTGTCATTTGGATTGCAACAAAGTCCTAAAACTTTCTCTTGGTGACTACCACCCTTTGTTCACTAGATGATAGAGGTTGTAGCTCCTCAATTGTTAAGAAAATCTTTGACCAATTCTTTATGCCATTGGCCAATGCTCTTGTGTCCAATTCAATATCTCCAAATTATCTCCCTTCATGGTCTATAGATAGATACATGTCTATCTCTTCTTTCCATTATTGCCTTACTACAACCATGATCTCAATTACCTTGGAATATGACTAGTCTTGATCCTTAGCATGACACGTTGAGCTTGCTTAGTGTAGTTATGTCTTTAACAGTCAAGTTTTGAGGCTTTAATTCAAGGTTTAGGGCCTTAAGTTGGTATTGTAGGGTTTTTGAGGCTTTGATGGTGAAGGTGATGGATTTCATAAATACATTCATGTCTCAGATCTTATGGATGACACTATTTATGTAAATCCTATCTTTTTAGGAATGTTAAATCTTAGGGTTATCCTTTAGTACTTACATGGAATTTACCTGGACCTTCTTAAACTTGTTCCCATGGGAATTCCCTTGAAAATTATCCATTGGATTTTAAATAAAGCATTTTATGTCACTCTATTGGATTAGGATTTTAGGATGAATGTGAGCCTTTGATTAAGATCTCAGGGGTCCTTTCTGATTGGTGGCTTAGATCTTGGATGACCCAATTATGCCAAGTGGTGTATTCTAGCTTCCTTGGGAAATCAATAGATTTGGTTCATCCACACATCAAACTATCAGGCTCTAGGGTCCTTGGTTAAATATTCCACCTTCACTTCACACCATTAGATCAAGATCAGTGATGGAGTGAGAATTATCGATCATGATCCATGAGGTCAAAGTTGATTGGTTGAGGGGTTAGTTGTGGTTAAATTTGATGGTCTTGCTAACATCAAAGACATCCTCATTAATGTAAAATTATGAGAGCATGACTATCAAATTTTAGATATTAAGGTTCCTTTGGCTGAATGATAGCATGCCACACATCGTGTTCTCAGTGCTCTCAAGACTTTTGGGTCAACACAGTCTATTAGATTAAGCTAGGAGATGAATGCAAACTATTGATCATGATTTGAGAGGCTACCTCAATTAGCCTAGCTTTAGGGGATCTTTTATCTCATGTTATTGGATTAAGGTCACCAAGTGAATGTAGATAGTCAGATCCTAGAAGATGCATGAACATTAAGTTAGTTTGTGATGTACACAGGCTTAAGTTGAGAGGTTAACCTTAGATTAATATTATTAAAAACACTATGATCTAAGTTTTAATGTGATAAGCCTAATGTTTAAACATTTAAAAAGTCCCCTTTTGGACTAAGGATAAAAGTTTGGATGGGGTTTATTTTTAAGGCCTTGCTAACATCAAAGATATCCTCATAAATATTAAATGATATGAGTGAGGTCATCAAAATAAATGTCTTAAAAACTTTTATAGTGAGTGGGGTTTACCTCATAGTCCATCCTATGATGATCTCACACCATTAGATCAAGAATTTGAGGAAGTGAGGACCATTTTATTTTCTCCAAGTTAAAACATCAAATTAGAGCATGATATGTATAGTGATTCAGACTAAAGTTTAGGATCCTCAAGGCATCATCTATGTTGAACAAACACCAAGACATTTTAGGATTAAAACTTAGGATAAACATTGATAAGGTCTTAGTCTAAGATGAAAAGGGGCTAGTGGACATAACATTTAATGGGGTTAGGAGGGATTTAAAAGGGGGAAGGAAAACAAAAGGGGAATTAAGTATAATTTTATGTCAAGGTTTAGGCATATTTTAAAACATAACTGAGCTTTAATGTAAAATTAAACTTAGGGTGTTTTTTTTTAAAGGGACCAATTCCCACTAAATTTTCTCCCATGAAAGTTTGAATTTGAACCCTTAGGGTTTTTGCTTAGGAACCCTACTTTCCTCCATGAAACCTACACTTAGCCATCCAAGGGTAAGAATCAATAGTGTTAGCTCATAAAGTATAATTAAACATGTAAGGACCTATCCTTTTTCAAGTGAATGATATTCAAATTATAAAAATAATAACCTCATGAAAGCCAAACTAGGATACAGATGTTTTGAAACATTTACAAGGGTCTCTATTTTACAAAGCAAAAAAAATGGGGTATGTTGGTCCCAACAATAGTTTGATAACATTGGTAAGGGTGATAAGATTTATTGGATTGAAAAGTTTGTTTGATATTATTGGTTGGATGATTATTTATTTGATTTGATGAGGTTGATAGTGGTTGGTTTGATAGTGGATAAGTTGATAGTTTTTGGTGGTATGACTAGGTGATAGACCAAGTCATGGTTTTGATATAAAGAAAGGTTTCCATAAAGGAGGTATAGGTGATTGATATGATGGTTGAGGTAGGTAATCAAAATTTTGATGCAATTGAGGTAATTGATATGGTGGTTGGGATAGGTAACCCAAAGATTAGTGAGGTTGAGATAGTTGAGGTGGGTTATGACAAGGGTCTAATAAGGGTTGAAAGTTTCTTGGTTGGTTGAGGTGATGATCAAGTGGTTGTTGAAAGGTTGTCAATTATTTTTATTCGAGGTTGAATTGATTACAAGTAAGGTTAGGTTGGTTATAAGTGAGGTTGCATTGATTGTAGTTGAGGTTAGGTTGATTGTAGGTGAGTTTGGGTTAGCTATAGGTAAGGTTGGGTTGGTTGTAGGTAAGGTTGGGGGTATAATTAGATTTTGATGCAAGGTAAGATTCTAATGCAAGAGGTTTGTCTTCTAGGAGTCTAAAAAATTGAGTATCTCCTAGAGAAACTATAGGAGGGATATTCATTAAACAAGGCAGTGGAGATAAAGTGGATGATGTCAAAATGGTATGAGATTTCTACGGGAAGTTAGATTAATCACAACTCAAGCAAAGAGGAGACAAGAAAAAGTCAAAGAAGATAAAACATATGCTAAAGCACATTAAATCCTAAGGTTATTTTTAGTCTCTCTTGTGGCTCATGCTTATGTTTTAATTATGTGACTCAATTAGGATTGTAGAAAGGGTACTAGCCAAAAAATATATGGTTGGTTTTAGGTTGTTCAAGCTCTCAAAAATAATTTGTATTGGGAATAAATATGTGGCTTGGTATTGGGGCCTACCCCCTTACTTCACACACCATAGTGATAAGGTTGTTAGGTGCTTAGATAATATATATGAATTTCTAGATTTTATACTCAACTAGAGAGATAAGTTGGTTCTCCCCTTTGGTAATGACCTCTAAGTAAGATTATTGAGAAAGGGTAAGGTGATTGCTCAGTGATGAAATCCTAGTCAGGCTTTATCTCAAGTTTATTTGATGTTTGATTGATGTAGATGGTTTGGTTTAGTGTGTGAAAAAAAATTGATGCTAAAATAGGATTACTTTACCTTAATTTAAACTATGTTAGCTAAACTTGTAAGCAACCAATGTATGTAGTGAGTTTTAAGCCCAAAAGAAAATTTGATGCCATTTATGAGCATAGAATAGAGATAAAATCATATAAATGTAAACAAGAGAAAACCTAAGTAAAGACTCAAGGTCCCACTAGGTGTGCCATAATGTTTCACTTAAATTTTTCTTTATTTTTTGTTTAGAAAGACAATAAAACTGAAGATAAGGGTAAGGTTGGTAGAACTTGGATTTGGTTTACTCTCTATGATCTAGATAGTTGTGAGAGCTCCTCTTTGGATTTGAAGGATGACCTGTATAATAAAGAGACTATAAAATGGTTGGTTAGGTAGGTAGTAAGGTAGATTTCCTAGAAATTTATATCCATTAAGTACATGACTTCTTTGGAGGCTATTAATCCACCTTTTAAGACAAGTTAATGTTGATAAAAGAAGGTTACATAACATATATAAAAGTATTTAATTTAGGTAAAATAAATACTATTTAGAAGAAATGCTTAGATTAACAGGATAAAATTAACGTGAATGCCAAACTATCAAAATATGGTTTGCATATGGTCTGTTTGCTATTTATAGTCTATATTGTGACAAAATTCAAGAAAATAAGGTTTTGATTGAGGTTGAGAAGTGGTTTTTGATTTCTATTTTTAGGTGTTTAATTTTATAAAGTGACCATCAATAGTCAAGGTTATCATCTATGGTTAGGTTGATTTTCGATGATTGGGGTGATCATCGATGGTCATGGTGATTATCGATGGTTGGGGTGATCATCGATAATCAGGGTGATCATCAATGCTTACTATCAATTCTATTTTGGGTCAAGAAGGTTGATTAGTTGAGGTTATAGAAAGGTTCCACAAGGTGGGTTTGGGTTAGATATTGGTTATGAGGTAGAGGGTAAGGTTCAAAGGTGGATGGTTCAATGGTTAGTTATTCATATGATCAAAAAGAGGTTATGGTTAGATGGGTAAAATTTCTAAACTAAATAATTAAAACTTGAAATGAAAAATAATATACTTAGCTATGGTTTGATAGTTGATCGTTGATGGCTTGGAAAAGTTCTAGATATTTTTGAAGATGATTGTTGAGGAAGAGATACCTACATAAGAAGTTGATGATTGATCTTGATATTTGTTCTGTCTCCTACTCTTACCTCCTAATGATATTCTTACCTCCTCCTCTCTCCCTCTACTTCTCATTTTTATATAGGAAAGAATGAGAGGTGCAATAATAAATTAACAAGGGGTATAACTTGATGTCTAATTTTAACTTTATCATGTGCGGGCTTACACATGAATTAGATGAGCTAATTATAAAAAATCAATTCAGAGTTGAATAGTTAGTTAAGTTGGTTTAAATAGTGGAATATAACCATTGATAGTTAGGGTGATCATTGATGGTTAGGGAAATCATCAATGATCAGGGTGATCATCGATGGTTAGGGTGATCATCGACCATCAAGGTAAGCCTCATAGTCAATAGGGCCAAAGTACAAAGGTTAAGGTTATCTTATCTAGGTGGGTTTATCCAGTAGGTCAAACTAACTTGGGTCAGATGGGTTAGGATTAATTAGGGATCAAAATGTAAATGTTGGGCCCAAGGGGGTCCTAAAGTGGTATAGGGGAGTTGTGACATTTGGAATTGCATTGTGTGGATTTTTGATGTCTACACACATCATCAGTCAGTAGGTCCTAAGTCAGGTGAAATAAAAATATTCCTATTATAACCAACATTATATGATATTTTCAAATAGGATATTCTTTTATATAATCATGTAAAATTTTTGGGATCATAGATTGTATATAGGTTAGTTCACTAGAAAATATCATTTGTTCTCTAGAACATTTGGAAGGACAGCTGCCCTATACACATGTTTAAATGTAAGTGGATTAGGATTTATCAACATTATTTCTTACATCCTATAAAAGGATCATCTTCAATTATAAAAAAAAAGTGGGGGAGTTCTCATAAATAAATTAATTTGTAAACTAGGAGAAGTTAATATAAGTAAGGAATTCTGCAAAGATTATCTATTATGTATTTGTAGAAAGTGTTATATGGTTTCTCTCTCAGTTGTCTAGTTTCACTTTCAAATTTGAATGGTTCTTATGGATTTTGGATTTGTATCTTGGATGCAGAGTTGTTAACTTATGCATATGATAGATTAATTGAATGTTCTTAGGCTTATTTCATTTGTTGCATTCTTTTTCATTTAGGGCTAACATTTTTTGTTTACAGGAGTGAATCTTTAAAGTGAGTTTGGTTCATGGTTACATCATTTCATACTTTCCTTTAAAACTTTCTTGATGTATGTTGTGATTTGAGCTTAATATATTTCATTTCATACATTGGTTAAATACATGTTTAGATGATATGTGAACTTTTTCATAATGTCTGAAACAAGACCAACAACATCTTTCTTTCTTCCCTACCCTTCCTTTTGCCTCTTTTTAACCAGATCACCTTAGTTTAATGGTCATTGTAAATATCCATCCTATATTAGTTATTGATCATAATTCACTATTATTAGCATAGTATAATTTATATTTTACATAGATTTTCTATTTGGCCATAGTGGCTCCCAACCACCACTTAATATAAATATTATGAAATAGTCACTTGTTCTGCCTCTATTCCACCAAAAGATAATAGGATTATCACAACCCACAACTCATGCACTAAATTTATAGAATTCTAAAATGAGAAGTATTTCTTAACACTCTAACAACCTATGGTACACATTTAGGCATCAACAAGATATCAATTTTTTGGTGTCACACATATGATCAAACCTTGAGATCACACACATAGTTAAGTTAGAAACAAGTACCTACCTATATCAAACACAAAATACTTTGGGGATAAAAATATCCAACATAAAACATATAGGTAAACATTACCAACTTAAAACTAACAATACATTATGGGTGTACATAAAGATCCATAACCTACATCGAGTGACTCGCATTCTTGATTCCAACCTACCTTGCTACTTATCACCTATCTTGATCCTTCATGGTACACAGAACATTTAAATATCTCATCTTTTATTTTAATTTATATATTTAGTAAGATTTATTTACAAGTCATGTTCAACCTTATACATTTAGATATATGTTTGATTTTCATAGTTTATTATTTGAATTATTAAAAAAAATTATATTAAATAGATTAAACAAATAATCCAAATTAGGGTAAAACAATATGATATCAAAAAATGCAATCAAATTTTTTAACAAATTTGGAAATTATAATTAAATATAAGAAATAAGAGATTTCTCACCAATTAATTTAAAATTTTCCACATTCCTAAATGAAGGTATTTGATTAATATAATGTATTATGGGATTATTCACCAATCACTTCAAAACATTTAATGATTTTGCATGAATATGTTTTCTCAAAAAAATATAAGATAATTTAGAGATGGGTTTTATTGATCCTGCCTATAGCAAATAAGATATATATGAAACATCTAACATCTATCATGTATCCCATATGGAATGGAATCACTTAAACATGACTAGTTGTTTAACCTCATTCTAGTTATAATCAAAATATGAAAACATTAATTATAATTAAATGAATATAAGCATATATCCATGAAAATATAGAATTCAATTCTATCTATTTGTCTAAGATTATCAACTTATCCAAGAGGAATAAACAAAACTAAGCTATGAAAATTAAATACAAATGGTTAAGGAATGATTACACCTAATTACTATTCTAGAATTTTGGACTTGTAGAAAGACAATACAGATTATTTGAATTTTTCCCTTGAAATGGACTGACATTACCTCGATTATATAGGATTATCTAATACATGTTGTGTGTTAGACAAATTTATACTTGACAAGGGGAAATTTTAAAGGCATAAAATAAACAAAAATGGATATAATAACCTACAAGTCTAAAAGTGACATATATGTGCAAGGTACATGTTTGACTCGCATGAATATGACTTGGAGATGATACAAGTTTCATTTTCAAGGCAAAACATTACAAAAAGTGATGTATAATATAATTATGTTAATAGATACTTTATAATAAGTGTTATACTATGATTTTTAGGCTTAAGGGCTAATTTGGGACCTAAGTAGGATTGGAATGGACCAAGAAATATGGCAATATGTACATATTTTCTATATATGATAAATTGGGAATAAACTACTAGGAATAAGGATATGTGAAAAATTTAGGTGTCTACATAATGCCTTCACTTTGACATGGGTATAAGAACATGAACAAATGCATGTCTATATCAAAGTATAAATGCAAACAATTTTAAACCTAAACCTCCACTTATCTAGATAATAATGAAGGGTTTTTCAATGCACACTTGATCTAAGCCTCCATCCACATAGGATTTTTATGTACCTAAAATAAGTGTCAATTTATACAAGTAGTAAATGCACATGATAGATAATTTTTTAAATTAAAAAGTGAACTTTTATTAAATAAAAATAATATAGTACATCGATGATAGTACAAAAAATGGTGGAATAAATCACACCCCAAAATGAAAATTGCATCAAACTAAAATAAACCTTGAGAGAGCTTGAGTAAATCACACCCCATATTATATATATTTGAATTTTGAAGCTTAAATTTTAAATTTTTGAATTTTGAAAAAATAGCATAGGAATGAATACACCTAGTTGGTATTTTCTCTAAATTCAATAACAACCTCTTTTATAATTAAACTTTCAATAGGTGTTGAAACATAGACAACAATTCTCTAGGAGATATTGATACCCAATCCACCTATTAATCAAGGAATTAAATAAACATACAAGTTTGATCAAGTTCACTCCATTTTGATTTTTTTTTTAATATTCATATGTAAATGTGCCTCTTTTGAGGTGAGATATGAATACATGTGTTTTAATCACTCATCTCAAAATACAATTTTAAATACCTCGTATGTTAGGAAAATAACATAGTCTAAACATAAATATAAAAAAAATATGTACCTAAAACTTGAAAGTAATCAATTCCAATGAATTATTTTTGAATATATGTATCATGTATAATATTTAATCTAGCATTAAAAAGATAATACCATTTAAATCAAAACTTCAAAAGGTATGATGCCCCTAAAGGAAAAGTAATATGGTAACAACTATAATGTCTCAAATTTGATATTATTCCAAAGAATTATTTTTGAATATATGTATCATGTCTAATATCCAATCTCACACCAAAAAGATAATACCATTTAAAGAACAATGTCAAAAGGTATGATGCCCATAAAGGCAAAGTAATATGGTAACAACTATAATGTCTCAAATTTGATATTATATGCCCCTAACCAAGCTAGCTATGGAAATTAAAACACAAACGAGTAGCAATCCCCCTTAGATGTACAATATAGACCATGTAAATGTAGGAACCAAATAATTACAATAATATGCATGATAGACACCATGACTACAATTATAGTATATAAATATGCATGATGAACATCATGAATATAATCAATGAATAAGGAAATGAACCACATATATTATTGACCACACACAAGTTAATGATAGTACAAGTGAGTGATACCACACAAGTACAAGAGCCCAAAACATGACAACAAGAATGTTATCTATGGATAAGGATGCACAAATGAGCAAATACATGCACATGCAAGCAAGCAGTCGCACATGATAGTTAATGTAACCACGTAAAAATCATTGTGTGTGTGTGTGTGTGTGTGTGTGTGTGTGTGTGTGTGTGTGTGTGTGTGTGTGTGTGTGTGTGTGTGTGTGTGTGTGTGTGTGTGTGTGTGTGTGTGTGTGTGAGTGAGTGAGTGTGTGTGTGTGTGTGTGTGTGTGTGTGTGTGTGTGTGTGTGTGTGTGTGTGTGTGTGTGTGTGTGTGTGTGTGTGTGTGTGTGTGTGTGTGTGTGTGTGTGTGTGTTTGTTTGTTTGTTTGTGTATGTGTATGTATGTGTATGTGTATGTGTATGTGTGTGTGTATGTATATGTATACATGCACACACACATGCATGCATGCACATGCACACACACACACACACACACACACACACACACACACACACACACACACACACACACACACACACACACACACACACACACACACACACACACACACACACACACACACACACACACATTCTGATTTTTACATGGTTATATTGGCTATTATGTGTGACTAGTTACTTGCCTGTGCATATGTTTTCTCATATTTGCATCCATATCTATATAAAATCTTATTGTTTCCATGTTTTTTGGCTCTTGTACTTTTGTGGTCTCATGAAATTGTCTTTTCACTAACTTGTGGTCAATAATATATGTGGTTCATTGCAAGCACAACATCAAAAGGTATGATGCCCTTGTAGGAAAATTAATATGTGAACAACTATAAGGTCTCAAATTTGATATTATATGCCCCAATTGAGATAAATATAGCAATGAAAACAAACACAATTAGTATTACACCATAGATTCATAGTAGAGACAATAAAAACTTAGGCACCAAGTAATTACACTAATATGCATGATAGACATAATGGCTACAATCATAGTATATAAATATACATGATGAACATCATGCATAAAAGAAATTAATAAAGTAATGAACCAAATATATTATTGACCACACCCAAGTTAGTGAAAAGACAATTTAGTGAGACCAAATAAGTACAAGAGCCAAAAAAACATGACAACAATAAGATTCTCTATGGATAAGGATTCACAAATGAGAAAAAATATGCACATGCAAGCAAGTAGTCACACATGATAATCAATATATCCACATAAAAATGATAATATGTTTATGTATTCATATGTATATGTACACACACACACACACACACACACACACACACACACACACACACACACACACACACACACACTATCATGATATGTTAAAACCAATGTAATCTGCTCAAAATTTATAAAGGACAAAGAAATATATTACCATACAAAATCCACTGAATGGAAATGCCTTTAAGATAAAACATGGTGCTAATGAAAGTTCCCCTTTAGAATGTGGAAAAATAACATGAAATCTAATATCATGTAACCTATGAATATAGGTGTCACTTAATTAAGAAATACTGTGAAAAACACATGTATATCATGAATATGAATAAATCTAGCATAGGTAAACATGTAACCATGTATAAATCAATGTTTTAATTTTATTTATTTATTTTAATTTTTTAACTTGGATAAATTATATGAGTCATGTATATAACAAAGTATGATGAAAATAATATGACAAAATGTAAAATTATGCATAGAACATAAGAGTCTATCAATGTAATAATACAAGGCACACGTAAAATAATCGCCAAAGATAATAGTAACATGTCATGTTCACATGATATAGATGAATATATGGAAAAGTAAAAAAGTTAATAGATATTAAGATAAGGGTTATGATTCACATGGTTAAGACTACATGCCTTGCACCGTATGATAACTCCATAGTAAAATATATGTAACTAAATTTACCATGATTGAAGACCTATCATGTGTTAAGGTATGTGTAATATCTAAAATATGAATAAATAATGTAGACCCATAAGTTAAATGGGTATAAAAGACTATATATGAAATAAATGTCAATAATAAATTTACATGGCTATAATTACCCCATATAAAATATGATATAAGATAGAAATCATGGGTACCATTCCCTTATCTGGTGAGGATATGTGATATAATAAATGGTGTGAGTACTTATACCCCATTATGCAAATATGTGATCAATGAAATAATGGGTATCATGCCTCCATTTAGAAAATATATGTGATCAATGAAATAATGTGTACCATTCCCCCATTGGGATGATATGTATGTGATCAATAAGGAAAAAGTGTGAGTATGATTTCCCCAAAGGCAAACATATAATTATATATGAATTCATGTTTTTTAATTTTTAGTATTATTTTTAGAATAAGAATAGAAGGTAACACAAGAAGTCATCATGCAATACATGAAAAAGAGATGATCAAGGCTCGAAAACTAGAAGAACAAGATGAGGAAGATTATAAGTGACCTATGGCTTCCCTCAAAAACTCAATGCATGTTGTGATTGAATATCTTGATAGATATGTTGTCATCATTGGGAAACCAATGTAAGTGCTAAGAATGGGATCAAAAATAATATGGTCAAAGTAAATAAAATATTACAATAAATGTGAAATAAGTGTCTAGATTAATGTTAATTAAATTATAAAGGAAGTGCCAGTTTTGAATCAATATGGAAGGAATCAATCAATTTCTAGTAGGAAGCCACATATAAGGCACAACATATAAAATAAGAAAGGTGTGCACAAGGCTTTGGTATAAAATTATGTATTGACAAGGGACAAATATCAGTCATATACATATGGATTGTATGATATACAGGTGTAATGTATAGATAAATACGGATCTAAATAAAAGTCATATAAAATTATACCCATCCAATGTAATAATGATATGAAAAAAAATACATAGTCAAGATATGTATACTCTTTGTGAAGGAAAATGTAAGATGCATGATCTATGTAAAGTGTCTCAATATAGTAATAGGATAAAAATTAGTAAGAATGTCATCATTTAGTAATCACTAATGTACAAAAATTCTTGACTTGACCCACACCCCATCACTCATATGTGAGGCACAAAATGACTTAAAAACCTTATACAACCTAAATATATTGCATATTACCAATCAAATCAAACTATGAGGAATATGTGGAAAGATTAATATAGAAAATAAACTATGTTGGAATTGAATGAATGATATCTAGAGTCTTAAGGGTGAGTGGAGCGTAGTATAGTGAACTAGCAAGGTAGGTTCAATAATCATGATAGGCATAGTACGACTAAGATAAAATCCAAGATTTTTTTTATTTTTGTCTTTTACAAATATTATTTTATTTTCATATTTTTGTATTTTGATAGTTTATGAAAACAAACACTTATGTATAACTTTGTATTAATGAATCACTAGATTTATGTATGATTTTTATAATTGTATATAAGAATTTAAGTTATATGTAAATCAATGTAGTAAAAAATATATAGATACAACAAACTGAATATTGAAAGTGGCATGCAATAAGTGAACAAACATATATCATGAATAAGAGGATGACTGGAAATGATGAGGAATTAAGCTAATAATTACCTCAAATAAGTAAGAGTTGAAATTCCATTTATGCTACATATAGTGGAACTCTAAATATATGGTAAAACACTCATGTAGATGACCAAGTGTATTAAAACTAAATGAAATAAACAAAATTATAAGAAACATTGTAAGATGTATGCATTGAATCCCATGTTATAATGCTTATATTTTGTCAATACTAAATTTAAAAAACTCCATAATAATAATAATAATAATAATAATAATAATAATAATAATAATAATAATAATAATAATAATAATAATAATAATAATAATAATAATAATAATAATAATAATAATAATAATAATAATAATAATATTGATGGTTTAGAGCACAATCATGTCTTGATTTAAAAGATATATAATGTAAACACATGATTGGTGTTTGATGTGATGGTTTTTTTATAACAAATGTATGGTTTTGATCAACCATACACTTTCTTATCTTTATATTTTATTTCTAATTTTCAATAAATATTACATTGCATTCCCTTCTTTGTTTAAAAATATCACTAGATGGTTCCAAATATGTACTTTCTTCTTCAACTTATACTTCATTTGCATTTTATAAAATTAGGGTGGGTTCATATGTACCAAAATTGGCATGCCCTTTATTGTATTTTTTTATTTTATTCACTATTAAATAGTTTCTTTGATTTGACATATCTTAATCCTCTGATTGTGGTATTTTTTTCCACAAAATTTGTTTTTATCAATTTGAGGCCTAGAACCATTAAACACAAAAGGTGGGAGAGTTCAACCATAATCCTAGTGAATACAATATAGTTGGGAAATAAATATGCATTCATGTCATCTAGATACTCTCTTGGTCCATACGTTGTGAAACTAATGTTAGTAAATTCTTTATCAAATTGATTAGGTTGATTATCATATGTTATTCAACATCTTATTCTTCATCATCCTCATTGGTTTTTACTAATTATCCCATGGCATAAGTGTGTTCCCTTTCAATTTTAATAGGTTTCTTTGAATATATAATCTTTCTTTGTTGATGTGGAAATTAGGTACTAAAAACTATGCAAGTTATGCATGCCTATGATAACATAAATGAGCATCATTAGTAGGAATTGTGTATATAAATACTTCTTGAATGAATTTTATGAATTTGTGTAAAGTAGATGGTGTATCATTAAAAACATGAATCCATGATATTCCTAATATAATATTATAGTATAAGTCAATATATATGACTTGATAATTGGTTGGTAGAGTCTTAGTCCCACGAGTGATATCTAGTGTTACTATTCATATGGGATATTATGCTTGATTTTCAAACCCTTTGATGATTGTGTCTAATGAAAATGAATATTTACAAATAATTATAATTGCTTCTAGAAAGGCCATACTACACATATTTAATATATCACCCTTATCCAAGATTACTCTCTTGATTCCTTTCCTTTAAATAGTAACTTATATATATATATAAAGGAATATTTTTGTCTATTTATCTTTAGGAGGTATATCTTCAAGCTAAAAATTTGATAAGGTGATCACTATATTTCAATATGTTTACAAGGGTAGTGAAATAAGTAGGTTTATTATTTTTTTGGTAGGGTATCATCTCATAAAACATCACATCATATGTCCTTGTAAAGCACTAATTGCTCAAGCAAGTCTAGGATAGAATTTTTAACTTATTTATTTTTTAATTAATTCACTAAATCATAAGGCTTTTTAATCTAAATTATAGATGGAGTAGGATGATTAGAATCCTGAATAGGGACATCATGTCCTAATCCACTGTGGGGATCAAAAGAGGGAACAATTATTATTGAATAAATCCTACTTCTTCGACAAGACATATTCCAGGCTTACCAAACAAGTAGTTAAGCTCACTAAAATATTTCAAGCTTAATATAGCTTCTAGGAAGCTAAAATAAATTTTGACAAGATCAAGTAGTCTCCGGCTTAAATATTACTATCTATCTACCTATTATAGTAAATAATATAGGAATGTATTAAGTATTCCTTCTATTGTTTTTCCTTAACCAATTTAGGGAATCAAATTTAAAACCTATAGCTACTTTTTATAGCTAAAGTAAAAAAACTTATCGCTGATCCCATGCCATTGGATTAATTTTGATCTAATTATGTGTGTTAAAAGCATCATAAGGGTAAAATTACATGTATTTGTGGAACTTCCATCCATCCAATCCATTTATAAGAAAGAAGCTAATATTTAATTTTAGAATCTGTGTAATATGGGACCCACAAAGATTGAAGAGTAAAAAAAAACATGGTGGATGGGAGACTGCATTAAAAATATTTATATGTATATGTGGTGAAGATCCCATACCATTGATATCATCAGATCAAACTCTTGACACAAATCCTTGGCCATTCAATCTATAATCTATTAAAAGGTTTAAAACTTAACTATTCTTCAAAGTTGTAATAGTTAAAAGCATTATAGTAGGACCCTCCAATCTATTTGATCAATCATTGATCTATGATGTGAGCCATGTTAACTAAAAATTATGATGCCAACTTTATCAAATATCTCAAGTTGTTATATCAACTTTCAACACTAATTTCACACCATTTGGTCACCTGTAAATGAAATGTAAGAAAAACAAAAAGTTGATCACATAAAACTGTATATCTTGCTATGATTAGCCAATTTATTCAAGAAATAATATAATTGAAAGGTGTTTAAATGAGATTTCAAAATTCAAAACAAATATGATTAGTTAAAATAGTCTTGTACTTGTAATAAATTTTTGAAGTTACTCATACCTACATTTTAACTTATAATAAACTTAAAAGATTCACCAACTTATATCATAATTTTTAATACCTAAAGGACAAACATCTCTACAAGACCTATTAGAGTTCAAGAAAATTTCAAAGGACCATTGAGCTAGCCTCTTCATAAAGTAGGTAAAATAGAGACATAAGAGTAGAGTTTGTAAGAATTGCATGGGTTATTCTAGTCAATTCAATTTGTCACACAAGCGGATTTAATTTAAAATAAATAGATAAAATGTTGTGAAGGTACGAAGGACTAGTACAAAGAGTTTTAGACAAATGACATTAATTCAAGATACTAAGATATAATGCAATCACTATAAAAGGAGGTGTGCAAGTAAACATTTTCCTCTACTATTGTACTTAGTTACATAGAATGTTTAATTCATCTCTTCCTTTTATTCAAGTATAAATAGGGTAAGTTTATTTAGGCAAGAGAGTCGACTCTCTGGACTTTATTCCAAGTCCCTTGTATGCTATAGTATCTAGCCTCTATTACATACTATGTGAGATTACTCTAATTCCTCTTATTGAAATATAATGAAATTTTATGTATTTTTTGTAATTAATGAAAGCTATTGTGGCCCTTATTAGTCTTCTTTATAGCCCTTATCTTATTGGTCCAACTCCATTATCACATATGGGTTATATCTTTCCCATTACACACATTTTATTTATTTTGTGCTCAATTTATTTCTTGCATAAATGACAGCTCTATTTTTATTAAGATAGTGAATTAACCCACTTTATATTTTATTGCATCACCACCCCCTTTTATTTTAATAATTCATCTTACCCTTTGCCCTTTTATATATTTATTTCATGCATTAAAATTAGTTTAAGAATAGATATATAAAAATTAGGATAGGAAATAGATCCATCTAAATTTAGAAGATATCTTGCAAGATTATTCCACACTAGAAATGGTCCCCATGTTATGACTATTGTGTAGTTGAAATCAGTCAATAGAATTGACCATCAATAGTTTTAGCACTCTAGGTGAGCCAAAGTTTGATTTAAATTTTTAAAATATTATTCAAATCCTCCTTATTCATATTAAAATATGATAGTTTGGTGGGAATCTCATATTTATTTCCTTTTTGAAGTGATTTTATATTATATCACTTGGTAACTTTAATAATCAAGACAATTTCATTTTTTAATTTGTATACATTTCTTTTATTTTAAAATTTTAGTGTTGTAATTAAATCATAATGATATGGATAAAAATTACATCTACCTTTCATGTCATAAATTTTTTTTGGCCCACTATTTCTAAAACATTAAAATGATATACCAAAATCAGCTCTAAAACTTCTTCCCTCTTTCAATAGAGATGGTTATTCAAGCTCCATTGACCACAATAAAGATGTGTCAATGATGTGTATATTCCAACACATTACAAATGAATATGTATCCTTGATTTTATTGGATTCCTATTTAAAAATAAATACACTATATTAGTTTAGAGGTTTGGTTTCATGCTTAGTTTCAACATTGGACAAACATGGAGAAATATTGCATAAGAAATTAGAAGAGGATGTAGGTGTGATTTATATCATAAAACATATTAGAACAATCAAAAGATTTTCCTTGGAGCACATTCCTAACACTAATATAAGTTTCATAATAACTTGCAAAAGTATCCATGTTAAATTTAGGATGCCACTAGGTATTATCATCTCTACTATTTGAAATATTTTGACTTGGATCTTGATGTCATTAGACAAACATTGAGAGGAAGGACACTCCCATAATATTATTATATTATTTTTATAGTTGAAGAAATCCTCATACAAGCTGGTAGGATTACTCAAATAGTTCCAAAATTGTTACTTCTATAGCCTTATAACCTCCCTCAAATTTACCAAGGTTCCCAATTCAACTCACTTTCTCATCCAAACCATCCTAGGATAAATTTGTGAACCATAATTTATCAAATGAAATAAAAGGCCTAATTATAGATGTTTCTAATGAGTTTGTGGTATCTAAAAGGAAGCTAGATACCTAATATTTTAAAAATTAACTTATTATCCTAGAAATTCAAAGTCAAAATTAGAATTTTATCAAGCCTAGTCCTCAACCCAAATCATTGCAACCATCCATTCCACCATAACACAAGTTGAATCCTCCTCAATCTCTTCATGTAAAAAAATGAAAGGATACAACAAAATAAACTCACACTAATTTCATATCCCAATATTATTCAAAACTTATGTGAGCCAATATTGGTGGATAGTCATGTTTGCTACCAATGGGAAGAATAATGTGTTCCCAAAAATTCTAACCAAGATGACAAGCTTATTACCCAAGAGGCTATTCGTGACACTTGAAAAATTTCCCCCTCTTCAGGGACTCCAATGGCAAAAGATCCCTCAAGAATATTTATGGGTTGAGAAAGAAGAACTTTTTAAGAAAGAAACAAATGAAGAAGAAGATAAATGTCCTTATCCTCCTCTTGATGAGTCATATTATAATAAGGATGTGTTATTTTTATTTTAGAAAAGAAGGCTCTCTCTTTCTCAAAGAGGGTGACCAAGACCAAGAATAAAATACGAGGGTTAATAATGAAGAGGCTCTATTATCATAATTTA
Source organism: Torreya grandis (assembly GCA_037957365.1). Classification (NCBI taxonomy): domain Eukaryota; kingdom Viridiplantae; phylum Streptophyta; class Pinopsida; order Cupressales; family Taxaceae; genus Torreya; species Torreya grandis. Next base: position 4,626,007 of record JARHVA010000695.1, read on the forward strand.
CACAAATAATTAAAATCTTGTAGCACAAGAAGATTATTTGAATAAATTAGAAAGGATAATTAAAAAATAAAAATTTAGGCAGTCTCATACCAAATAGCTTAAATGGTAAATAGTTATTGAAAACCCCTTGGATACTAAGAATGGTATATTTTCTAATAACTCTAACTAATAAATAGAGGACTCAGGAATGAAATATGTTTCTTTTACTGATGTTTCTATTTTTTATTTAAGTTGAATATTTATTCTCTTTTTTATGAAGAAAATAAGGATTTGGATAAATATTTTTTTTTTCAAGCATTAGGGAGAAGCAGAGGACCTCCAAAGTAGATGTGGAATGAACTTATTATTTGTTCTTTAAAATGTATATGTCCTATTTAAAGATGTAGGAAGAGCTACTTTTTTAGAATCATCATCAGTAGAAATGAGACCTAAAGGGTGATAATGAGATCAATTTTTTTCCATCTTAGTAGAAAGTTACATCCTCTTGCATGAAGATTCAAGGATTCTCTTTGTCTATAAATATCTGAAAAAAATGTAAAATCTATTTACATAAATCAAGAAGAGGAAAATTTTTATGATCCCACCTTTTTATAATATGTTTTACTATTTAAAACATTATTGTTATTGATGTACAACTAAATATTAGTTGTTTACTTTAGTTGGATAATGTGTTAGACTTGTTGTAGTGGTATTTAGACTACATGTTTAATTCTACACTTGATAATTTTATGGATTATTATTGTAGTTGATATTATTATGATTCTGTAATTATATATCATTTTTTTATATGGTCCTATTGATGTACTTTTATGGTTTTAGTTACTATCTTATGATATAGGTAGATTTTGGTAGAGGTACATCAAGTACCAAAGAAAATTCTAAGCATTTGGACAAGTTCGATAAGTATACTTATTTTTGGTTCTATTTTCCATCATTTGGATATCTTGAATGGTCATGGATTATGTCATTGTCATGACATTGGTACTTATTACATTCATTGTATGTTGTTTATACTTTTATCATGAGTTTATTACATACTCATTATATTCCATTATTTTGTTTATGATTGTAGTCTTTCATTTTTGCCTCCACAACTAACTCCTGCTTTCTCCTTTCATTTAAACTTCATTTTAGTCTTGTATATCTACATGAATTCTACATGCCTAATTGGATGAATTACCTAAGGACCTACCTATACGTACACTTGACACCCCTTGGACTATTTGTTAGACTATATAAAAAACCTTATATTAATAAGCTAGTGGGATGATTGTTATGTGGCTTAGTTATTTTATGTGATGGCATTAATGTTAATATTAAACATGATTTAATTGTTATTTAGATCAATGTATAGTTGATGGAATAATATGGATTAATGTTAATAGGATTATTAACATTTATGGTTTGATTGGTTAGTTGGTGTCATAGACCTTGGGAGTTAGGATCTTAATCAATCTTATTATTAATAATTATGTTGATTAAGTGTTAATATGTGTTTTCATTGATTGGATTTTTTGTTGGTGGATCAATCCTTCAAGATAGGTTAGTTACTGACCATTACATTGAATGCTAAATTTGGTGGGGATTAAATTAGGGAATGTAGGAGGATTTCTCTCTCCTCACATTCAATGCAGACATTGAATGGGCATGGGGAAATTGGATGGAAGGTATGAAGAGTTAGGTGGTGGATGGGAAGAGTTGATAGGGTTGGGAAGATTTAAATGAAAGGAGGAAAATATTGAAGCTCAACTAGTTTTTTTAATGTGGTCATGTTATATTTTTGAATCATGGCTTGGAAAATTAAAGGTTTTAGTTCTATCTTATTTAGCTTTTTTGAGATTTCTCTCTGCATTTTTCGGTAAGCTATATTTTTGCTTGGTTATTTTCTTACGTTGATGAAATCCTAGAAAAATTAAAAGGGTTCATATACAACCAAAAGTCTTAAGACTCTTGGATGTATATGTAGACCTTGATGATATTCTTTGTGAATTAATATTTAATATTTTGCATATAAAAATATATATATATATATATATATATATATATATATATATATATATATATATATATATATATATATGTATGCATTATGCTGGGTTGTATTGATTGAATATTGGATTTAGAGTACATTTTGTTGACTATGTATATGGAAAATTTCATGGGTTTTGTTATTTTTATTGCCCTATAAGGATTGTTTGTTTTGTGTTAAAAATGGATGGTTGGTGGTTTTATTACTTAGCTATGTATATATGTCTTTATGGGTATTCCATCAATATGTTCATGAAGGTTTCATGGCTTCATTTTATATAGATATAGGATGTTGTGTTTTTGTGTGCAACCACTATATGGACTTGGCCCCATTAAATTTGACTGTGCATATTGTGAAATGAAAGAATGAAGTTAAAAAATTGCTGAAGGTTCTTGGTTTTTATTTGAGTCATGGTGTTCCTTCCTTGGCTTCATGCAAATATGTTGATAATCAATTGGGTTTTTATAATAATGACTATGTTTTCAATATAAGCTATGGCATGAGTTTTGACTTGGGGTTTCTGACAATATTGATTGGTAGAATTTTTGCATGATTTATATATTGATGATTCTGTAAAGGTTTTAGGTTCAATATATATTGCAACTATATTTTTTTCTTATTTTATTTGAACTGAGTCACTTACTGTTCTAATAGCTCTTTAAGATATTAAGATGGGTCTTAGTTATTGATATATTTTGACTCTTTATTTGATTCATGTTACTTTACTTTTGATATAACTATGTTTGATTATTTTTAGTTCATTGAGAATGTTGAGTGTTGTTTTTAAATAGGTTTTCTATATTGACTTCATTCTAGAATTATTTTTTTGTTTGCATATTAAGTTACTATGAATCCATGAAACATGACTCATATAGGGTTTGTGTTTACTTTTATTAAGAATATTTTGAAGAATATTAATGTTATTCTTGATATAGTCAATTGTGTTATATTCTATAGGCTACATTGCATTATCATGATATTAATCTAGGTTTTTTTTGTATCTTTGAATATGTGGTATATAATCATGACATGATTCTTTAAGGCAAAGTTGATTGGGATTTATATTGTATCTTGATTGCATTTATGTATTTAGGTGTCATGGCCTTTAAGTTTGATTGGGTTTTTGATATCTTTGAATGTGTTTTATATCCCTATGTTTTTATTCTTAAAGGCATAATTGACTAGGTTTTGGTGTTATACTCTGACTACATTTTAAATATTCAGCCATATGACTCTTGAATATGATTGACTAGCTATTTTAATTAGGTCTGTTATTGAATTTGATTTTATATGGTATGATTAAGTTGGTTGTTTCTGTATGTTGGCTCCTATGTAAGACTTATAGGATCACCTATAATAAGTTGGAATGAATATATATGGTTATATTCTACTTGGTTTATGAGGGCATTAGAAAAATTTAAAGGAGTTTATTTATATTTAGTGAATACATGGGTTGTGTTGAACCTATAAATATTGGAAATGTTTATATTATTTCTAGTTTGAATATTATTATGTTTAAATGTAATGTATGGCTTATCTGGGTCATTACATTATTATGATTGGGTTGTGTGCTTTATATGTTGCATGGTTATTGAGTCACCATTCCTAGACTAAACCTGAATGATTAAAATAAATGGTATGTTGTATACCTGGGTATAAAGTTGTATTCAAGGTGGTTGAGGTGATTGTAAACTTAGATAGGGATCCAAGATGGTTATCTTGAAATCTATAGAATGGATTAGTTATTAATCTTGAAAGTTATAGAATTGATTAGTTATTAATCCATTCTATATCATTTGACAACCCATGATAGCTATCCCTTCTTTTGATTTAAATCAAAGATGGATTAATTATTTTTGTCTCGATTTGGAATGGAATTATTGTATTTCTTTGTATTATTTTGTTGTTGAGATTAATGAAAATATTGTCATTGATGTCAAAGGTCTAGCATTGGTGATAAAGGCCCCATTGCATTTAATTATGTTTTTAATATTCATATCTTGGCTAATGTGTGTTAATATTTATTTAATATTAAAATATATATTTTTGGTTTCATATAAGTCAAAATAAGGCCCATGGAGAAGTCAAAGAGTCATGGGGTAAAGACAAAAGAGGAATGGGATGCATTTTCTCATGAAGAGTCATCTTGAGGAATTTCAAGAGTCACCATGTGAAGACAAAAGAGGGTATGGTGCATTTTTCCATGAATGGACACTTTGAGGAATACAAAAAGTCACCAAGATAAAGACAAAATAGGAAATCACACTTTTTCTTATGAAGGGTCACTATATGAATTTTCAAATGCAAGGATACAAAGGGTCATGCAAATTTGGCACCATTTTATATGAGGATTGAAGGGTCACAAAGGTCGAATGCCAAAGGTCATTTGGAAAGCTATAAATAAATGCTTGAGAAGCCATTTGCAATATGAAAGAGAGTACATGGTTTGTATTTATTTTTGAAGAGATAAAAGTAAGAGATATTGTAGAGTTCTATCATTTGTTGAGTAAGAAACATTGAGAGATCGTTGTGTTTTATACACAAAAGGGGTTGGTGCTCTTATGGGTTGGTGCTCATAAATATTTTCAAGGGGTTGGTGCTCACAAATAGTTGTTGTGTTGGTTCTCACAAATAGTTTCTATGTTGGTGTTCGGCAAAGGGGTTGGTGCTTACAAACTTTATAATTTGAGTTGGTTCTCATTCATATACTTGAAATTGTTCTCTATGGTTTTTCCCACTTTGGGTTTCCACATAAAACTATGATGTCTCTCTCTCTCTCTCTCTTGTGTGGTGTATATTATTGTTTCAATTTTATTACATATCTTGAATGAGTGATTAAGTGGTTAAAGAAAATAAATTAGATTAAGTAAAAGATATATAATATACTGATTCACCCCCCCCTCTCAATATATTTCATACTTAATAGAGATGTCCTCTAATTTGTAAATCTGATTGCTCAAAATTACCTTCACATCCCTGGTTATCATACCACCATTTTGTTGATGGTTGGGGTGGTAAGGGCCACTAATGGTTGGGCTCATATGGTTGGTTGGGAGGGCCTATCTAATTCATTCGCTTGTTACTCCATGCTTCGGTGACTTCACGTACACATGAATTAAGTTGGTAATAAATTAATCATGTTAATTATGTTTTCTTTTTTTAGTTGATTATATCAATGCTATTTAAATTTTGACTTAGTATGCAATCTTGATTATTATTTGTCAGTCATGTTAATACTAACCTGTGTCATAATGGAATGTGAAAAATAAATGGGAGGTTGAATATTACTTAAAAGGATAAGAGGCTAATTTGATATGTCGTTGCAAGTAATTCACTTCATGTATATTAAGTTAGTATTTATTATTTTGACTCTCTTCATATAGATAAAGTATTCTATTATGGATAGTAATCGTAGAATTACTCTTCCAACACTAATTTATAATTAAGATGGGTTAGTATGGATTGTAGTATTGACTCTTTGGTTTAATTTTATGCTTTAGATATTAGGATTAGATCTACTTGATGTTATCATAAGTAGCATTTACTTAGATAAGTTACACGATATTACTTAAGAGTATATTGTGTATATTTATAATTGAGCATTTAATTCTAATGGAGGAATAATCTTTTGATTTGATTATATAGACACTTAGACACATACTATGTTGTCTTGATTTAGAAACACATAGACTTAGTTTAAGAATGTAAACTAGCTTAATAATTATCTAAAGTGCTCCTTACCTCATTTTTTGTGTGATTTAGAAATGGATATGATAATATATTCAATGACTTATCTTCCATTTATTTTAATTTTGGTTCCTATGTGAATTTTCCTACATCAAGAATGTTAGCTTCAATCAATTCTTGTATCTTATGTTTTAGGCTAGTGCATTTTTTATTGTATGTCCTAGTGCACTATGATACTCATAAAATGTATTGAAATCATAATTATTTATAAGAGGCCATGTCATATAAACCTATTTTATGTGAGGGATAGATATGACATTGCATTATAAGAGCTACTATAAAACTTGTGCCATCAATTATGAATGGTTGGTGAAGACTTTGTATGGAGGAGCTGATAAAAATGAGAAAGGAGATGGCTCTGAAGTTGTGTTAACTGTGGCCTTTTGGTCACTCTTGTTTTTAGTGGCCCTTAGATTGTATGGAGGCTTACTTTAACTTTTAGTAGTTGATTTTAATCCACTTGTGTATTTTGATTTTCCCATTGATAGAAGCTTGACTTCTCTTTCTTTTACTATGTGGCACAAATTTATGAATGTTGGAAACTTCTTAAACAATATAGCTTCATGCAATGTTATTAGAACAATCTATTTTAAGATGTCCTAAATATATTTATCTACCATGGGGATAGTCAATTTAGCTAATATAGTCTTGTATTATAATATGTATTCTAAAATAGGCTCATTTGACTTTTGATTCAACTATGCAACTTGAGCATATGAGATCTTGTCACTAATATTTATGGATAAGTGTGCTAAAAACATGTCTTCAAAAGGATTTAATGTTATGATAAATTGATTTGATAAGTCATAAAACCATTGAAAGGCATAACCCTTTAAACTGCATGGAAACAACTTTGTGAGAATCCAATTATTGGACACGTAGTCCAAATATGTTGCATGAAAAGATCAAAGATGGTATTTTGGGTCACCCTAACCATCATATAATGTAAGCTTAGGTGCCATGAATCTGGATGGTAAGGGAGTTATTGTTATGTGATGTGTCAAATGTGTATGAACATTAGAATCCAAGGCATTTGATGGCCTAGTGGATCCCTACACAAGATGTAACATCTTAGCCTACAAAGTATTAACCTTGTGAGTAAGTGATTGTGCATCTAGAGTGGAGGAACTAGCCATAAGAGGTGTAGTTATAACTAAAGGTGGTTGAATTATAATTTTTGGTTATGCTAGTTGAGTGGGCCCCATTATAGGTGTAACAATGTTATTATATGGGGGATTTAAATATTGACCATTGTTTAATTTTTTAAGTTCTTGAATGATAGTGATGAGGTCATATTACATATCTGAAAGTTTGGACATAAAATCTTGCAATTATTTCTTATCAGTCTCATCAAATTGATTGTTAAATTATGCCACTATAGCTTGGGAAGTAGGAAAATAAGTTGTATATTTTTAACCTTTACATAATTTTAATCTAAGAAATATTAAAAAAATATATTGAAATAAATCTAAAATTTTGGATCTAAACTATGAGCATAGACATAAAAAGGATACAAACCCTAAGAGCATCTAACGTTAGACTTTGAGAAATGTTTGAAGTCAGGTTCATAAAATATTTTAACCTTTTATGATTTAGTGAATGTAAATACTATGTTTGTTAAATATTTGAGTAGACTAACTCAAATAAATAATATACAATCAATACAACCACTAATTGTTATAAAATTGACTAGCTTTGATTTTTCTAAAAATAGAAATAAATAGTGCGAATAATGAGTTAACTAGAAAACACCTGATATAAATAATCTAAGTTCTATAAACTAATAGTTAATTTTGTGTGCATGTCAAAAACTAGATCCCAATTTTATAACCCCTCATAAACCATAGTGCCACAATTATACAATAGTGCCATTATTGAAAAAGTAGTGGTAGTGTCCTTATATTGGTGGTAGTGTCCTCTATGAAAGATTATCCTGATATTTTTGGTACACTTATATTTGGATCTATGGGATATATTATTTCATCCATGAGTTTTTTAACCCTATAGTTTACCTATAATGACATATTTACTTTGTAAACCCTAATCATCCATGTAAGTAGGGTATGAGATTAAAAGTATGTTTATTAGTAGGGTAGGTTAAACACCATCAACACCTTGTTGTGAAGAGATTTAACTACATACCAATAATCCAAGGAGGGATAAATAATGATGTATATCTCCCCACCTAAGTGTTAATGCAAGTATAAGCGATGTTAGTATGATAGTGGTCTTGAGTGCTTTGAGTGTGCTTGAGACTATCAATAAGGATAATCTAAGCTTAGTGATGTTATAGATGGTAGTATGAATTTTTTTGGTAGAATAGGTATTAAAACCTTAATTATGCTCAATATGTTCTGATTTTGATGTGTATTTTTCACCCAATTTCCATTTAGGCATTATAAGGATAAAATTCATGTATTTATATTCTTTTATTACTAGTGCAGATGATAAAATATGTCTAGGATAATCTTAGGAAGTTATAGATTTGAAAATATATGCATTTGGGAAAAGATACAACAAAGTAAATTAGCACCATTTTGGGGATACTAGCACCATGTGGTGTTAGTGTCTTTATAATGGTGCTAGTATTTAGCTAGAAGAACACTAGGCATGATGGGCCAAGATCAGGAAATGAGGGTTTGGGACTACTTTAGGGATAACTAGGGATGTTTTTGGCCCATATGAAGGCTAGATAAGTTTGATAATATGATCTAGGATAATTTAAAGGCTAATATAGGGATATGCAGTCTTAATTATCACTCTTGACACTCAAATACCACTTTTGGGTGATTACAGGTAGATTGGGTATGACCTCAACACTCCATGTGTTGAGTGTTGCCTATATACCAATACTTAAAAAGGGGATCAAGCCAGATGTATTTATCCTAATCTAAGTGATAGTGCAAATGAGACTGATGCAATACATTTTTGTATGAATGCTAATTTGAATTTTTTGAGTGTGAATTATGATTGAAAACTTGAGTAAATTTGAGCTTTGGGTTGTTGTATATGGATGTATGCAAAAATATGGGTAAATAAGGATCAATAACCTTAATTTTCACAATTTTTTTTGAATTTTTTCATGAAAATTTCCATCTATCTAATAAATTAATGATAATGGTCTTTTTATATTTCTTCAATTCTTGTCAAGACATGAAATGAATCTAGGTTGACCCTAACACATTTTGAGAAGTAGAAAGATATCTGATAGAGGTAAGGGAAGATAAAGGCCAATAATGTTGCCCCATTTTCTAATATTTAATTTCAATATACAATAATGGGGTCCCACTATTGTCTAGGTGGATGGAATGTGTGAAAAAGGATCAGGGATGCCTAAGTGATGACTCAAGTGACTCTTGGTATATATGGGCATAGGCTAGATGCACATAAAAGTTGTAAAAGGATCAAAATAGAACCTAAGATAGGTTTAGTGATAAGAGAAGGATAGGGTGGTCTTGATTGACACTTATTTAATTAAAATAACATTTTATATGATTACAATGATCAACTATATTATATAGAATTAAACTAGGTAATGGATAATAAAATGAGTGATATTTATATGTTGTTTTGTTTTATGATATCTTAATAATTGATGTGATATGTGTATATGATACATCTTGTAATAGTGTAATTTACTTATATTAAATTAATATTTGGAGGTCTTAAGTATGGAACCTTGTAGTATATGCATGTGGAATTAAGTTCTCATTCTATATAATTTTATTTGATGTTTGAAATGATCCTAGTTTATAATACTTACATTTAGTATGGTTTTAAATTTTTTAGCCACTCAAAGTTGAGTGGGTATGATTTATTGTTTAGTTTCTTCTCTTGTTAAGGGATGACAAATAGTGGGAAATAATCTTATTACTCTTTCATAAACTATTCCTCTTGCATGATAGGCTTAATCACTACTTTTCTATTGTGTTCAACCCCTTGGTGTCATTTATAACATCTCCATATTTCTTGATTGTGGCCCTTGGCCTTGTGTGTGTGACATATTTGTCCTTTTATTTTGGCCCTTATCCTTGTGTATGCAACATCTTTATGTCTTTTAATTTTATCCCTTAGCCTTTTTTTTAATGCGACATTCATTTGTCTCATGTTTGCAACACTTTCTTGTCCCTTTATAATGGCCCTTGACCTTATGTGTGATATTGTGTGCACATGAGTGGATTAATCTAGGATTATTTGTTAATATTATTAATATTATTGATATTGTTGATTTTTTGGGTATCGTGATCCATATCATGCACCTCCCCATTTTTATGTGGTGTCATGAATTATATCATTGACATCTTTACATTATATTCTTAGTCATTTATTAAATCAATGATGGTTACTACTATGTGCATAATTGATACATATATATTGACACTTATATGCCATGCATTATATATGTTATATACATGTATCGATGACATGAATATTTTTATGATGACATATTCTCCACATGTTGACATGGTTTTTTATTATTACATATTTATGCATGACATGATATAGTTAACTCTTTATTTTGAGATGAGTAACTTATAAGATGCATCCTCACCTCAAAAATGGGGCATATTAGTGGACTTTTCAATGATACGTAATCCTAAATGAGTGTAAAAATTAAAAAATGTAATACATTATAAGATTTAGAGAGTTCAAAGTGGTTTATATAATAGAAATGTTCACACATCATATAGATATTCACACATCAATACATATTATAGGGGGAAATTCCATGCAGATGTACTCACTTCACAAAGACATGAGTTATAGAGTATTTATTCAAATACCCTTGATTACATATGCCATGTAGGTGGAAAAGGTTTACAAGAATAAAAATTACAAGTTTTTCACATACAGATCCATTTAAGATATAGGTTCTCATATTTTAGTATATAGATACATAGCATTTTATATCATTCAACACAAATTCAATGGAGTATGATATTGATTCATTCACATATATACTATTTCAGATACTAGTTAACACATATTCAATGGGGCATGATACTATTTCATGTACATATATACTATTTCATATATTAGTTGGCATAGATTCAATGAGGCGTGATATTGTCCATGCACATATACATAGTTTAAAATAAGCACTTTTATATTTGTTTAATTACAAATACAATTGAATGGTATCAAGCAGTTAGAAACATTAAATATTTAAGTCAGTACATATATACTATTTCAAATATCATTTGGTATATATTTAATGGGGTATGATATTGGTTCATGCACCTATGTACTATTTCATATATCAGTTGGCATAGATACAATGAGGTATGATATTGTTCGTGCACATATACACATTTTGTTGTAAGTACTATTATATTTGTTTAATTTTAAATGCAATTGAATGTAACCAATTATATTTATTAAGGTATGATACTATTCATGCACATATACAAATTTTTTAGTGAGCACTATTATATTTTTTTAATCAGAAATACAAATGAATGGCACCGAGTAGTCAAAAACCTTAAATATTTAAGTCAATACATATGTAATATTTCAAATATCAATTAACACATATTTAATGGTTCATGATAGTGGTTCATGCACCTATATACTATTACATATATCAATTGGCATAGATTGAATGAGGTATGATTTTGTGCATGCACATATACACATTTTGTAGTGAATACTATTATATTTGTTTAAGTATAAATATAATTGAATAACTCTGAATAGTGAGAAATATTAACTATTTAAATACTAATTCACATTTTTAGGGTAATACACATTGAGGTTCATCGATGCTCAAAAGCCTTGATATTAGTCATAGTAAGTCCATTATGTGGATCCCACCTTACCATCTTCAAGTTAAATATCATAGCTAGATTAGTTATTTGAGTTAGTGTAGTTGAGGTTCAAATGCACTCAAAGATCTTAGCACTAATCCTTATCATGAAGGTTTGGGCATTTGTCTTCCCAACCCATGGGCTTGTATAGTTAAATATAATTATAATTTGATCACCCAAAATTATCCAATGGTTTAATAAGAGGAATTATTCTCGAATGCTTCAATAAGGAAACATTATCTCTAATAAATTTATAGGGTAACACAGTTTGTGCACATATAGGTGTAGTATTTCCTTGATCTTAAAACTTTTTAAATTTCAATTATATTTCACATTTAAAATTTTATTCTATGAACATTGATTACTATATGTTCATCACGTTTGCATGAATCAAAACTATACATTTTCATCCATCTCCAAAAGACAACATGTGTTGTATACACTCAAGTATATATTTATCCTTTACTTTATTATTTATATTTTATTTAAATACTAAAATAAATTAAGGGAATTTTTATATACTAAAATATAGTATTAGACACTTATAAATTCCATTTTTGACATACCTTCACCATACATGAATTATCTACATATACATACGTCTAATTCATCATTACCTCATATCCACATGTTATTTATGGGTCCAATCCTTCTAAGTTGTTACAAGTCACCTCAGGAATTCTCCCAAACTATGGAAAACTAGTAAAATATCATAATTATACATCTTTAAATAATTAAAATATGTTCTTATATCACTAAAAATAATGTTAGATTCAATTATACTATCCAGACATTACTTACCAAATCTTAAAATTACATCCTTCACTTAGTAATTGTCAAATTTCAAGATCAAATCATTCTTATGGTCAACCCATGTTCCTAACATGTTAATGGCATGATAAACTACCCAGATAGATAATATATATACAAATCAAGTGTTGACTTATTATCCATCTAGAACTTATCTATCAAACATCTATACATTACTACAAATTAAGAAAATTTGCCTTATTCTTCCAAAATCACTAATCATTTTCTAGGAGCAATCATCATCCAAGTCTGAGTCATATTAAGTCAAGTCAAGAGTGAACAATTTAAAGTGTCAAAATTCAAAATTTTAGGTGAATTCATATAGAAAATAAGCATATTTTCACATTCACACTAATGGGGAAACTTTATGAAACATGATTTCCCTATTATAAGTATTAGATACATAGCTAATGGACAATCATCAATGGGATGGCTTAGTCTAGCTCAATCAATTAAACTTCCTAAATTTTAATAGGTTTTATCCCCTTAAAAGTGAACTTAGGGTTTTAAATGAAGCATATGTTGAGTTCAACATACCCCCATTTCAAAAAATGGGGACCCATGTGTCAAATTGTGCAAATTTGTTCCCTTAAGATTAAAATCCACTTGGTCAGAGTATCATTAGCATGATTTCACCTTATTTTTATTTGAAAATCATCCACACCATGGTTTAGCTAACTTATTTGTTCATGGTTTTGATTTAATCTTATTTGAAGTACTGACATCTGATATTTATGTTTTAGGTTGCAGGTTTAATGGAGCCCATTTGGAGTTAAGCATGCTTAGGGTTTTTGTGCTTCAATGTTAAATTGACCATTTACTTTCCTTGGTTTATAATTGATTAATTAAAGTCATGTTTTTTTGAAACCCTAGACTAGTATTTTCCTTGGACCTTTTAATTCAAATTTAAATTTGATGGGAAACCTTTTTTTAAGTAGTACCAATTTAATAATAATATGGGATTAGTTTAATTTTTACCCTAAGGCTTGGTCATGTTTTTAAACCCAGCCAAACCTTAGGCTAGAAATCCTATGTTTTGTCTATTTTATATCACATTGTCCCTTTTATTTTAGCACAATCGAGCTAAAAATGTAGGGTCACTTTTATTACTTAGCCTAAGGCCTTATCCCAAAGTTTCATCATATTTATTTATACAATGAAACCTTAGGTTAAGACCTTATGCTAAGTCATATTCTACAGGGTCACTTTTATTACTTAGCCTAAGGCCTTATCTCAAAGTTCTATTATATTTATTTATACAATGAAACCTAGGTTAATGCCTTATGCTAAGTCATATATATATATAGGGTCACTTTTATTACTTAGCCTAAGGACTTATATCAAAGTTCCATCATATTTATTTATATAATGAAACCCTAGGATAAAACCTTATTCTAAGTCATTTTATGCAAGGATTATTTTATTCCATGTTCATCACCATGATCCAAAATCTTTGTGCATAGGTCCATTTATTACCATTGAAGTCTTTTTTATATTTTGTAGAATTAGCTTTTAAATCCTTAGACTAAAATATTTGTATTTATTGATACAAATAAAACCTTGGTCCAAAGTATTTACGCCAATTCCATTTCAAATTTGTGGGGTCCTATATCATTTGTTTAAGCTTTAGGTTAATCATTTTTATCCTAAGTCCTTTATACATGCTTGATCCTAACTTGATATTTTATAAAATGTAGGGACCAATCACGTTCAATCACCTTAATCCTAATCTACAACATGCATTTAAGTAGAGGACCTAGATCAAATGGAGTGTGATCAATGATAAAAGCAGTGGACCCCATTTTAAAGACTGAACACCTTTTAGAAATCAATAACCAACATTAATTCACACCATATCAATCAAGTAGAGTGAGTCAAGTCAAATATATTCAAATGAATCTCTAATTTAACATAGGACCACCACATGGCATAACCATAAAGCCCAATACATAGATCCTAGAAGCACTGAGTAGTCAACATGCGGCACATGCAAAATGGAAAGCAAATCAGAGGAGGATAAGTGGCAGTCTTAGTAATATTCCCCATGACTATGTTAAAATTGATAATCATGTAACCATCAAATAAATTCCCATGGATGTCAAATGATGGTTTTAAGAAGTCAATTTTAACATAGTAATGAGCCTTGATCACATGGTTAAAATGATAGTCATGCGACTGTCAAAGATGTTCTTGTGGATGTCAATTTTAACATAGTAAACTTGGACCCACATTTTAAAAGGCAATGGACAATGATGAATAGAATGACCCAGGACACCATGGAAATGCCAAGTTAAATATATATATAAGTGTAATGGACCAAATAAGAGACTCTGTAGATCTAGTAGTATAAAGAGTTAGGATCTAAACTCGTAATGTTTAAACCAACTATGTCATTGGAGCACTATTTATTTTTTGAGCAACTTGAAGATGGGACCATGCCTATATAGGGTAGCATCTAAGAATAATAAATACCCTAAAACAATTATAGATCACATCATCAACCAGTAGGTCTTAAGTTATGTGAAATAGGAATATTCTTATTATAACCAACATTGTATGATATTTTAAAATAGGATACTCTTTTATATAAACATGTGCAATTTATGGGAGCACAAATTGTATATAGGTCAGTTCACTAGAAAAGATCATTTATTCTGGAACATTTGAAAGGACACCTATCCTATACACACGTTCAAATGTGAGTGGATTAGGACTGATTGACATGATTCCTTACATCCTATAAAAGGAGAATTGTTAATTTTCAAAAAAAGAGGGGAGTTCTTAGAACCAAATTACTTTTTAAACTAGGAGCAATTAATATAAGCAAGGAATTCTACCAAGGTTGTCCAGTATTTACTTGTAGGAAGTGTTAGATGGTTTCTCTCTTAGTTTTTTGGTTTCACTTTTATATTTGAATGGTTCTTATGGATTATGGATGTGTATCTTGTATGTAGAGTTGTTAATTTGTACATATACTAGATTAATTGAAGGTTCTTAGGCTTACTTCATTTACTGCACTTATTTCACATTTAGGGCTAATGTTATTTGCTTGTAGGAGTGAATCTTTAAAGTGAGTTTATTTCCTATTTGCATCATTTCATACTTTCTTTTGAAGCTTTCTTGATGTATGTTGTGATTTGGGCTTAAGATGTTTCATTTCATGCATTGATTAAATTCATGTTTCGATCATATCTGAACTTTGTCATAATATCTGAAACAAGACTAGAAACATCTTTCTTTCTTCCCTACCCTTCCTTTTGCCTCTTTTTAATAAGATCACCTTAGTTTAATGGTCATTGTAAATATCCATCTTAGATTAGTTTTTTATCATAATTCACTATTCTTAGCATACTATACTGCATATTTTACATAGATTTGCTATCTTTCCATGGTGGCTACCAACCACCACTTAATATAAATATTGTGAAATACTCACTTCTTCTACCTCTATTCCACCAATAGATAATAGGATTATCGTAACCTGTAACTCATGCAGTGAATTCCTATAATACTAAAATGATAAATGTTTCTTAACACTTTGGGCACCTATGGTACACACTTAGGCATCAATAAGAGGAGCTTCATTGGCATTAGAAAGAGGGCCTTAAGTTAGATATTTGTATATTTGTAGAATATTTGCTCATTTTGGTGAATTATGTCCAAAGATTGATGTATTATTTGCATATTTGTGCTTTTTAAAGCATAATTGTGTAAACATCATCAATCTTTATGGTTTCAAACTAGTCTTTGGGCTTCCTTTATCCAAAGATCAATATTCTCTGAATATCCATAGACATTCATGCAAAGGTAGTTCGTGTTTTATGTATTTCCCATGTTTAAGGTTAGTAATAGAAATTTTATACAAAAATTGATTGGTTATTTGTAAATTTGAGTTCATTAGATATCATACATGTAAATATCCCTCTCATTCATCATTCTAGATGTATATTTGATCTTACTTAGTCATTGTGATTTTAAAATATTAGTTTGATGCATCATATTTTAAATAGGTTTCAAAGTCACAAGCTAGACTTGCCCAAGGAAAGGCTTAGGTGAGAAAATTCCTAAAGTCTCAAATGCTTCACTAGTTCAAGGTACTCATGTTTTCAAGGTATGTCTTGGCTAGGTGGTTCTTCAATCAACATGAAAGGTATAATACATGATCTTCCTTGAAACCTTGAAAGATATTTGCCTTCTTTTAGTCTTAATAATTTTTTCACTTTTGAAAAGTATATTAAGTCATTCAAGGCTACTTTGAGATTATTAAATGTATTTCATGAAGATGTAGCATGTAGATTATTCCCATTTACTTTTAAAGATGCTACATATGAATGGTTTCTTAACCTTCCAAAAGACTACATTACTAATCGAAATGACTTTAACAATGTTTTTTTTTATCAATTTGGAAAAATAATTAGTCCCTATGTCTTGTATTAGTAGTTCACCATAATTAAAATGGATGGCAATGAGATCATCAAAGCCTTTAATGCTCGATTACAAAAAAATGTTTAGTAGAATGATAACCCCTTATATACCCAATAATGTTTTATCCTTAGAAATTTATAAGGATGTTATAGATCCCTTGACCTCCGTGTTCCTAAAAAGGTCCCTTACAGTCATAAACACATTGACTCAGGCCTACTCTGAGGCCGTGAACATTAATGACCAAATGCAACCTCAAGGCTAGATGGCATATTTCATGCCTAATTTTAATTCAAATTGGCCCATTTAAATTGTCATTCCTAGTATACTTACTTTAACACTAGTTCAGAACCATTTTCCCTTAAGTCGTACGTATCCTGGCCAAAACCTAGAATTTCGAGATATCACTACTAGTGGATTTCATCCACAAAATTAGGGAACTCTAGTGTCCAAAACTAGTAATAATGCTCTAATTTTTGATCCTAAGACACCAAAAAATTCAAGTGACCTGATATTAGAAATGGTTTAAATAATGAGCCTAGACTTTCATCAGTTGAAAAAACAAGTAGGGAATACAAGCGAAGGCTCTCATAGAAACTATTCTTCTCAAAGGTTTGATAGGATCCAAGCAGGTCTCATGATAAAAAAAATAATGAACCATATAAAAACATACAAATAATTTTCTATGATATTGTTTTGGCTAATCATTTCAAGATTTCTAAAACCTCTGAAACTGTACTTAATCAAGACTTTGTTGTAGGACATTTGGCTTTGCAGGAACATCTCAAGGTTCCATGCAAACCATTGATTTTCCATTTGAAGATGAGGTTGAGGATGAGCCAATGGAAGAATTTTCATATGATATGACTTGAATTCCTAAAGATGTAAAAGAGATTGAAATTATGGATCAACAATACATCATCATTAGAGCATCTATACATGAAGAAAAAGAATTGCTATAAATGGATATGGATCAAGTTCAAGATGATCTTTATTTAGAAGGTAACTAGAAAAATAACCCATGTAGATTTATTTTTGAAATTGAGAATACCCCTAAATAATATGATCAATAGCAGAGGTCATATCATGATATTTTGAATGGAATTAAAGAGCTAGATATGGATGATGATGGGATAAAAAAACACATAGATGCTTCATTTAAGGATTTAACCAATAATTTGGAGTTACCAAAAGATGATATTATTTTGGAGGTCCTAAACCAAGATAATTTGGATCCCAATTGGATATAATATATGTCTTCCTTCATCGAGAATGAAAATGAAGCAGGTGAGGTAGATCAATAATTATCAAATGACTTCACCAAAAGGTTAGGAGTATGGGATCAACACATCTCTAATGATGAGTTTCCAAATGAATTCCATTTAGTTGATCAAGATGAAGAATCCTTTTGGCATAACTTGGAATATTTTTGTACAAATATTGGTAATCCATTTCCACCTTAGAAAGAACCTAATGATGGTATTAGTCTAAGGATACTAGTTGAGCTACCATTATTGAATGAAGATGATATAATCCACTATCTATCTATGGATGAATCAAAAATATCACTCATGTTGTAAAGTAGGAGAATTTGGGAAGAAAATGGTTGGGTCATAGATTCATATCTTTGATCAATGCATCTGAGAATGTTGATACAAGACTGAGCTTTATTTTCTATTTAAAAAGAGAGTAAAATTGATAAAAAGGGTAAGGTTGGTGGAACTTGAATTTCATTTGCACTCTATGATCTAGATGGTTGTGAGATCTCCTCTTTGGCTTAAGAGGATTAACTACATAAGAAAGAGACTAGAAAATGGTTGGTTAGCTAGGTAGGAAGGTAGATTGCCTAGTAAATTATATCCAAAAAGTATAATAACTTCTTTGGAAGCTATCAATCAACCTTTTAAGATAAGTTAATACTAATAAAATAAGGTTGTATAACATAAATGAAAGTAATTAATTTAGGTTAAATAAATATTATTTAAAATAAATGCTTATATTAACAAGATAACATTAAGGTGAATGTTAAACTATCAAAATATGGTTCAAGTATGGTCAGGTTATTATTTCTAGTCTATATTATGATAGAAGTTAAGAAAATAGGTTTTTTGTTGAGGTTGAGAAGTGGTGTTTACTTATTATTTTTAGGTGTCTAATTTTACATAGTGACTATCGATGATTAGGGTGATCATCAATGATAAGGGTGATCATCGATGGTCAGGGTGATCGTTAATGATCAGGGTGATCATTGATGGTTATTGTTGATTCTAGTTCAAGTCAAGAAGGTTACTTGGTTGAGGTTGTAGAATGGATTTTCAAGGTGGGTTTGGGTTAGATATTGGTTATGAGGTAGAGTATAAGGTTCATAGGTGGTTGGTTAAAGGGTTAGTTATTTAGATGACATAAAAGAGGTTATGGGTGGAGGGTACAATTTTTAAACTAACTAATTGAAACTTGAAACAAAGAATAATATACTTATCTCATGATTTGATAGTTGAAAGTTGATGTCTTGTATAAGTTTTAGAGCTTTTTAAGTATTATTTTTGATGAAGAGATACTTGCACAATAATTTGATGATTGATCTTGATCTATGTTCTCTCTCCTACTCTTACCTCTTGATGATCTATTTACCTCCTCTCTCCCCCTCTAGTTCTCATATTTTTATAGTAAAGAAGGAGAGGTACAAAAAGAGGTCTGACTTGTTATCTAATTTTAACTTCATCATGGATAGGCTCACACATGAATTAGATGAGCTAATTATAAAAAATTAGGTCAGAGTTGAAGCGTTAGTTAAGTTGGTTCACATGGTAGAACCTAACCATCAGTGATCAAGGTAATCATCAATGGTCAGGGTGATCATCAATGGTTAGGCTGATTTTCAATGATTAGGGTGATTTTCAATGGTCAAGGTGACCCTCAATGTTTGATAAGGCTAAGGTAGAAAGGTTAAGGTTGGGTTAGCCAAGTGGGTTTAGCTAGTAGATCAAACTAACTTGGGTTAGGTTGGTTAAGATCAATTCGGGGTCAAATGTTCAAGGTTAGGCCCAAAGGAGTCCTAAGGTGGTTTAAAGGAGTTAAAACATTTGGAATTGTGGTTGATAATTTATGGTGTCTAAATTTTTCCTCTTTTTGTTATGTATCTTTGAATTAACAAGCTACAAAATAAAAATTGATTATGGGTCAAAGGTTAGGTTGCCCTGAGTATGGGAGAAGATGTTCCCCCTCAAACCAATAATTAATGAGGTAAACAAAATTGATTACATGTTTGATGAGGTGGGTGAAGGTGATGACAAAGGTAGACATCATGAAGGTGGGTGATAGGCTAGGCACTGAAGTGTAAACAAGTGCACAAAGTGTGATAGCCAAGATCATGCAATGAGTAGGTTGCCATAGCTAGTAAAAATAAGTTTTTGTGATATAAAGACAAGTGACAAGTGGACCACATGACTATATTTAGTCATGGTAGCTAGGTACACTCATAAACACAAGTCTCCTAAGTGATGTCTACATTTTGATGGGTATCCAAGGTAGGAAGTGTTCCTGATGAAAACATAAATTAGTTAAATGTCATATGTATTTTAGATAGAAAGTGCTCCTAAAAATACACAATGGTTTTTGGTAAGCACAAGGTGGTGCATGTTCAAAAAGGTGGTCAACATGGAAATTGTTGTCATTGCAATCAAAAGGACTAGGCAAAAGTCATCAAAAAATACACACTAGTTGGGCCAAAATGGACTAATGGTGAGATGACAAGGTGGTCAGGGTGGGTGGAGAAGTTAGTCTCCATGGGTGGGTGATAGGTTTTTAGAAAAAGGTGATATATAATGGTTGGTTTCAAAAAGTTAAGGTTGGGTTGAGGAGAAAGGTGATGTTGAATGGTTAGTTTATGGAGAAAGGTAATCTCCAATTTTTGGTGGTGTTCAAATTGGTTGTCTAATTTGGGGTACCACTTTGTTTGGTAAAAAGGTTCCCCATTTCCTAGTGAAAGGGTGAAAAGTGGGTATTTTGGGGTGTTAATGACCTAAAAAAGGAAGACACATCTTGACAAGGTTATCATAAAATTAGGAGTAGGCTAAACACTCCAATTGGCAAAGATCATAATAGCAAGATGGGTGGGCTTATGAACATAAACCCTTCTTGCTTTGCTTAGTTGTTATTTCATTGTTTAAAAAAGTATATTGATCATGAAGTGTCAAGTAAGCTCAAAATCCATTGATTTTCTAGACGGTAAAAAGGGAGATGGGTGAAAGTGTGACCTTCTTGTGAGGATAACTTCTTCCTTATGTAGTTAACCTAAGAACCATGATATACAAGTACATGCTCTAAGTTTGGCATAGATTGACTGATGTGGGATGTGTACTAATGATGTGTGAAGTAACATTGAATCTTTATTAGGATTACTTTGTTTTTGAATTTTGACTTGAGGTCATTTAATTACTTTAGGTTGATGGTTTTGGGAAGCTGATCAATGTAGAAAGCATCTAAGTGATAGCTTGCTTGATAAATTTTTGGTTTAGCCATCCTCTAAGGGAGTTGTCTAAGATTTTGATTTGTTCATTTTTATATTTGTCCTTTGAGGGATCAGTCTTCTTTTTTAAGCAATTTTTTGGTAGTTCTGGGTATCTATCCTTCAAGGGAGTAGTCTACAATGCTAGAGATATTAACCCAAGTGATATTTGGTATCCCAAATTTAATGTTATGTTGGTTTAGACATGGAGTAGTCTATATAGGCTAAAATTATTTCTTTATAGAGGAAAAAACATAGCTCAAAAAGGTGAATGATGGGTGAAATAGGTTTAAGTGACAATGACCATAGGGATTCATCCTATAAGGGGCAAAAAGTGTCTATGAGAATCATGACATAAGTAGAGCCATGGTACCCATTCTTAGGATTAGGGTAAATTTGTGATGAATAATCACATGGTCTTATTTTAATTAGTTGTCCTTAAAATAAGGAAATGAAGGTGGATGAAAAGAAGGGTTGAGTTTAAGTGAGACACAAGATGACAAAGAACTTGGTTTAAAAAAAGAAAGAGATGTGAATTCAAAACATTGAGGGGTTTAGGTTTTGATATGCCCCAAATCCACATTTAAATGTAACATCCTTTTGATCGATAAAGTTTTGGACAAACATTTTAAAAGACCCACATCTATATACCACATGTTCATTTGTGCGATGATACATAAAAAACTCATTATCTATAAACTTTATTAGGTTTTAAAGATAAACATTAATGGGTTTGATTTGAGGGAGTCTAATGATAGAATCCCTTAAAAAAAATTTGAGGATTGAGGCATATAATTCCCCCAATGGGGTATACTGCCTAGAAAGAGGGTGCACCAATGGCTCTTGAGGTTGTGAGCTAATTGGTTGGTTTGGTAAAGTTAGTTGGTTGAATAATTTGGATTAACTCAGTAATTTTGAGTGATTTAATGGGTTGGGTATGCTTGATAAGGTTGGTAGGTTGGAAATATTTGGTCAAAAATTATTGGTTTGATTTGGTGAGGTTGGTTGGTTTAATAATATTGGTGGGTTCAAAAAGTTTGGTTGGTTGGATAAGGTAGATAAGGTAGGTTTGTTTGATAATTTGGGTAAGGTTGAGGTATTTGATATATTTTACATGGTTGATATGGAGGGTAAGTTTTATATGGTAGGCTGGATTATTAAGTTTGGTTGGTTCAATATGGTAGGTAGATAGTTATTGGTTGAATTTGATGGGGTTGATAAGGTTGATAAGGTTAAAAAGGTGGGTATGTTAGGCTATCTTGATAGGTTTGTGTTGATTATTATAATTACCTCACAATTTATCTTCAGTGTTGATGAACACTTCTCATTTTAGGATTCAAATAATCCAAGGCATGAGTTGCAGTTTGTGACAATTATGTGATGTCTGTGGTGGAATAGAAGTAGAGTATGAGAACTATCCAAAATATTTATTTAATTTGGTGGTTGGGAGCCACCAAGGTCTATATATTTATGATAATTCAATCCACTAATTTAATATAAATGGATATTAACAATGATGTTTAAACTAGGTGATTTTTGCGAAAGAAAATAGAAAAAGAAAGGGTAAGGCAGAAAAGAGAACGTGGTTGCAATTCCCCTCTCAAATATTATGAAAAAGTTCTAATTAATTTGAGCATACATGAACCAATATTTAGTGTAAAATATTATAAATTCATATTTCATCACAAACTAGGCAAGCTTCAAAGGAGATTTATAAACCACAAGTAAGAACCAAGTTTAATTTAAAAGTTTTCTATTGTAACCTGAATAACATATGCACATCCAAATGCAGAGCAAATAAAATGAAGTATACCTAATATATTTTTAGTTAATATTAAATTAGCACTAATTAATATCCCTATGATATAAAATTTGTCTCAAAATTTAGAGAACCATTCAAATATAAGATAACAACATGCTATTGAGAGATAGCATTGGCTTTCAACAAACTATTTAGACAATCTTTTTAGAATTACATAGTTGTATTAAATTCTCTTTTGTATACAAATTGCTTGGAGTCTCTCCCTTTACAAAATGGTAACCTTTGACTATTTATAGGAAAAATAGGTATTATATTGGTTATCTTTTCAAAATATCCATGGTCTGACAAGGACAACTATCTTTAATATGAAGATTACAATGCAAAAGGCTTTCTACACCAATTTTGATAAAAGGATTAATATATGCTAATAGACTAGCAGATATATTACAAAATAATATTATTTTATGTTACATTGGTGGGTCCTTTGGGTTACTACTTGATGATGTTCTTCACCTTAGTATATTATTATCTGATTAGCTCAAAATCTACCATAGGCTTCATCAAATAATCCTCTTCTTGATCTGCCAATGTGTTAAATTATTTGTCACTCTTGGCTTTAAGTTATTGAATTTATTGGACCTCTAAAATATACTTCCATAATGTATTTATGATATCAAGGACATTCTAATTGTCCTTGATAGGCTGGCCTTAGTTTTCCTTGATGTTCTAGATGAAGGTACTAACCCTTTGCTTGAAATATTCACCCTCCATCAGACCTATGGCATTGGTCTTAGATGGGTTTACCAATAGTGCCTTTAAGAACTTCTCCATTCTTTATATCAAGCCTTTATCCTATTCTATGAATCTATTGACAATGTCACACCAGTTTCTTAGGGCCAATATATTATCTTCAATAACTCTTAGAAGGGTATGCAAATGATTCAACTTGATTATCTTGACACCTTGAACCTTCTTATTGTTATGGACATTAATCAATTTAGTTCCCTGATCTCTAAAGTTCTACCACTAAGTGATTAAAGCTTGTGCTTTCCCTATTTTATGGGTCAAGGTATTTGATCTAATAGCTAGGGCCTTCAACAATTCAAATGTGTCAAAGAATGACTTACTCAATAGCTTCATTATATCCTTAGAGACTGAGAATGTAACCTATGCTTCCAAGTCTTTCTTCTCCTTTTCTATATTGGTGATCCTCTATTACATCACCTATATTCCAGCCAAGGTCATTGCTAATTGGGCCACCACCAAACTTACCATATCCTCTTGATGGATGGGATGCTCCCCTACTTCCTACCCTTATATAGGATTTAGGCCTACACAATATTATACCTTTTGAAAGGTGAACTCCTCAGTGCCAATAGTAGCATTCTTGGTTTTCATGCTTTCACACCCTTATATATCTAGATTATACATGATAATGGCTAATAGTTCAGAGAGTTTGGGTATCTCTAGGGTTTTAATCCTAGTTTCACTTGATGCTCTTGGGTCTTTCATTTTCTTACCACTTTTTTTGGTTGCTTAAACAATTCTTTTTTCTCCTTCATGAGCTCCTTGATCTAGGGTTTGATATTTTAAAGTGGTTCTCCACCTATAGAGATGGTAATTACAAGTGAGTGTGATTGGGAAGGAACCTTTTATAGTTTCCCATATATGAACTAGTTAGGAATGATAGGTCCATGTATGGGAAACTCATCACTAAATAAATTTACTTCACTATTGGGATGGGTCCATGTCACCTTTAGTATTTTGAAGGACTTAAGGACAAGGGAAAACTCAACTTCCCTCTTATTTTGTGTGATAGGGACCAATTCCAATGTCATTTATTTTCCCTTTTCTTCCTCACCTATTTAGGGTCCTTCAATTTGTGCCACCTCAGTTGTGTCTCCCTCATCTTCTTGATCATAATCATACGTCTCTACAAGTTCCTTGTAGAATTATTCCACCATATCATATGGTTCTAGGGAAACCATATCAAAATGTTCCATTGGAGAAGATGGTTTTGGAGGTTGGGTTGATGATGAAGGGCCTTCTCCTAGCTTTTCTTCTAGTTTCTTCTCACCAAGTCCTTGAATTTGGAGTGATTTCTATTATGGATAACTTGGAGATGCATTAGAAGTGGAAGGTAATCGATTATACTATAATGCATTTATTTTCCATCTCTCCCCAACTGATATCTCTTCTCTTTGTAGTCTGTGTTCAAGCTTGAAACCATGCTACCTGCACCTAACAAGGACTTCCTCAAATTCTATAGATTTCATGTAAAAATGGTCATATGGGCCAAACCTATGCTCATAGGTTACTTTGATTAGTTGATTTGACTAAAAATGAGGGAAAACCTTATTATTGAGATCCCATTCCTTTAGGTCATCCTTCTGAAGGCAAAAGGCATCCCTATGTCTGGACATGATGTCCAATTATTTATAGTCCTAGATCAAATTTATCCCAATCAAGAATGGGAAGGGATGCAGAATGTCCTTCCTCTTCTTCCTACAAACATTATCAAGTCCTTGGAAGATTTGTTGAGAAATTTCTTATATGGATAACTTGAGGGGGATATAGACATGTAACCTGAATGGTTGGGTCATGATCCCTTCTATTCTGATAATGATATAGTCTGGATAGTACCAAATATCTCCCATGAGTTCAAAATACTTCTTGAAAAGAGGGTGCATCTTGGGCATGGGGTCCTATATGATATTCTTGACCAAAGTAGGATATATACAACCACAAATGAACTGCATATGAACTTTGTACTTGAAGATGTGTAACTTTGCATAGTGATGGAAAATGGTAATTTTGCTATGGGATGACCAATTCTTGACATAGAATATGAGTGGATGTCATTAATGAGTCCAATAGATAGGACATCATAGGAAATTTTTGGATTGTCTTTTTCTTAATGCCATAAAATTGTCTCCCTAAGTGAATGTTAATCAACTCTCCAATAGGTGGAGTTAGTTTCACTTCCACCATGAAATATATGTAGGAAACCCATCTGGGGTCAACATAAGTTATGGTGGATGCCTTTGAATCTATACACAATAGGGTCATAATGATCCTAATCCCTTATCTAAATTTAATGATAGGCATTTTACCATCATGGTTCCTAGCTACATGAGTTCCTTAGATTAACTAAGGTCTCAAGATAGCATCTATATTATGTTGGGTAGTCGATTATTTGATGGAGGGTATGTCTATGTGAGCTCTAGGGAGATTTTAGTAGCCTTCAAAAGCTACTAGGGCAATATAGGTAATTCTACTTGACCCTCCTTCTTTGATGATCCAGTCATTATTTATTCTATAATTAACAAACATGGTGCAAGGATGTCAATGCAATGTAATACCTTAGGTTTAGTAGTAGCTTGATGAAGACTTGTCATTTGGATTGCAACTAGGTCCTCAAACTTTCTCTTGGTGACTACCACCCTTTGTTCACTAGATGATAGAGGTTTTAGCTCCTCAATTGTGAAGAAAATATTTGACCAATTCTTTATGCCATTGGCAAATGCTCCTGTGTCCAATTCAATATCTCCAAATTATCTCCCTTCATGGTCTATAGATAGATACATGTCTATCTCTTCTTTCCATTATTGCCTTACTACGACCATGATCTCAATTACCTTGGAATATGACTAGTCTTGATGCTTAGGATGACACATTGAGATTGCTTATTGTAGTTATGTCTTTAACAGTCAAGTTTTGAGGCTTTAATTCAAGGTTTAGGGCCTTAAGTTGGTCAGGTCAGGTTTTTGAGGCTTTGATGGTGAAGGTGATGGATTTCATAAATACATTCATATCTCAGATCTTATGGATGACATTATTTATGCAAATCCTATCTTTTTAGGCATGTTAAATCTTAGGGTTATCCTTTAGTACTTACATGGAATTTACGTGGACCTCCTTAAACTTGTTCCCATGGGAATCCCTTTGAAAATTATCCATTGGATTTTAAATAGAGCATTTTGTGTCACTCTATTGGATTAGGATTTTAGGATGAATGTGAGCCTTTGATTAAGATCTCAGGGGTCCTTTCTGATTGGTGGCTCAGATCTTGGATAACCCAATTATGCCAAGTGGTGCATTCTAGCTTCCTTGGGAAATGACTAGATGTGGTTCATCCACATGTCAAACTATTAGGCTTTAGGGTCCTTGGTTAAAAATTCCACCTTCACTTCACACCATTAGATCAAGATCAGTGATGGAATGAGAATTATTGATCATGATCCATGAGGTCAAAGTTGATTGGTTGAGGGGTTAGTTGTGGTTAAATTTGATGGTATTGCTAACATCAAAGACATCCTCATTAATGTTAAATTATGAGAGTATGACTATCAAATTTAAGATATTGAGGTTCCTTTGGCTGAATGATAGCATGCCACACATTGTGTTCTTAGTACTCTCAAGACTTTGGGGCCAACACAGTATATTGGATTAAGCTAGGAGATGAATGGAAACTATTGATAATGATATGAGAGGATACCTTAATTGGCCTAGCTTTAGGGGCTCTTTTATCTCATGTTATTGGATCAAGGTCACCAGGTGAATGTAGATAGTCAGATCCTAGAAGATGCATGAACATTAAGTTAGTTTGTGAAGTACACAGGGTTAAGCTGAGGGGTTAACCTTAGATTAATAATAATAAAAAACACTATGATCTAAGTTTTAATGTGATAAGCCTAAGGTTTAAACATTTATAAATTCACCTTTTGGACTAAGGATAAAAGTTTGGATGGGGTTTATTTTTAAGGCCTTGCTAACATCAAAGATATCATCATAAACATTAAATGATAGGAGTGAGGTCATCAAAATAAATGTCTTAGAAACTTTTATAGTGAGTGGGTTTTACTACATAGTCCATCCTAGGATGATCTCACACCATTAGATCAGGAATCTGAGGAAGTGAGGGCCTTTGTATCTGCATCCAAGTTAAAACATCAAATTAGAGCATGATATGTATAGTGATTTAGACTAAAGTTTAGGATCCTCAAGGCATCGTCTGTGTTGAACAAACACCAAGACATTTTAGGATTAAAACTTAGGATAAACATTGATAAGGTCTTAGTCTTGGATGAAAAGGGGCTAGTGGACATAAC
The DNA here is from genome assembly GCA_037957365.1 of Torreya grandis. Lineage (NCBI taxonomy): Eukaryota > Viridiplantae > Streptophyta > Pinopsida > Cupressales > Taxaceae > Torreya > Torreya grandis. The sequence goes on from JARHVA010000695.1 coordinate 4,654,202, forward strand.
ATTTAATGGGGTTAGGAGGGATTTAAAAGGGGGAAGGAACATAAAATGGGAATTAAGTATAATTTTATGTCAAGGTTTAGGCATATTCGAAAACATAACTGAGCTTTAATCTAAAATTAAACTTAGGGTGTTTTTTTTTAAATGACCAATTCCCACTAAAATTTCTCCCATGTAAGTTTGAATTTGAACCATTAGGGTTTTTGCTTAGGAACCCTACTTTCTTCCATGAAACCTGCACTTAGCCATCCAAGGGTAATCATCAATAGTTTCATCTCATAAAGCATAATTAAACATGTAAGGACCTATCCTTTTTCAAGTGAATGATATTCAAATTCTAAAAATAATAACCTCATGAAAGCTAGACTAGGATACAGATGTTTTGAAACATTTACAAGGGTCTCTATTTTACAAAGCAAAAAAAAAGGGGTATGTTGGTCCCAATAATAGTTTGATAACATTGGTAAGGGTGATAAGATTGATTGGATTAAAAATTTTGGTTGGAAGATTATTTATTTGATTTGATGAGGTTGATAGTGGTTGGTTTTATAGTGGTTAAGTTGATAGTTGTTGGGTTGATAGTTGTTGGTGGTATGACTAGGTAATAGACCAAGTCTTGGTTTTGAGATAAAAAAAGGTTTCCATAAAGGAGGTATAGGTGACTGATATGATGGTTGAGGTAGGTAATCAAAAGTTTGATCCAATTGAGGTAATTGATATGGTCGTTGGGATAGGTAACCCAAAGATTGGTGAGGTTGAGATAGTTGAGGTGGGTTATGACAAGGGTCTAATAAGGGTTGAAAGTTTATTGGTTGGTTGAGGTGATGATCAAGTGGTTGTTGAAAGGTTGTAAATTATTTTTATTTAAGGTTTAATTGATTACGAGCAAGGTTAGGTTGGTTATAAGTGAGGTTGCATTGACTGTAGTTGAGGTTAGGTTTATTGTAGGTGAGTTTGGGTTGGCTATAGGTAAGGTTTGGTTGGTTGTAGGTAAGGTTGGGGGTATAAGTGGATTTTGATGCAAGGTAAGATTCTCACGCAAGAGGGTTGTCCTCTAGGAGTCTAAAAAAGTTAGTATCTCCTAGAGAAACTATAGGAGGGATCTCCATTAAACAAGGCAGTGGAGATAAGGTGGATGAAGTCAAAATGGTATGAGATTTCTAAGGGAAGTTAGATTACTCACAACTCAAACAAAGAGAAGACAAGAAAAAGTCAAATAAGATAAAACATATGCTAAAGCACATTAAATCCTAAGGTTATTTTTAGTCTCTCTTGTGGCTCATGCCTTAAGTTTGAATTATGTGACTCAATTAGGATTGTAGAAAGGGTACTAGCCAAAAAATCTATGGTTAGTTTTAGGTTGTTCAGGATCTCAAAAATAATTTATATTGGGAATCAATATGTGGCTTGGTATTGGGGCCTACCCCCTTACTTCAAACAACATAGTGATAAGGGTGTTAGGTGCTTAGATGATATATACCAATTTCCAGAGTTTATACTCAACTAGAGAGATAAGTTGGTTCTCCCCTTGGTAATGACCTCCAAGTAAGATTATTCAGAAAGGGTAAGGTGACCACTTGTTGATGAAACCTTAGTGAGGCCTTATCTCAAGTTTATTTGATGTTTGATTGATGTAGGTGGTTTGGTTTAGTGTGTGCAACAAAAGTGATGCTAAAATAGGATTACATTACCTTAATTTAAACTATGTCAGCTAAACATGCAAGCAACCAATGTATGCAGTCAGTTTTAAGCCCAAAAGAAACTTTAAAGCCATTTATCAGCACAAAATAGAGATAAAATAATATATATGTAAACAAGAGAAAAACCGAGTAAAGACTTAAATTTTTCTTTATTTTTTGTTTGGAAAGAGAGTAAAATTGAAAATAAGGGTAAGGTTGATATAACTTGGATTTGGTTTGCTCTCTTTGATCCAGATAGTTTTGAGAGCTCCTCTTTGGAATTGTAGGATGACCTGCATAAGAAAGAGACTATAAAATGGTTGGTTAGATAGGTATTAAGGTGGATTGCCTAGAAAGTTATATCCAATAAGTACATGACTTCCTTGGAGGCTATTAATCCACCTTTTAAGACAACTTAATGTTGATAAAAGAAGGTTAAATAACATATATAAAATTAATTATTTTAGGTAAAATAAATACTATTTAGAATAAATGCTTAGATTAATAAGATAACATTAACGTGAATGCCAAACTATCAAAATATGGTTCCCATATGGTCTGGTTACTATTTCTAGTCTATATTGTGACAAAATTCAAGAAAATAGGGTTTTGATTGAGGTTGAGAAGTGGTTTTTGATTGCTATTTTTAGGTGTTTAGTTTTATAAAGTGACCATCAACAGTCAAGGTTATCATCTATGGTTAGGTTGATTATCAATGATTGGCATGATCATTAATGGTCATGGTGATTATCGATGGTTGGGGTCATCATCGACGGTCAGAGTGATCATCGATGGTTATTATCAATTCTATTTTGGGTCAAGAAGGTTGCTTAGTTGAGGTTATAGAAAGGTTCCACAAGGTGGGTTTGGGTTAGATATTGGTTATGAGGTAGAGGGTAAGGTTTAAAGGTGGATGGTTCAATGGTTAATTATTCATATGATCAAAAGGAGGTTATGGTTAGATGGGTGCAATTTCTAAACTAAATAATTAAAACTTGAAACAAAAAACAATATACTTTGCTATGGTTTGACAGTTGATGGTTGATGGATTGGAAAAGTTCTAGATCTTGCTGAAGATGATTTTTGAGGAAGAGATACCTACACAAGAAGTTGATGATTGATTTTGATATTTGTTCTCTCTCCTACTCATATGTCCTAATGATCTACTTACCTCCTCCTCTCTCCCTTTATTTCTCATTTTTTTATAAGAAAGAATGAGAGGTGTAACAAGAAATTAACAAGGGGTCTAACTTGATATCTAATTTTAACTTCATCATGTGTGGGCTCACACATGAATTAGATGAGCTAATTATAAAAAAGTAGGGTTAGAGTTGAAGGGTTAGTCAAGTTGGTTTAAACAGTGGAACCTGACCATTAGTAGTTAGGGTGATCATCAATGGTCAGGGAAATCATCAATGATCAAGGTGATCATCGATGATTAGGGTAATCATCAATGGTTAGGGTGATCATTGACCATTAGGGTAACCCTCGATAGTCAATAGGGCCAAAGTAGAAAGGTTAAGGTTAGCTTATCTAGGTCGGTTTAGCCAGTAGGTCAAACTAACTTGGGTTAGATGGGTTAGGATTGGTTAGGGATCAAAATGTCAAGGTTGGGCCCAAGGGGGTCCTAAAGTGGTCTAATGGAATTGTGACATTTGGAATTGCAGTGTGTGGATTTTTTATGTATATGCACATCATCAGCTAGTAGGGCCTAAGTCAGGTGAAATAAGAATATTCCTATTATAACCAACATTATATGATATTTTGAAATAGGATATTCTTTTATATAAACATGTATAATTTTTGGGAGCATAGATTTTATATAGGTTAATTTACTAGAATATATCATTTGTTCTCTAGAACATTTAAAGGGACACTTGACCTATACACATGTTTAAATCTAAGTGGATTAGGATTGATCAACATTATTTCTTACATACTATAAAAGGATCATTGTCAATTTTCAAAAAAGAGTGGGGGAGTTATTATAAATAAATTAATTTGTAAACTAGGAGCAGTTAATATAAGTAAGGAATTTTGCAAAGATTACCTATTATTTGCTTGTAGGAAGTGTGATATGGTTTCTCTCTCAGTTGTCTAGTTTCACTTGCAAATTTTAATGGTTCTTATGGATTTTGAATTTGTATCTTGGATTAAGAGTTGTTAATTTGTGCATATGATAGATTAATTTAATGTTCTTAAGCTTATTTCATTTTTTGCATTCTTTTGCATTTAGGGATAACATTGTATGTCTAAAGGAGTGAATCTTTAAAGTGAGTTTGGTTCATGTTTGCATCATTGCATACTTTCCTTTAAAGCTTTCTTGATGTATGTTGTGATTTGTGCTTAAGCTATTTCATTTCATACATTGGTTAAATACATGTTTATATGATATGTGAACTTTTTCATAATGTCTGAAACAAGACCAACAACATCTTTCTTTCTTCCCTACCCTTCCTTTTGCCTCTTTTTAACTAGATCACCTTAGTTTAATGGTCATTTTAAATATCCATCTTAGATTAGTTATTTATCATAATTCACTATTATTATCATAGTATACTTTATATTTTACGTATATTTTATATTTGGCCATAGTGGCTCCCAACCACCACTTAATATAAATATTATGAAATAGTCACTTGTTTTGCCTCTATTCCACCAATAAATAATAGGATTATCACAACCCACAACTCATGCACTAAATTTATAGAATTATAAAATAAGAAGTGTTTCTTAACACTCTAAGAACCTATGCTACACATTTAGGCATCAACAAGATATCACTTTTTTGGTGTCATACATATGACCAAACCTTGAGATCATACACAGAGCTAAATTAGAAACAAGAACCTACCTATATCAAACAAAAAATACTTTGGGGATAGAACTATCCAACCTAAAGCATATAGGTAAACATTACCAACCCAAAACTAATAATACATTATGGGTGCACACAAAGATCCATAACCTACATCAAGTGACTCGCATTCTTGATTCCAACCTACCTTACTACTTATCACCTATCTCAATCCTGCATGGTACAAAGAACATTTAAATATCTCATATTTTATTTTAATTTCTATATTTATTAATATTTCTTTAAAAGTCATATTCAACCTTATACATTTAGATATATGTTTGATTTTCATACTTTATTGCTTGAATTATTAGAAAATTTTATATTAAATAGATTAAGCAAATAATCCAAATTAGGGTAAAACAATATGATTTCAAAGAATGCAATCAAATTTTTTACCAAATTTGGAAATTATAATTAAATATAAGAAATAAGATATTTCTCACCAATTAATTTAAAATTTTCTACAAACCTAAATGAAGGTATTTGATTAATATAATGTATTATGGGATTATTCACCAATCACTTCAAAACATTTAATGATTTTACATGAATATGTTTTCTCAAAAAAATATAAGATAATTTAGAGATGGTTTTTATTGATATTTCCTATATAAAATAAGATATATATGAAACATCTAACATCTATCATGTATCCCATATGGAATGGAATCACTTGAACATGCCTGGTTGTTTAACCTCATTCTAGTTTTACTCAAAATATGAAAACATTAATTATAATTAAATGAATATAAGCATTTATCCATGAGAATATAGAATTCAATTCTATATAATAGTCTAATATTATCAACTTTTCCAAGTGGAATAAACAAAACTAAGCTATGAAAATTAAATACAAATTGTTAAGGAATGATTACACCTAATTACTATTATAGAATTTTGGACTTGTAGAATGACAATGTAGATTATCTAAATTGTTCCCTTGAAATGGACTAACATTGCCTTGAGTATATAGGCTTATCTAATACATGTTGTGTGTTAGACAAATTTATACTTGACAAGGGGAAATTTTAAAGGCATAGAATAAACAAAAATGGGTATAATAACCTATAAGTATAGAAGTGACATATATGTGCAAGGCACATGTTTGACTCACATGAATATGACTTGGAGATGATACAAGTTTCATTTTCAAGGCAAAACATGACAACAAGTGATGTATAATATAAGTATGATAATAGATACTTTATAATAAGTGTTATACTATGATTTTTAGGCTTAAGGGATAATTTGGGACCTAAGTAGGACTGGAATTGACCAAGAAATATGCCAATATGTACATATTTTCAAGATATGATAAATTGAGCATAAACTACTAGGAATAAGCATATGTGAAAAATTTAGGTGTCTACATAATGCCTTCACTTTGATATGGGTATAAGAACATGAGCAAATGCATGTCTATGTCAAAGTATAAATACAAGTAATTTTAAACGTGAACCTCCACTTACCTAGATAATAATGAAGGGTTTTTCAATGCACACTTGAGCTAGGCCTCCATCCACATAGGATTTTTATGTACCTAAAATAAGTGTCAATTTATAAAAGTAGTAAATGCACATGATAGATAATTTTTTAAATTAAAAAGTGCATTTTTATTAAATAAAAATAATATAGTACATCGATGATAGTACAAAAAATGGGTGGAATAAATCACACCCCAAAATGAAAATTGCATCAAACTAAAAGAAACCTTGAGAGAGCTTGAGTAAATCACACCCCATATTATATATATTTGAATTTTGAAGCTTAAACTTTAAATTTTTGAATTTTGAGAAAATAGCATAGGAATGAATACACCTAGTTGGTATTTTATCTTCCATAAAAACCTCTTATATAATTAAAATTTCAATAGGTGTTGAAACATAGACAACAATTCTCTAGGAAACATTGATACCCAATCCACCTATTAATCAAGGAATTAAATAAATTTATAAGTTTGATCAAGTTCACTCCATTTTGATTTTTTTTTTTAGATATTCATATGTAAATGTGCCTCTTTATAGATGAGATATGAATACATGTGTTTTAGTCACTCATCTCAAAATACAATTTTAAATACCTCGTATGTTAGGAAAATAACATAGTTTAAACATCAATATAAAAAAAATATGTACTTAAAATTTGAATGTAATCAATTCTAATGAATTATTTTTGAATATATGTATCATGTATAATATTTAAACTAGAATTACAAAGATAATGCCATTTAAATCAAAACTTCAAAAGGTATGATGCCCCTAAAGGAAAAGTAATATGGTAAAAACTATAATGTCTCAAATTTGATATTATTCCAATGAATTATTTTTGATTATATGTATCATGTATAATATCCAATCTAGCATTAGAAAGATAATACCATTTAAAGCACAAAATCAAAAGGTTTGATACCCCTAAAGGTAAATTAATATGGTAACAACTATAATGTCTCAAATTTTATATTATATTCCCCTAACCAAGCTAGATATGGAAATGAAAACACAAACGAGTAGCATTCCCCCTTAGATGTACAATATAGACCATGGAAATGTAGGCACCAAACAAATACAATAATATGCATGATAGACATCATGACTACAATTATATTATATAAATATACATGATGAACATCATGCATATAATAAATGAATAAGGCAATGAACCACATATATTATTGACCACACACAAGTTAATGACAATACAAGTTAGTGATACCACACAAGTACAAGAGCCTAAAACATGACAACATTAATATCATTTATGGATAAGGATGCACAAATGAGAAAATATATGCACATGTAAGCAAATAGTCACACATGACAGTTAATGTAACCATGTAAAAATCATAATGTGTGTGTGTGTGTGTGTGTGTGTGTGTGTGTGTGTGTGTGTGTGTGTGTACATGTACACACACACACACACACACACATTGTGATTTTTACATGGTTACATTGACTATCAAGTGTGACTACTTACTTGTGTGTGCATATATTTTCTCATATTTGCATCCATATCTATAGAAAATCTTATTGTTTTCATGTTTTTTGGCTCTTGTACTTTTTTGGTCTCATGAAATTGTCTTTTCTCTAACTTGGGTGTGGTCAATAATATGTGTGGTTCATTTCAAGAATAACACCAAAAGGTATGATGCCCTTGCAGGAAAATTAATATGTGAACAACTATAAGGTACCAAATTTGATATTATATGCCCCAATTAAGATAGATATAGATATGAAAACAAACATGATTAGTATTACACCATAGATGCATAGTAGAGACAATAAAAACTTAGGCACCAAGCAATTACATTAATATGCATGATAGATATAATGGCTACAATCATAGTATATAAATATACATGATGAACATCATGCATAGAAGCAATGAATAAAGTAATGAACCAAATATATTATTGACCACATCCAAGTTAGTGACAAGACAATTTAGTGAGACCAAATAAGTACAAGAGCCAAAAAAACATGACAACAATAAGATTCTCTATGGATAAGGATGCAAAAATGAGAAAAAATATGCACACACAAGTAAATAGTCACACATGATAATCAATATAACCACATAAAAATCATAATATGTTTATGTATTCATATGTACACACCCACACACACACACACACACACACACATTATCATGATATGTTAAAACCAATGTAATCTAGCTCAAAATTTATAAATGACAAGGAAATATATTACCATACAAAATCCACTGAATGGAAATGCCTTGAAGATATAACATGGTGCTAATGAAATCTCCCCTTCAAAATGTGTAAAAATAACATGAAATCTAATATCATGTAACCTATGAATCTAGGTTTTACTTAATTAGGAAATACTATGAAAAACACATGTATATCATGAATATGAATAAATCTATCATAGGTAAACATGTAACCATGTATAAATCAATGTTTTAATTTTTTTTTAATGTATTTTAATATTTTAACTTCGCTAAATTATATGAGTAATGTATTTAACCAAGTATGATGAACATAATCTGGCAAAGTGTAAAATTATGCATAGAACATAAGAGTCTATCAATGTAATAATACAAGGCACACGTAAAATAATCACCAAAGATAATAGTAACATGTCATGTTCTCATGATATAGATGAATTTATGGAAAAGTAAAAAACTTAATAGATCTTAAGATAAGGGTTATGATTCACACGGTTAAGACTACATGCCTCACACCGTATGATAACTCCATAGTAAAAGATATGTAAATAAATGTACCATGATTGAAGACCTATCATGTGTTAAGGTATGTGTAATATATAAAATATGATTAAATAACATATACCCATAAGTAAAATGGGTATAATAGACTATATATGAAATAAATGTCAATAATAAACATGCATGGCTATAATTACCCTATAGAAAATATGATATAAGATAGAAATCATGTGTACCATTCCCCAATCTGGTGAGGATATGTGATATAATAAATGGTGTGAGTACTTATTACCCCTTATGAAAATATGTGATCAATGAAATAATGGGTACATGCCTCCATTTAATAAATATATATGATCAATGAAATAATGTGTACCATTCCCCCATTGGGATGATATGTATGTGATCAATAAGGAAAAAGTGTGAGTATGATTTCCCCAAAGGCAAACATATAATTGTATATGGATTCGTGTTTTTTTAATTTTTAGTATTATTTTTAGAACAAGAAATGAAGGTAACACAAGAATTCATCGTGCCATACATGAAAAAGAGATGATCAAGGCTTGAAAACTATAAGAACAAGATGAGGAAGATTCTAAGTGACCTATGGCTTCCCTCAAAAACTCAATGCATGTTGTGATTGAATATCTTGATAGATAGGTTGTCATCATTAGGAAACCAATGTAAGTGCTAAGAATGGGATCAACAATAATATGGTCAAAGTAAATAAAATATTACAATAAATGTGAAATAAGTGTCTAGATTAATGTCAATTAAATTATAAAGTGTCAATTTTAAATCAATATGGAAGTAATCAATCAATTGCTAGGAGGAAGCCACATATAAGGCACAACATATAAAATAAGAAAGGTGTGCACAAGGCTTTGGTACAAAATTATGTATTGACAAGGGACAAATCTCAATCATATAAATATGGATTATATGATATAAAGGTGTAATGTATAGATAAATATGGATCTAAATAAAAGTGATATAAAATATACCCATCCAATGTAATAATGATATGAAAAAAATACATAGTCAAGATATGTATACTCTATATGAAGGAAAATGTAAGATTCATGATGTTTGTAAAGTGGCTCAATATAGTAACAGGATAAAAATTAGTAAGATTTTCATCATTTAGTAATCACTAGTGTACAAAAATTCTTGACTTGCCCTACACACCATCACTCATATGTGAGGCACAAAATGACTCCAAAACCTTATACAACCTAAATATATTGCATATTACCAATCAAATCAAACTATGAGGAATATGTGGAAAGATTAATATAGAAAATAAACAATGTTGGAATGGAATGAATGATATCTAGAGTCTTAAGGGTGAGTGGAGCGTAGTATAGTGAACCTAGCAAGGTAGGTTCAATAATCATGATAGGCAAAGTATGACTAAGATAAAATCCAAGATTTTTTTAATTCTTGTCTTTTACAAATATTATTTTATTTTCATATTTTTGTATTTTGACAGTGCATGAAAACAAAAACTTATGTATAACTTTGTATTAATTAATCACTAGATTTATGTATGACTATTATAATTGTATATAAGAATTTAAGTTATATGTAAAGCAATGTAGTAAAAAATATATAGATACAACAAACTAAATGTTGAAAGTGTCATGCAATAAGTGAAAAAACATATATCATAAATAAGAGGATCACTAAAAATGATGAGGAATTAAGCTAATAATTACTTCAAATAAGTAAGATTTTAAATTACATATATGCTACATATAGTGGAACTCTAAATATATGGTAAAACACTCATGTAGATGACCAGGTGTATTAAAACTAAATGAAATAAACAAAATCAAGCAAAAGTATAAGAAACATTGTAAGATGTATGCACTAAATCCCATGTTATAATGTTTATATTTTGTCAATACTAAATTAAAAAGACTCCATAATAATAATTATAAGTTGGATGGTTTAGAGCACAATCATGTCTTGATTTAAAAGACATATATTGTAAACACATGATTGGTGTTTGATGTGATGCTTTTTTTAATAATAAATTTATGGTTTTGATCAACCATACATTTTCTTATCTTTATATTTTATTTCTAATTTTCAATAAATATTACATTGCATTCCCTTCTTTGTAAAAAAAATTTCACCAGATGATTCCAAATATGTACTTTCTTCTTCAACTTATACTTCATTTGCATTTTAAAAACTTAGGGTGGGTTCACATGTACCAAAATTGGCATGACCTTTATTTTATTATCTATTAGATAGTATCTTTGATTTGACATATCTTAATCCTCTGATTGTGGTATCTTTCTCCACAAAATTTGTTTTTATCAATTTGAGGCCTAGAACCATTTAACACAGAAGGTGGGAGAGTTTAACCATAATCCTAGTGAATACAATATAGTTGGGAAATAAATATGCATTCATGTAGATACTCTCTTGGTCCATATGGTGTGAAACTAATGTTAGTATATCCTTTATCAAATTTATTAGGTTGATTATCATATGTTATATCAACATCTTATTATTCATCATCCTCATTGGTTTTTACTAATTCTCCCATGGAATAAGTGTGTTCCCTTTAAATTTTAATAGGTTTATTTGAATATATAATTCTTTCTTGGTTGATGTGTAAATTAGGTACTAAAAACTATGCAAGTTATGCATGCCTATGATAATATAAATGAGCATCATCAGTAGGAATTGTGTATATAAATCCTTCTTGAATGAATTTTATGCATTTGTGTAAATTAGATGGTATATCATTAAAAACATGCATCCATGGTATTCCTAATATAATATTATAGTATAAGTCAATATATATGACTTGATAATTAGTTGGTAGAGTCTTAGTCCCAAGAGTGATATCTAGTGTTACTATTCATATGCGATATTATGCTTGATTTTCAAACCCTTTGATGATTATGTCTAATGAAAATGAATATTTACAAACAATTCTAATTTCTTATAGAAAGGCCATACTACACATATTTAATATGTCACCCTTATCCATGATTACTCTCTTGATTCCTTTCCTTTAAATAGTAACTTATATATATAAAGGAATATTTTTGTCTATTTATCTTTAGGAGGTATAAATTCAAGCTAAAAATTTGATAAGGTGATCAATATATTTCAATATGTTTACAAGGGTAGTGAAATAAGTAGGTTTAGTATTTTTTTGGTAGGGTATCATCTCATAAAACATCACATCATATGTCCTTGTAAAGCACTAATTGCTCAAGCAAGTCTAGGATAGAATTTTTAACTTATTTCTTTTTTAATTAATTCACTAAATCATAAGGATTTTTAATCTAAATTATAGATGGATTAGGATGATAAGAATCTTGAATAGGGATATCATGTCCTACTCTACTATGGGGATCAAAAGAGGGAACAATTATTGTTGAATAAATCCCACTTCTTTGACAAGACATATTCCAAGCTTACCAAACAAGTAGTTAAGCTCACTAAAATATTTCAATCTTACTAGAACTCCTAGGAAGCTAAAATAAATTTTGACAAGCTCAAGTAGTCTCTGGCTTAAATATTATTATCTATCTACCTATTATAATAAATAATCCAGGAATGTATTAAGTATTCCTTCTATTGTTTTTCCTTAACCAATTTAGGGAATCAAATTTTAAAACCTATAGCTACTTTTTATAGTTAAAGTAAAAAAACTTATCACTAATTCCATGCCATTGGATTAATTTTCATCCAATTATGTGTGTTAAAATCATTATAAGGGTAAAATGACATTGATTTGTGGAACCTCCATCCATCCAATCCATTTATAAGAAATAAGCTAAGATTTAATTTTAGAATTTGTGTAATATGGGATCCACAAAGATTGAAAAGTCAAAAAAAAACATGGTGGATGGGAGAATGCATTAAAAATACTGAAGATACCATACCATTGATATCATCAAATCAAACTCTTGACACAAATCCTTGGCCATTCAATCTATAATTTATTAAAAGGTTTAAACCTTAACTATTCTTCAAAGTTGTAATAGTTAAAAGCATTATAGTAGGACACTCCAATCTATTTGATCAATCATTTATCTATGATGTGATCCATGCTAAATAAAAATTATGATGCCAACTTTATCAAATATCTCAAGTTGTTATATCAACTTTCAACACTAATTTCACACCATTTGGTCACCCATAAATGAAATGTAAGAAAAACAAAAAGTTGATCACATAAAATTGTATATCTTGCTGCAATTAGCCAATTTATTCAAGAAATAATATAATTGAAAGATATTTAAATTATCTTTCAACATTCAAAACAAATATGATTAGCTAAGATATTCTTGTACTTGTAATAAATTTTTGAAGTTACTCATACCTACATTTCCATTTAGAATAAACTTAAAAGATTCACCAACTTATATCATAATTTTTAATACCTAAAGTAAAAACATCTCTACAAGACCTATTAGAGTTCAATAAAATTTCAAAGGACCATTGAGCTAGCCTCTTCATAAAGTAGGTAAAATAGAGACATAAGAGTAGAGTTCGTAAGAATTGCATGGGTTATTCTAGTCAATTCAATTTGTCACACAAGCGGATTTAATTTAAAATAAATAGATAAAATGTTGTGAAGGTATGAAGGACTAGTACAAAGAGTTTTATTCAAATGACATTGATTCAAGATACTAAGATATAATGCAATCACTATAAAAGGAGGTGTGCAAGAAAATATTTTCCTCTACTATTGTACTTAGTTACATAGAATGTTTAATTCATCTCTTCCTTTTATTCAAGTATAAATAGGGTAAGTTCATTTAGGCAAGAGAGTGGACTCTCTAGAATTTATTCCAAGTCCCTTGTATGATATAGTTTCTAGCTTTTATTACATACTATGTAAGATTACTCTAATGCCTGTTATTGAAATATAATGAAATTTTATGTATTTTTTGTAATTAATGAAAGATATTGTGGCTCTTATTTATCTTCCCTGTAGCCTTTATCTTGTTGGTGAAACTCCATTATCACATATGGATTATATCTTTCCCATTACACATATTTTATTTATTTTGTGCTCAATTTATTTCTTGCATAAATGACAGCTCTATTTTTATTAAGATAGTGAATCAACCCACTTCATATTTTATTGCATCACCACCCCCTTTTATTTGAATAATTCATCTTACCCTTTGTCATTTTATATCTTTATTTCATGCATTACAATTATTTTAAGTATAGATATATAAAAATTAGGATAGGAAATAGATCCATGACTTTAGAAGCTATCTTGTAAGATTAGTTCCACACTAGAAATATTTCCCATGTTATGACTATTGTGTAGTTGAAATCAGTCAATAGAATTGACCATCAATAGTTTTGGCACTCTAGGTGAGCCAAAGTTTAATTTCAATTTTTAAAATATTATGCAAATCCTCCTTATTCATATTCAAATCTGATAGTTTGGTGAGAATCTCATATTTATTTCCTTTTTGAAGTGATTTTATATTATATCACTTGGTAACTTTAATAATCAAGATAATTTCATTTTTTAATTTGTATACATTTCTTTTATTTTAAAATTTTAGTGTTGTAATTAAATCATAATGATATGGATAAAAATTAGATGTACCTTTCATGTCATAATTTTTTTTTTGGCCCAGTATTTCTAAAACATTAAAATGATATACCAAAATCAGCTCTAAAACTTCTTCCCTCTTTCAATAGAGATGGTTATTCAAGCCCCATTGACCACAATAAAGATGTGTCAATCATGTGTATAGTACAACACATTAAAAATAAATATGTATCCTTGATTATATTGGATTCTTGTTTCAAATGAAATACACTATATTGGTTTAGAGGTTTGGTTTCATGCTTTGTTTCAACCTTGGACAAACATGGAGAAATATTGCATAAGCAATTAGAAGAGGATGTAGGTTTGATTTATATCATAAAAAATATTAGAATAATCAAAATATTTTCATTGGAGAACATTCCTAACACTAATATAAGTTTCATAATAACTTACAAAAGTATCCATGTTAAAATTAGGATGCCACTAGGTATTATCATCTCTACTATTTAAAATATTTTGACTTGGATCTTGATGTCATCATACAAGCATTGAGAGGAAGGACACTCCCATAGTCTTATTATATTATTTTTATAGTTGAAGAAATCCTCACACAAGCTGGTAGGATTACTCATATAGTTCTAAAATTGTTACTTCTATAGCCTTATAACCTCCCTCAAATTTACCAAGGTTCTCAATTCAACTCACTTTCTCGTCTAAACCATCCTAGGCTAAATTTTTGAACCATCACTTATAAAATGAAATAAAAGGCCTAATTATAGATGTTTCTAATGATTTTATGACATCTAAAAGGAAGCTAGATACCTAATATTTTAAAAATTAATTTATTATCCTAGAAATTCAAAGTCAAATTAGCTTGTTCTTGAGCCTAGTCCTCAACCCAAATCATTGAGACCGTCCATTCCACCATAACACAAGTTGAATCCTCCTCAATCTCTTCATGTAAAAAAATGAAAGGATACAACAACATAAACAGACACTCATTTCATATCCCAATATTATTCAAAACTTATGTGAGCCAATAAGGGTGGATAGTCATGTTTGCTACCAATGGGAAGAATAATGTGTTCCCAAAAATTATAACCAAGATGACAAGCTTATTACCCAAGAGGATATTCATGACACTTGAAAAATTTCCCCCTCTTCAGGGAATCCAATGGCTAAGGATCCCTCAAGAATGTTTATGGGTTGAGACAGAAGAACTTTTTAAGAAAGAAACAAATGAAGATAAAGGTCCTTGTCCTCCTCTTGATGAGTCATATTATAATAAGGATGTGTTATTTTTATTTTAGAAAAGAAGGATTTATCTTTCTCAAAGAGGGTGACCAAGAACAAGAATAAAATATGAGGGTTAATAATGAAGAGGCTCTATTATCATAATTTACACAAATAATTAATAGCTTGTATCACAAGAAGATTATTTGAATAAATTAGAAAGGATAATTAAAAAATAAAAATTTAGGTAGTCTCCTACCAAATAGATTAAATGGTAAATATTTATTGAAAACCCCTTGGATACTAAGAATGGTATATTTTCTAATAACTCTAATGAAAAATAGAGGACTTAGGAATGAAATATGTTTCTTTTACTGATGTTTCTATTTTTTATTTATGGTGAATATTTATTTTCTCTTTTTTATGAAGAAAATAAGGATTTGGATAAATAATTTTTTTTCAAGCATTAGGGAGAAGCAGAGGACCTCCAAAGTAGATGTGGAATGGACTTATTATTCGTTCTTTAAAATGTATATGTCCTATTGGAAGATGTAGGAAGAGTTATTTTTTTTAGAATCATCATCAGTAGAAATGAGACCTAAAGGGTGATAATGAGATGATTTTTTTTCCATCTTAGTAAGTTGCATCCTCTTGCATGAAGATTCAAGGATTCTCTTTGTCTATAAATATCAGAAAATAAATGTAAAATCTATTTACATAAATCAAGAAGAGGAAAAATTTTACGATCCCACTTTTTTATAATTTGTTTTACTATTTAAAACATTATTCTTATTGATGTACAATTAAATATTAGCTGTTTACCTCAGTTGGATTATATGTTAGACTTGTTGTAGTGGTATTTAGACTACAGGTTTAATTCTACACTTGATAATTTTATGGATTATTATTGAAGTTGATATTATTATGATTTTGTAATTATATATCATTTTTTTATATGGTACTATTGATGTACTTTTGGGGTGATAGGTACTATCTTATGATATAGATAGATTTTGGTAGAGGTACATCAAGTACCGAAGAAAATTCTAAGCATTTGGACAAGTTCGATAAGTATACTTATTTTTGGTGCAGTTTTCCATCATTTGGATATCTTGAATGGTCATGAATTATATCATTGTCATGACATTGGTACTTATTACATTCATTTTATGTTGTTTATACTTTTGTCATAAGTTTGTCACATATTCATTATATTCCATTATTTTGTTTATGATTGTAGTCTTTCATTTTTGCCTCCACAACTAACTCCTGCTTGTTCCTTTTGTTCAAACTTCATTTTACTCCTATATATCTACATGGATTCTACATGATTAATTGGATGAATTACCTAAGGACCTACCTATACCTACCCTTGACACCCCTTGAACTATTTGCTAGACTATATAAAAAACCTTATATTAATAAGCTAGTGGGATGATTGTTATGTGGCTTAGTTCTTTTATGTGATGGAATTAACATTAATATTAAACATGATTTAATTATTATTTCGATCAATGTATAGTCGATGGCATAATATGGATCAATGTTAATAGGATTATTCACATTTATGGTTTGATTGGTTAGTTGGTGTCACAGACCTTGGGAGTTAGGATGTTAATCAATCTTATTATTAATAATTATGTTGATTAATTATTGATATGTGTTTTCATTGGTTGGATTTTTGGTTGGTGGATCGATCCTTCAAGATAGGTTAGTTAATGACCATTACATTCAATGGCAAATTTGGTGGGGATTTCATTTGGGAATGTAGGAGGATTTCTCTCTCCTCACATTTAATGCAGACATTGAATGGGCATGGGGAAACTGGATGGAAGGTATGAAGACTTAGGTAATGGATGAGAAGATTTGATAGGGTTGGGAAGATTTAAATGAAAGGAGGAAAATATTGAAGCTCAACTAGTTTTTTTAAGTGGTCATGTTGGATTTTTGAATCATGGCTTAGAAAATTAAAGGTTTTAGTTCTATCTTATTTTTGTTTTTGAGATTTCTCTCTATATTTTTGGGTAAGCTATATTTTTGCTTGGTTATTTTCTTATGTTGATGAAATCTTAGAAAAATGAAAAGGGTTCATATACAACCAAAAGTCTTAAGACTTTTGGTTGTATATGTAGACCTTGATGAGATTCATTGTGAATTGATATTTAATATTTTGCATATAAACTTAAAAAGTAGATATATATATATATATATATATATATATATATATATATATATATATATATATATATATATATATATATATATATATATATATATATATATATATATATATGCATTATGTTGGGTTGTATCAGTTGAATATTGGCTTTAGAGTATATTTTGTTGACTTTGTATATGGAAAAGTTCATGGGTTTCATTATTTTTATTTCCATATAAGGATTGTTTGTTATGTGTTAAAAATGGATGGTTGGTGGTTTTATTTCTTTGCTATGTATATATGTCTTTATGGGTATTCCATCAATATGTTCATGAAGGTTTCATGGCTTCATTTTATATAGATATAGGATGTTGTGTTTTTGTGTGCAACCACTATATGGACTTGGCCCCATTAAATATGACTGTGCATATTGTGATATGAAAGAATGAAGTTAAAAAATTGTTAAAGGTTCTTGGTTTTTATTTGAGTTATGGTGTTCCTTCCTTGCCTTCATGAAAATATGTTGATAATCAGTTAGGTTTTTATAATAATGACTATGTTTTTGATATAAGCTATGGCATGAGTTTTGACTTGGGGTTTCTGACAATATTGATTGGTAGAATTTTTGCATGATTTATATATTTATGATTCTATAAAGGTTTTAGCTTTTGTATATAATGCAACTATATTTTTTTTTGTTTTATTTGAATTGAGTCACTTACTATTCTAATAGCTCTTTAAGATATTAAGATGGGTCTCAGTCATTTATATATTTTGACTCTTTATTTGATTCATCTTACTTTGCTTTTGATATAACTATGTTTGATTATTTTTAGTTCATTGAGAATGTTGAGTGTTGTTTTTAAATAGGGTTTCTATATTGACTTCGTTATGGAATTAATTTTTTTGTTTGCATATTAAGTTACTATGAATCCATGAAACATGACTCATATAGGGTTTGTGCTTACTTTTATCAAGAATATTTTGAAGAATATTAATTTTATTCTTGATATAGTCAATTGTGTTATATTATAGAGGCTACGTTGCATTATCATGATATTAATCTAGGTTTTTTTTGCATCTTTGACTATGTGGTATATAATCATGACATGATTATTTAAGGCAAAGTTGATTGAGATTTATGTTGTATCTTGATTGCATTTATGTATTCAAGTGTCATGGCCTTTAAGTTTGATTGGGTTTTTGATATCTTTGAATGTGTTTTATATTCCTATGTTGTGATTCTTAAAGGCATATTTGACTAGGTTTTGGTGTTATACTTTGACTGCATATTAAATATTCAGCCATAGGACTCTTGAATATGATTGACTAGTTATTTTAATCTGGTCTGTTATTGAATTTGATTTTATATGGTATGATTAAGTTGGTTGTTTCTATATTTTGGCTCCTATGTAAGACTTATAGGCTCACCTCTACTAAGTTGGCATGAATATATAAGGAGTTTTATTTATAATTATTGAATACCTAGGTTGTGTTGAACCTATAAATACTGGAAATGTTTATATTATTTCTAGTTTGAATATTATTATATTTAAATGTAATGTATGGCTTATCTGAGTCATTACATTGTTATGATTGGGTTGTGTGCTTTAAATGTTGCATGGTTATTAGGTCGCCATTCCTAGACTAAACCTGAATAATTAAAATAATTGGTATGTTGTATACCTAGGTATAAATTTGTAGTCAGGGTGGTTAAGGTGATTGTAAACTTGGATAGGGATCCAAAATGGTTATCTTGAAAGCTATAGAATGAATTAGTTATTAATCCATTCTATATCATTCAATAGCCCATGACAGCTATCCCTTCTTTTGATTTAAATCTAAGATGGATTAATTATTTTTGTCTTGCTTTGGAATGGAATTATTGGCTTTCTTTGTATTATTTTGTTGTTGATATTATTGAAAATATTGTCATTAATGTCAAAGGTCTAGTATTGGTGATAAAGGCCCCATTGCATTTAATGATGTTTTTAATATTCATATCTTGGCTATTATGTGTTAATATTTATTTAATATTAAAAAATATATTTTTGGTTTCATATAAGTCAAAAGAAGGCCCATGGAGAAGTAAAAGAGTCATGGGGTCAAGACAAAAGAGGAATGGGATGCAGTTTCTCATGAAGAGTCATCTTGAGGAATTTCAAGAGTCACCATGTGAAGACAAAAGAGGGTATGGTGCATTTTTCCATGAATGGACACTTTGAGGAATTAAAAAATCACCAAGATAAAGACAAAATAGGAAAGGATGCATTTGATTATGAAAGGTCATTATATGAATTTTTAAATGCAAGGATACAAAGGGGCATACAAATTTGGCACCATTTTATATGAGGATTGAAGGGTCACAAAGGGTGAATGCCAAAGGTCATTTGGAAAGCTATAAATAAAGACTTGAGAAGCCATTTATAATATGTAAGAGAGTGCATGATTTGTATTTATTTTTAAAGAGAGAAAAGTAGGAGATATTGTAGAGTTCTACCATTTGTTGAGTAAGCAACATTGAGAGATAGTTGTGTTTTATACACAAAAGGGGTTGGTGCTCCTATGGGTTGGTGCTCACAAATAGCTGCTATGTTAGTGCTCGGCAAAGGGGTTGGTGCTCCTAAAAGTTGGTGCTTACAAACATTGTAATTTGAGTTGGTGCTCATTCATATACTTGAAATTGTTTTATATGGTTTTTCCCACTTTGGGTTTCCATGTAAAAATATGCTCTCTCTCTCTCTCTCTCTCTCTCTCTCTCTCTCTCTCTCTCTCTCTCTCTCTCTCTCTCTCTCTCTCTCTCTCTCCTCTCTCTCTCTCTCTCTCTCTCTCTCTCTCTCTCTCTCTCTCTCTCTCTCTCTCTCTCTCTCTCTCTCGTGTGGTGCATATTATTGTCTCAATTTTATTACATATCTTGAATGTGTGATTAAATGGTTAAAGAAAATAAATCAAATTAAGTAAAAGATATATAATATACTGATTCACCCCCCGTCTCAATATATTTCATGCTTAATAGAGATGTCTTCTAGTTTGGAAATCCAATTGCTCAAAATTACCTTCACGTCCCTAGTTATCATAACCACCATTTTGTTGATGGTTGGGGTAGTAAGGGCCACCAATGGTTGGGCTCATAGGGCTATTTGGGAGGGCCTATCCAATTCATTCACTGATTACTCCATGCTTTGGTGACTTCACGTACACATGAATTAAGTTGGTAATAAATTAATTATGTTTTATTTTTTTAGTTTATTATATCAATGTTATTTAAATTATGACTTAGTTAATATGCAATCTTGATTATTATTGGTCAGTCGTGCTGATACTAACCTGTGTGATAATGGAATGTGGAAAATAAATGGGAGGTTGAATATTGCTTAAAAGGATAAGAGGCTAATGTGATATGTTGTTGAAATTAATTCAATTCATGTATATTAAGTTAGTATTTATTATTTTGACTCTCTTCATATAGATAAAGTATTATATTATTGATATTAATTGTAGAATTACTCTTCCAACACTAATTTATAATTAAGATGGGTTAGTATGGATTGTAATATTGACTTTTTGGTTTAATTTTATGCTTTGGATATTAGGATTAGATCTACTTGATGTTATCATAAGTAGGATTTACTTAGATAAGTTACACAATATTACTTAAGAGCATATTATGTATATTTATCATTGAGCATTTTATTTTAATGGAGGAATAATCTTTTGATTTGATTATATAGACACTTAGACACATACTATGTTATCTTGATTTAGAAGCACATAGACTTAATTTAAGAATGTAAACTAGCTTAATAATTATATTTGATATATCACAATATATATTCTATATCCAATTACATAAATGCATAGAATATGGGTTTCTTAGTTATTTCAGCTATGCATGAGTTATTCAATATTAATATTTCTTGGTGCATGTGGAAACATAGACATAATCCTCACTCTTAAATCACATTTCAAACATACCTGGTTGTGTATAAGGTATGTATGATACATATAATATATCAAAAACATATTACTTTTGTTCTTTCATTTAATAATAAATGAATTATAATTTGATCTATTCCATTCGCTTAATTAAGATGTTTCATAAACATGCATAGTGTTTCTGCATAGGTTAGTTATGTAATGAGATGAAGTTGAAAGGTCTTAAATGGATTTTTTTGAATATAATGTTTCAACTAAACTCAATTAAATGAAATGAGCAAGCTGAATACTATTTTCTACTTCATTTACTATTGCATAAACATATGACTGAAGCATGATAACGTGCTGATTTTTATTTCTTTTGGCTACATGTGTTTGACTTCCCCTTCTGATAGTTAAATTTTGTTTCCTTGATACCCATGGCTTGTCTAACAAATATTTGTAAAATTTCCTTAAGTGAAACATTTTATTTGGGTTCCACTAAACTTGAAACTCAACTGAATTTTATTTGTATGTGTCTGTGTTACATTATGTTGTATGTAAATCACTTGTTGCTCCCTTCTAGTTTATTTAAATATGACCTTAAACTATACTTGTTCAATGATGGAATGCGATGGTTCATTATGTATGAATTTCCTTAGATGATAATGGAAACATTGTATGAAAATAATTGATTCCTTTGATAAATTATTTTATTATGAATGATTACATTAATACTAGTTATTTGAGAATGACTTACCTATTGGATTAATACATAGGTTATTTCCCTTGAAATGATTATATAATTAAGGATTAATTAATTAGATAACTTGGATGAATTATGTCTTTAACTCTCTTGTTTTATAATGTCACATTGGCTATATCAATATAATGACTTTATATGGATTCATTTTTAGGGTGCCTAAAGGTTATTTGTTGAATGATGATATTGATCATAGCTATATCATTGATCGTTAATATAATAATGATATCCATGTTTAATAAATGAGTGTTATGTGAAATGCTAAGGTAATGGTGTGGTAACCTTAAAGGCCATGAGGTGTTTATGACTTTAGTCTGTAGCACTGTGAAACCTTGAGTTTTAAATTTGTTGTTGATATGCTCTCTTTTATGAAATAATATTTTTGATGTATAATTGATTATAAATATACATGTGATTAAATTGATTTATGGTTGTTGTTATGATTACTCATTATAAATCATGATTAATTATGAGGTTAATAAGTTACACATTTAATTTAAACCTATTATAATATGAATGATAACCTAGGATGTTAGAGTTATCCTTCCTGGTTAAACTAATCTTTAATCTTAACCATCCTCAAGTGGGATTGAAACCCACTGATGAGAGTGAGGTATTTACCTAGGGTTAAGGACCTATAAATGGTCATATGTGGAAATATGAGTGCTACATATGACACTCAGATCTTATTCATGTATGCATATACTAATACACTCTGAACCCCATAAAACATCTATTAAGGTAACATGATTCTTTATAACACCTTTTGTATGTAGTTACATTTATCTAATTACCTAAATTCACCTCCTTTAGTTCCAGTTATGTGTACATGATTGTGCTAAATGTTTATCTCTTATATCAAAACGTGAAGTATTGGGTCCAATATGCATCCAAAATGTACTCTGATATATAATTTTAAATTTTTTAGGGTTGCTTCATCTATTATTAGAGTAGTTATCTACTCTAGGGAACTTTGGGAATGAGTTTATTCTATATAACTTTTGTAATCTACTAAGTTATCACTTTGTAATTCTTGGGATGGTTAGAACATGATCAAGTGAAGGCAACATCTGTGGTAAACCTTTTAATTTCAACCTAATTAGAGGTAGAGATAGAGGATGAGGAAGGGGTCATCGTGGCTTCATCCCCATTCATAACCAAGAAAATATGCCCATAAATAATGTTGACAACAATACTGAGGTACCAAATATTGATGTCGTCAATGGAAATCCAACCAAAATCATGAGGAGATCCTCAGTGGAATCTTGATATCCCTTAACACCTTGCAAGGTAAGATTGATAACCAAGAATAAAGGTTGAACAACCTTGAAGGGATTTCCATAGAAGAAGTACCCAGATTAGGAATGGGACAAGTAGAAGGACTTGATATTCAAGAACTACCTTTGACCGTAGTTGACCCAATCATCAAAGAATTGAAGAAGCTCTCATTGCCTACCTTTTTAGGTGAGAAATTAAGTGATGCAATTGATACATGGTTGGTACACTTGTATAAATATTTCAACTTACATAACATGCAATCAAATGTGAAATATAATGCTACAACTTATCAATTGGTTAGTCCTATAGCTTTATGGTAGAATCATCTTTGTGACATTGAAGGATATCAACCCTTGAACCTTTCCTAGTCTATTTTTGAGATTAGTTTCAAAAAATATACCTGAATGCCAATTATAAAGAATATAAAATCACCAATTTTTAGCTTCTAAAATAAGAAAACATATTTTTATTGAGTATGAAAACAAGTTTCTAAATTTATTGCATTATGTAGACTATATGCATGATGAAGAAACCAATATTACTAAGTTCAAACTTAGGCTCAAGGAAATATTGATGCATGACCTCAATATGACAAACCCAAGGACTTTAGCTACAGTAATTGAATCTCACCAAAAGGCAAGACAAGAATTTAAGACAAATAGGCAACAATCTAAAGTGAAAAGCCTTTTTCCCATGAACAAGAACTTCAAGAAATCATATCAAAACCATAAATTTTATGGTGGCAATAAAAATTTCAGCAAGTTTTTAAATCAAAATAGAAATTTCATGTCCCATGGACCATCTAAATATATTTATTTTAAGAAGGAACAACATCAAAGAAACTAATGTGGACCTATCACTAGTGTTAATACTATTCTATTAGGATCTTCTAAACTTATTGTTTGTTGGGAATATGGTGAAAACCATTATAAAAAAGATTGTTCTAAAATTAAATTAGGCTAAGTAACCAATCACAGGGTATATGGTGTTATTGATAATTGTAACACTAACTTACAGGCCACTCTAATTGAAAATAGAGGTACAATAAATGGTTTTCCCTTGACTATTTTGATTGATTCAAGTTTAACTGATTATTTTCTCTCTTTTTTATACTAATCAATGTAAAATCAAACCTATTTTGATAAGAGGAGTTTGGGAGGTTGATTTTGATACTGGAAAGAAAGTGCCTATTATTGAGTGCTTAGAACAAGTTAAACTTGATCTTGGTGTCTTTAATACCAAGGTGAATATATTTATTATGCCTTTAAAGTCTTATGATCTCATCCTTAGGATGGATTGGATACATGAACATCAAGCCATGCTTGATTGTGTGGGAAAAAGAGTGTAGTGCATCAATGACCTTGGATAACTTATAGAATTGCAAGGCATACAAGGGCTAAAAAATGTAAAATACTTTTAGCCTTACAACTAAAAAGGGATGTTAGGAAGGGTTACAAGCTTTATGCAGTCCAACTATAGGAATTACCAAAGGAAAAGGAGTTAGTACATGTATATTTTTCTATATTGAGGGAATTCATGGATGTTTTTTCCCTAAGAATTTACTTGGTTTACCACCTAAGTGGGAGTTTCATTTTTCCATTGATATAATGCCTAAATCTGCCCTTGCTTCTAAATCTCCCTATCACATGAATGCAATATATCTTAGATAGTCAAATAATTCAACCAAGTGTGTCCCCTTGGGGTGATTTGGTGGTATTTTTGAATAATAAGGATGGTATATTGAGGCTTTGCACTAATTATTTCTTGTTAAATAAGGTAACAATAAAAAAACTACTATCTTTTGCCTAGGATTGATGACTTGTTTGACCAAATGAAGGGTGTTGCAATATTTTCAAAGATTGATTTGAGATTAATCTACCGTCATCTAAGAATAAAATAATAGGACATTCATAAAACATATTTTAGAACTCATTATGGACATTACAAGTTTAGATTTTGCCTTTTGGCCTAACTAATGCACCTACAGCCTTCATGAATCCTATGAATAACATATTTAGAGACTTATTGGATATGTTTGTGTTGGTTTTTATTGATGAAATTCTCATTTATTCTAAAAATGAGGCTAAGAATGATCATCACCTTTGTTTAGTCTTGTAAAGACTAAGACAACATAAGCTATATGGAAAACTCTCCTAATGTGCATTTTACAACACCAAACCAGTACCATTACCAACATAGATCCTTTTCAGCCTAGACTACTTGAAAATGTCTATAGATTAATTTTATGTTTCCTTCTTACAACCAACTCCACCTCACCTTAATTTCAAAATTTATTATAACTTAACAACATTCAAGAATGACCACTTTGCTTAGCATTTATATTGAAGTTTTATTGCTTGCTCTTTGATCATTGTATTTTTTATTACAAAACTTGCACTATCTAGCATTAGTATAAGATTTGTGATGTGTGATACAATTATACCAAGCATATTAATCTAATTTCTTTTATGATCAATTATATTTTCTTATTTATTATCTTTTAAAAAAATTCATGTCCTCAGAACATAATCACCCTTGTTGGCTCAATCTATTATATGATATTTTGTTATGTTTATCTTTACTACACAAGTGACCTATCTAACTATGTTTCCCTTATACTTCCTTGTTTTTACCATTTGTAGAACATAGTTGAATAGTTTGACTATGTCTTTTACATCTTATTTGGTTGGTCTTTCCTATAGAATCTATCAACCCAGTCAACTCTATACATCTTATCCAATACTATTCTATATTTGGTTGACTTTATCATTGTTTTTCATCTTTCATTTATGATTTTATATTCTACCTTAAAGCATATTGAAATTTCCTACCAGAATATTTTTGGATAACTTAAATATATTTAGACACTATATGGGATGTTCTTTCTTCCCTACCTTTGCTACCCAAGAGGATCTTCACTCTTGGAGCAATTTTTTCTCATCCCTCATCTTTGGACTACAATATGGCCCAAATTACTCCAACATATGAGATTGATGGATTAGATACATTCTATAATTATCACTTTAAGGCACCTTACTACATTATGGGGGAAATTGAAACAAACCTAATAAATAACCCCATAAGAAACCTTCTCAACACCAACAACCCACCTCCTAGCAATCTGCCTCCTAGAAACCCTCCCCCTAATACCAATTTAGGGAATGCTCCTTCTACCAATCCTAATAACCCTCTTCCCAACACCAATCCAAAATTTGATACCACTCAAATTCTTGAAAAAATAGTGCAACAAATGAACATCATACAAACATCTAATACCTCTTAAATGATGTAACTATAACATCATTTGATCAACATGGCTAATCAACCTCCTATTCTTCTTCCCCAAATATCCAAAATTCCATTCCTCCAAATCTTAAATATGTCATGAGAAATATCATTTCCCATCTTATTATGCATAACAATATGCTTCAACACATTCAAAATAAACCTTTAGCCCCCTTCATTGTATCTATTGATATTGGTAATATATATCCAACTATTAAATATGATGAGACTAAAGACCCCAAATGTTTTCTCAAAGCATTTGGTAATATTTATAAAGATTAGATTCAAACTAACATATTTTTTCCAACATCATATATGGCAACTTGAGGATCTAGTCAATCCTTTAGTTAAGGAATTCAACACAATGATCTTCCTAAAAATTATCTTATCCATTTCATTAATGCTAAACAATCTTCTTTCAAATCAACTCATGATTTTATCAAACATTGTAAATATTTAGCTCACAAATCCAATCATAACATGATTGATGATAACTTGTTCAAAATTTTCATAACTACCTTAACACCTTCCCTCCAATACAAGGTTCAATTTTTTTCTCCCCAAACTCTAGATGATGTTATCGATCAAGCTAAGAGACAATACTTTTTAATGAGATAGTTTGAACCCAACACTAAAACCATCAAGGGATATTTTCAAAACTCAATGAATGGAATCAATCTAAATCCTCCTCAACCAAAACTAGAAGTAGCCAAAATGGATAATTCCCAACCTTCCCATATGTTGCTAACTATTCAACAAATGAAATAAATTTTATCACATTCCAAACCATTCACATATGCTAATAACCCACCTACATGGTATGAACCTAACATTTTTTGTTGGTTTAATGCCGATATAGGTATTTTCCATGAAACATGTTGTGGGATTATAAAAAAATTCATTTCTTTTATGCTAGGAGATACATTTAATCATGATGTTAAAATCAAAATATGTCATAATGATTATGTTATTGCTTCTCAAAAGAAACAATGTTTCAATATTTTTTTCTCTAACAACCCAAAAACCTTTTCTACCTCCAACCCTCAACATTCAAACAAGGATATTTGTACAATTTAGGTTGACTATGATCAATAATATACTGATTCTCAATACATGAATGCAACTAAATTCAATTATCGACATAAACCCACCCACAAAGATCTCATCACAAAGCCAAAGAAACCATAAATTTAAGATAAACTTCTAAAATATACCACTACCACTAATATACCTTCTAACATAAATGAGGAAACACTTCCACATTCAGAACCTTCAACTACCTTTCTTCCTACCAAAAATATTTTACCTTCCAAGCCTCATGTTGGTTCTTAATCTTCAAAAACTCATTGGAATTTCTTAGAGGAACTAAACTATATGAATTGTAAAATACCTCTCATGCAGTTAATTCACACTTCTCCATATCATCACAAATTCCTAATGAAAAAACTATAATAAATTAAAGAACCATCTTCCCTATAAGTGGAACAACCTTCTCAGAAGACTTTACCAACAAAAGTTCATACCATTAAAATTGTTTTTACTTTTTAAAAACCCTCCATTGAGTTCCTTGAATAAGACATGATTAATTATTAAATTATATTTCATTCCTATGACCCACCTTTTTTATTAAAATCACCATTAATACCACACTTATTCAAAAATTCTTAGTAGATGAAGGGTTAGGAATTAATGTGACATCTCTTTGGCTAATTAAACAAATTGGGTATAATAAAGATCATCTAAAGTAAACTTGTCTAACATATAGTGGATTTGATAAGACCAATCAAAAACCACTTGGTTGTATTTGTCTCTCTCTCACTATTGGACCCAAAACTATACGTATCAAGCTCATGGTCCTCAACTAGTCATTATATTATAATATACTCCTTGGTGGCCCATGGACACATCACATAAGGTCCATTACCTCTTACGGTAGCCAATGTATCAAGTTTATTCATAATGGAAAATCTTAAAAAAATGAGTTTGATACTGATCCATGGAGTATTTAGCTTCCCAACCCCAAATATCCATATCAGATTCCAACTATTCCATGAATTAACAATACCCCTTTACCTAAATTCATAAATATGAATCTAGATTTAGAGGTCACTCTTGTTGATTCTAACTATGATGAGTTAAACAATTTGAAAAATAATTTTAATACTACCAAGCTACCCTTTCATTGATGAGATCACTAACTTCCCTCCTCCATGTAATGCACATGAAGCATCTTACATAGAAGTTGAATTCAAATTTAATGAATATGGATTAGATAAGTTATTTCAAGACCCTTTAACCATGTCACCTCATAAATTTAGTGATCTAGATGTATATCCTTCTGATGCTCCTCTAGAGACATAATCATATACCATTTCTCCCACCTATGATGATAACTACATCATGGCTCAAGATCAATAATGAGACTTGGATTTTCAACACTATTAACAAACCTTAGATAAAATCCATGCTTTCAACCAAGATGTTCATACAATTCCCATATATATTGAGTTATAACCTAAAGGTCATGTACCTCCATTTAATTATCCACTTCTCGATACCACTTGGGTTATTGAAAAAATATTACTCTCATAAATTTGGAATTTATGAAACCTTATTTACCTCATATCTCACCATTAAATCTACCAAATTCCCTCCCTTAAAATTATTCTAAAGATATTCCTATTATCAATCCAATTGAATCCAATCAACCTTTATCCATAATTCCACCTATACCCGAGATTACCCTTGATGTCAAGGCAATATTTGTACACCAAATACATTCTAAATATGATCACCATGGTAATAGAATCATTAATCTTGAAGTAGATGTGGAATACTATGGACCTTTACTCACACTACATAGTAATGAATCCATACTTGAAGTATTCCATGCTAGAGAACCTCAACTTCCTCAGCAACATCACAAACTTGGGAATTTAAAATGAAAGGCTCCTCATTTCAATAAGTTCATTGATAATGTAGATCCCAAAATAAATATAATTTATTCTCTTCTTAATAAAACATATCATTTTCAATATGAAAATGTTATGTTCATCAAAGAAACCATGAGAATAAAATATGGCATACCCTCATGTCCTTGACCTATAATAATTTCTAGAGAGATTACACTAACCAAACATAATAAATTTAGCCTATTTTTGACAAATATCATGATGCTTTCACTTGGTCATATGAAGAAAAGTCATGTATTAAACCTAGTATCATTTTGCATAACATAATCACATACCCAAATTCCAAACCCATCCATTAAAAATAATGTAAATTTCCACCCAAATTTTCCACCCTATGCCATAAAAAAATTATCAAACTATTAGATGTTAGGTTTATTAAACATGATGATTATTCCAAATGGGTGTCCAATATTATTCTTGATTGTAAAAAAGTCAACATTTTTATTCGCATATGGATTGACTTCCACAATATTAATCTTGCCTATTCCAAAGATGAGTTTTCATTACCTTTAATAGATGCCATCGTAGATTCCACCTCTAAATATAAAATTTTGTCACTCATGGATGGTTTTTTAGGCTATAATAAAATTCACATAGCCCATAAAGACCAACACAAAACAATATTCACTACATAATGGGGCACCTAATTCTATGTTAAAATGCCTTTTATTCTCAAAAATGCTAGTGCTACCTATCAACTACCATGACCCACATTTTTCATGATATTATACATAAGATTGTGTAAACTTATGTGGATGACCTCATTGACAAATTGAAAAGTTTCACAAACCATCTCTTTGATCTATCCATCATCTTCAATTGATTAATCAAGTACAAAGTTAGACTCAACCTCGATAAATGTGTCTTTGGTGTTATATCTAGTAAATTATTAGGGTTCTTAGTCTCTCTTCATAGTATTGATGTCAATCCTACTAAAATCAATGTTATAGTCAACATGAAAATTCTTTTCTCCATTCCATACATTCACACTTACCTTTTCAATCTTGGGGAAATTGAATGATTCATCCCCAAAATGGATTATCACATATACTCTATTAATTCCCTTTAAAAAAAAGGTAATTCTCTAAAATGGATTGATCCCTATCAAAAGGCATTCAAAAACATGAAAGAATCATTGATCTATCTACCCACCCTTTGTCCACATTATAATGATCATCCTTTGATTTTGTACACCTATTCTACTCTTGTATCAGTTGGGGTAATGATATCCCACCAAGATGATACTAGAAGAGAATATGATATTTACTATATTGGTCAAGGTTACATTGATTACGAAAAATGTTATAATAAAGTAGAACGTGATTGCCTCACTATCTACTTTATAAATGAAAATATTTATCACTATATTTTTTATTAAACCACCTATGTCATTATATATTATAATCCACTTCATCAATTTTTATCTAAATCATTTCTACTTAGAGATAGAATTGGCAAGTGGATGGTTCTCTTGATAGAAGTTGACAGTTACATCATAACACAAAAAATTGTCAAAGAGAAAGTCATTTTTGACCAACTTGTAGAGGCACCCATACCTTCTACAAATAACCTTCAAGATAGACTCCCTCACGATAATATTATCTATATTGAAGGTATTAATCACACTATCTATCTTAAAGATTATTTCAATAATTTCATTATTGATTTATAGAAAAATAATCAAAAAAATACCTATGTCATTCTTGATAATACTAAATCCAAAGTAGTTATTGAAGAGCTTCTTGAAGTCACCATAGATTTTCATGAATATAACTGGACCCTCCAATTCGATGATGCCAAATATATCCAAGGAATTGAGGTAGGTTATATCCTAACTTACCCTCATGGTAAAATCATCCCTCTAGCATTTAGGTTAACCTTTAATGTCACTAATAACATGGCAAAATATAAATTTCTCATATTAGGTATGAAAGAAACACTTGAATTATATATCCCATATTTACATGTTGTGGGTGACTCCCAACTTACCTACCACCAATTTAATGATGATTGCCAATCTACAAGTGAAAATATTATCATTTATCATCAAATGGATACAACACTCACCAAAGAGTTTTCTTTTTTTACCATTGAACCAATTCCAAGAGATCAAGACTCTATCATTGATTCTCTTACTTCTTCAACATCTCTATTTCATCCTCATTAAGTACTTAATGAATCTAAATTTATTATTCAAATATTAAAGTCACCATCATTTATTCAACCATAGGATTCATTCATCTATCACATTGAAGTTTTCACTATTCAATAGAGCCCATGGCATAAAAATAACGTCCAATTCCCCAAACATCAAACCTATCCTACATACACAGATTCTCCTGAAAAGACTAGAATTCATAAACAATCTTTTAAATATGTCTTTCGATAAAACACCCTTTATTATCATAATACATAAGGTACCCTACTTCTTTATTTAATGTAATAAGAGGTTCCTCCTCTCTTTGAATAAGCACATGAGGTCATTTGTGGTGGACAATATAGCAGACATGTTACATCATGCAAATTCTTACATGTGGGATACTTTTGGCCTTATTTAGAAAAGGATGCTATCAATTTTTCTAAAATATGTAGTCCTTGCCAACCTTATCATGATTTAATCCATTCACCACTAGCAGAGATACAAACTATGGAATCTCTTTGGCCATTTTCTATGTGAGGATTAGACATCATAAATAAATTACCTCAATCATAAAATGGTCATTTTTTTATAATTATTGCTACTAAATATTTTACCAAATGTGTAGAATCCATGCCTCTTGTTAATGTCACAAAAACTAGTATTTATAAATATATCCTTAACCAGATCATTTGTCACTTTGGAATTTCCCATACTATCATTTTTTTATAATGGTTTAAATTTCAAAATTAAGGACATGAAGTAGTTATGTGCTAATTTTAAAATATCCTACAAATTTTCCACACCTTACCATCCACAATGTAATAGCCAAGCTGAGGACACTAAAAAAATTATCAAAAAAATTATACAAAAGGCCATCTAATAAAATTTTACTATTGGCATATTCACTTATATCTTGTACTTTGGTTTTATCATACTAGCATATGTACTGCCACTAGGGAAACACCGTTCTCCCTAGTCTATGGTTCTGAGTATGTCTCACCATTAGAATTTAAACTTCCCTCTTTATGCATATTTCTTCATAGTATTATTATAGATTAATAATCACATGAATCTCACCTTCATGCCCTTGATCTTCTCGATAAACACCATCTAGCCACTTTTCAACATAACTGCCAATACAAGGCTCGTATCACCAAATAATATAATACAAAGGTTAAAGTTCACACTTTTAATGTTGGTGATCTCATCCTTAAGTTAGATTATACCCATGAGAAAGAAGGAAAATATTCCCAAAAATGGTGGGGCCCTTATTTAGTGAAAGATATTCTTGGTCCTAGCACCTATCACCTCTAAACTAATGAAGGCCATGTTTGTAAATAACCCACTAATGCATAATTTTTGAAGAAATACTTTGCTTAAATATTTCCCTTATTATCATACTTATATATACTATCCTAATAACACTTATTATATGATTTATACATGGATCATACCCTATTTAATAGTCTCCTTTTACACAAACATTATTTCCTTCCCTTGGTCCTTTGGTTTCTTTCTTTTTTGAGTTACAATGTAAGACCATGGATATGACCAAGCTATCCTCACAAATACCATATTTATCCTTTGTTTCACCCTCTTGGGTTTCTCTTTTATGATTTTTAGTGTAAGATCATGGATAACACTAGGATATCCTCATAAAATCACCATATTATTTAAAAACACCTTTCCTAAACTAAGTGTTCCTTTTATAGAATGTTAAGACACGGTTACAATTTTATGATCCCATATTATTAGGTTTGATTTTTGTTTCTTTTTACATATAAAACTTTTTAAAAAAACTATGTTAACATGTTTCCATTCACTTACAATCTTATGATAAGGAGTCATACTTACCTAGCATTGTATCCCTTTTCACATTATCACATTTTTTGTGATTTGAAGTAATTTAAATTATTTCATGTTCATTCCACTTTATTTCCTTTCATTTCATTCCACTTTAGATAAAACAAGTTCAAATAAAATATAACACCTTTATTTCACATGAATAAATAAGAATCTTAGACACTATGCCCTCTAAGTTCTCTTTCTTAGTAACCAAGTCCAATTTTTTCAAATCATAGTCATTTTTAGCACCCATATTTGGTTCTCTGAATCCATATGGAAGACTAATAGAAAAATCTATCAAAATTTAAAAACCAAATCATTTAAAATAAAAGGCAATGATCAAAAGGTAACTTTTAAAAAAAAAAAAATCAACATCACACCAAAAGACATGATTTATAACACATCTCTTATCTCCAATCGAAGCTTAAACTCCATAATTAGACTCATGATAGAGCCAAGGTCCATTAAGGTGTGGTAGATCAATAGATAGGAATAGGAGAATTCAAAAAAATCTATAGTGCTACCTACTTTCTCACACAGGTACCCAGTCTTCACAGTACATTGATGGTTATATAAGGAGTCCTGAGGAATGGGTAACACATTGTGGGAAGGTAGGTCCATTTTAATTTTCATGCATATATCCTTCATGGGTGAATTTGATAACCCAAGATTTGTGTGGTTATAAGAATTACTTTAGATACCTTAATGTCAAAATCTCTCTTATTTTGATAAACCTAAATCTAGTGTCTTGGATTTGATAAATAGTTTCTATACCTTGATTTTTCCTTCAGTTACCCCACCACCCATTTCATTTCCCCCCTTGACAAGAAATTTTGATTCTAAATATATTTTTCCACTTCTATATTCCTTCTTCTCCACATATTATAAACATATTAGAATTATTTTGTTTCAAATTTATCTGACCTTAGAACAATTTAGTATGTTTGAGTAATTATGGATTATCGTATTTATACCATTAATTTACATTTCTACAATTGCCTTGGTTTATTTGAAAAAAAAATCATTATCACCTCCCATTTTTTGGATAATTTCATTTCTTTCTAAATTTTTTTCATTGTCCCTTCCTTTTTTTAGATAACTGCATCTGTTTCCATATTTTTTGTATTCCTTTTTTTTCGAACAACTATGTCTATTTCTACTTTCATGTAATTTTTCTATTGTTTACTAAGTTTGGATAGTTACTTCTCACTCACTAATGTTTTTTCCCTTTTATGTAATTTTTCCATTGATGATTGATTAAGGATTGTTACTGCTCACTCATCAATGTTATTTTACCACTTCTTGCCCATCCTTTTTTAAGTAAGGGTTGTTACTACTTTCACATTGATGTTTGATTACCATTTTTACTTATATCCTTAGTTTTAATTGGTTTGTTTACATTTATTTCTTAAGGTATACTTGTTTGAGGTTTTTGGTCATTTAGTAGCCTTGGCTTTTTTATTACCTGATTTACTCTAAATTTTGGCTTGGTTATTTGGTCCTAACTTAACATTTATCACCCAAGCTTACCAAATTTCCAAGTACATTATGGCTACACAGTTTAGTTATCATGGCTTTCCTACATTTGTTTGTTTTTTTTTTCTTTAGTTTTGTATCATTACGTTTGTCCAAAGTAGTCTTTGCATCCTCCACAATTAAAACTACAAATACAATAGATAATCATTCTATGAAAGGTAAGTCAAGGTATGAATATATTACTTTTATTTTTAGGTATTTCATTTCAATCATTTACTTTTCATTATTTTATGATTTCAAATACTGTAATTTATTTAGCTTCCACATTGTGTGTTTCTATGTTCTTTTATCGAAGCACCATCCCATGTTACACCAAAGTGACATGTGATGAGCTTTGAGTGGGGCATATGTATACATAAAATATTTTTAAAATTTATCAATTATTGATGCTTTCTCTCTTGTAATAAACCATTGATGTTCAATCTCTCTAAGTCCATGCCTTAAAGTTACATTAAGAAAGGGGTGGGTAGTACATTGGTGTTTCATAAGATTGTTGTCCTCTATACCACCACTTAAAATCAATACAAACCTATCCTATACACTTCCCTAAGCAAAGACACACTCTTCCAAGTAATTTACCTCCTTAAATATCCCCTACCAAAATTAAAAACTCTTTTTAACATTTACCAAATAATGTCAGACTGAGTTGGCCCTATACTTAAAATATATTAGCATGTTATAGGTCTAGGTCAACCTTAGCCAACCCAATCTTGGACCTAACTTTATTTTATTAATTAAGGATACATGGTTAATTGGGCCGACCCTATTCACTAAATGTTTAGAAGGGTTTATGGTTAGATTCAATTGTATATACACATCCTTTTTTTCCATTTCTTAGAGAGATATAAGGTTAATCATTCATTTTTGCTTCTTTACTATCTACTTTTCCACCATTCTACTTGAGAAGTCATTGCTTAGGTTTTATACTTGTAGAAGAATCTTGTCTTATGGAAAAATATTAGATATTTTGGCATATATTAGTGATCCTTACAAACCAAAACAACCTCTTTTTAATCACCTTTGTCTATGGAAAGATTGAGTCTCAATAGGTTTATATTCAAGTTAAATATCTCTAACTCTTGCTCCTCTATTTTAGTAGATATAAGTAGCATAAGTAATAGATTTTTAATCTATTTATATCTCCATGCATATTATATTTTACTTTAATTTGTGAATATAGAAAACATAGTACCTAGATAGGGTTATTGCATGGTTTTACTTGACTAAAATATTTTAAACCCTCTCTAGTGATATTATTGTGATAAGAGACCCCTTGGTAAGGAATAGTGGATCCATCTTGGTCATGAACCTAATTGTAATTATACCAACAAGTGGAAGGGTAAGTGTGATTTATCTTTTCTAAGCTAGGATCGATTTGTAGATAAGCTTCACTTTCCCTTGTATACATAATATATGTCTTATGAAGAGACCAAAGTCATTTGAGGTCAATCACAAAAGGAAATTAATTAAAATAGAATAGGGTATACACCACTAATTGAAAAGTGGATAAATTTTAGCTTATCATGGAAATTCTAGCTAGTAATTTGCTATGAATAACTAAATGACTTTGCCTAAAAAATTACAAGGTGTTCATACCAATGGTCTAAAAAATATGGTGTGTAATCTTTCATCCACCCCTTTTGATTAGTAGAAAAAATTCCCTAAATAAATAGTATCAGAATCCATCTTGAATACAAGGATAAAAGGATGAAATAGAGTAATAATGGATAGACAACTTTGAATGAAAATAAATTCTTAAAGCTTTATTTTTTAAACAATGATTAGCACACGTTAAATATGTTAAATAAATTGAATAAATTACTGGTTGTAAAATCAAAAAGGATTTTTGTGAGATCAATAAATAATAACATATAAATCTAAGTGTCCCAATAGTAATTAATGAATTTAAAATGTAGCTTTAGGTATCTTCTATATGCCTCTTTTGAATGCCTTGAAATAACACAAAAATGATGTGAATTTTCAATTAGATGTGGTTAAAAATTGGTAAGAGGTTTTGGCTCCCATATAATAACTAGTGAAATATATTCAATTTAAAATAAGAGGGATAAACATAGGACTATGGAAACACAGGCCACAAATGGAACACAATCACTAGCCAAAAGTTAGCCAAAAACCATACAAAATGAAACAAAAATAAACCTAAGAGGGGAGACACTGAAGAAACTATTTAAACTCCTTATAGTTATAACATACATCTATTTTGTTTCTTATATATTTATTTTTTGATTTGTCCTCGCTTGTAGTCATTTTAGTTGGGCCTCGATAGGTTTTTTCAATCAAACTCTTTCTTTTCTAGAGAAGCATCCACTCCGCCTCCTTCTCCAGTGATCTCTTCTTTAGATCCATCTTATTCTCTTTTCTCTATTTATTTTTCCTACTAGGGGGAGTGATACCAATATCCCCATATTATTCATCCCCTATCACCAATCCTCTACCAATCTCAGTTTTAACCTCCTTTGAAGAAAACATCCCTTTTAAGCTTTTAATTATCTCCATTAGCTCCATGAAAATAAAGTGTTGTATGGTTGTCTTAGTCTATATTTTATCCATAATCCTTTCAATGTCATTATATTTGTTACTTTAAGGGTTGATAGGGTGAATTCTATCCATGGGCTTCACCTCTTCAAAGTTATCTTCCAAACTATTCTCCATGGGGGTTTTACCAGAATTATCCTTCTCCCTTAAAGAGGACTCATTTTAAACCTCAAATTCTTAACTCTCCTTAATATCTTCACCTAAGTCCCCCTATTATGTATATCAATCACCTCATTAACATATTTTCCCCATAGGGTTTCCCCTCTATGAACAATAAGGAGGATAAGCCCCTAATAAATAAGGTCTAAAGAGGGTTTAACTTTTAAGGAATAACAAAATATTTGAGAGACTTTGGAAAAAAATGGGAGACTAATTATATGACCCCTAAAATAGTTTAAAAAAATGGTGTGAGAACAAGATAATGTGTTTTCCCTCAAGGGTAAAATACTTCATGATTTGAAGGCAAACCTCAGGCCATTTCCTAGGTAATTAAGCTATAGGGAATCCTTTTTGACATGATATGACTGGTATATTAGATTTAAAATAAAATTATAATTACCTCTTCCTTCCTCTTTTTATCCTTATAGGCTTTAAATCTATCATAACTCATGTTAGTCACTTAGCTGATAATACCCTCCATGAGCATAATGCTCAACCCTCTCATCTTAACCAAATAGTTATCCTAGCCTTTAGAAAAATCCCTAGAGATAGTTGAGGCATGTCTGATAATTCTTTTCATGAAGTTTAAAATCCATCATTTCACTAGCTTCTTCCAAACATATGGGTCCTCCTTTGCCTCTATGAAGGAAATTGGTTCTATCTTATCTCTCTCACCTCCCATATTGTATCTAAATGTAAAGCTTTAAGTTCTATAGGAAATTACCATTTTAATCTTGGCATGGATGATCATGTTGTCAAAATTTAGGCATTTATTAAATGAAATGTCATGGATATTCCCATGGTTTTTAGTGTGGGTAATAATTTGGTGTTGATTGATGTGTATCATACTTCAAGATCTTCTCATCATATCATTAGTCATGAGGAGATATGATGCATCACCCCTCATATAGGAGAGGGATTATATTTTTGAATCAATATTTAAGCCTTGGGTATAAGATCGGCTATATTTGTCTAATGTTTGAACACCTCACAACATACCCCTCTATTTATTATATGATCAACACCCTTATTACCTTATCTATAGTTATGGGATTTGGTGTACTTTTCGAAATAGCATAGGATAATTTTTGCATCTTCCATGACATTAGAGATGGTCCAAGAGTGATTAGAGTTAGATTTTAGAAAATTAATAATGTTAAGGGAGTCTCCTTTAATCTATAGTTGTTCTATGCCCAATTTAAATACCAAGTCTATTCCACAAAAATTTGTTGAAGATTTGGCCACGTGGTTGGTTTGAACACATTAGGGGCCAACATAGGCCATAATTAGGTTCCCATTGGCATCCCTAATAACCCCCCCTCCCCTAATTGGGTTTGGGCTACCTTTGGCTATATTGTCAAACTTTATCTTAAGCCAAGGGGAGGGTAAATCCATTTGACTAGAGATCTATCCATGTTTTGATTTTAGCATTGAGATGGGATAGGGAGGTCCCAGATGGTTATATGTGAGGAAAGATGATGGGGTATGGGTGCTTGAAGTTGGAAGTAAATGTAAGACAACTTTCCTTGATAACTGATAGGATTTTTAGGGTAGTAGAAGAGGGATAAGGGGATTTATTGTAAAAAATGCATGAATTTATGCATTTCTAAATGCCCCAAAAAATATGGGGTAAGGTGATGAACCAGAAAAATATAGGGTTCAATCCCAAGGAGGTTTCTATTGAATGAGTAAGTCATGGAGAGAGAAGGGGCTGACCCAAGAGAAGTTAAACTTCAATAATAAAAACTTAGAATGGTAGAGGTAAAGGGGAAAAAGAGGAATAAATGATCAAATGATTTTACCTCCATTTTATAGAGAATACACCTATTGGGGATAAGAAGTCCCTTGATAGCAATTTTTTTTCAAAATAGATATTTTGTTCTAGGTAGCCAACCAAAAAACATTAATGACCTTAGGGGCAAGGTTCTTAATCCAAAAGATTCACCAGTCTTCTTTGAGATCCTCAAACTCTAGGATGGATAGGTAGCCTAATTTGATTGATAAATCTCTATTTTTTTCCTTTGTCTAAACAAGTGTTTCTTCTTTGGGGAAGCGATTGATATGAAAGAGATGGAATTGTTGGTTGAGGGTCAAGAGAAAATGAGACTCTTGTGGGTTGATTCCTTCCTTTTGAATAACTTTCCATTTTTTTGATCCATTCTCCTCTACCCAATAACTATTAACTTTAGACCAAAATACTAATTTAAAATGGCCATTGGGGGTAATCCTTAGAGGGGAAGAAGTAATGGGTAACTGGTGTAACAAGGATCATCCCCAAAATTTACTTGGTCTCCTCTCCCCACATTCCACTTGTTACTTTTCTTCAGTAGATATTTTATGTTGATTATAGCCTTCTAAAAGGTAGATCCATTAATAGGAATGTATTATATGAATATGCTAGTGCATTCCCTCGAATCAATGTAATTTGATCTTATTATTCGATTCTATTGGTTATCATCTTTTAGGACTTTCCACCCTTGTTTTTCCAAGAGGTATTTTTTCATCTACTTTATTCTTCTTAGACCAAGACCTCTTTTACCTTTGGGAAGACATACCTTTTCCCTAAATACTAGAGGAAATTTGAAATTGTCTATAGATCCCATCCATATAATTTTTTTATTTGTTCCACCTAATCAACAACCTTCTTAGGGATAGAAAATAGATACATGAAGTACATTGGGATGA
Organism: Torreya grandis; assembly: GCA_037957365.1. Taxonomy (NCBI): domain Eukaryota; kingdom Viridiplantae; phylum Streptophyta; class Pinopsida; order Cupressales; family Taxaceae; genus Torreya; species Torreya grandis. The sequence goes on from JARHVA010000695.1 coordinate 4,695,005, forward strand.
TCTAGAGATATAATTTTTAGGAGCTAGAGTTTGGCTACTTGGGATAAATTTTTCCTTTCCATCTAGTTAATCTATTGTAGAGTTTATCAATAAAAGAGTTCCAATACTTATTTTTCATCTTACCAACAAATAAAGGAAGGCCCAAATAGGTTGAAGGTAGGTTTTTAATTGTACAACCTAGTATTTTTTAAATTTTATGTTATGGATAAAATGGAGAGTTGATAAATTAGAGGAAGATTTTTTGGAAGTTAACACACTATCCATAGACATCCTCATAGGTCTTGAGGATGCTCTTGAATCATTTTGATTCAACCAGTGAGGTTTCACTCATCATTAGAGTGTCATCAAAAAAAATTGGTGAGTAACCAAAGTGGTGTTGGGGGCCACACTTATGTCCTTTATGATTCCCCTAGATCTGGGTTCTTCTATGATTCTAATTAGAGTTTCAACCATGATTATGAATAGATATAGAGACAAGGGACCTCCTTATCAAATGCCTCTTATATCTAGAAAGAAGCCTTTTGGGACTCCATTAATGATAATCAAGTATATGGGGGAGGTAATGCTATAAGAGATAAGACTTTTGACGTCCAAATTGCCAAATTTATTTAGAACCTTGTCAAAGAAATTCTAGGACACCCTATCATATAATTTTTTATATCAAGATTTAGGAACATTCCTTGCCTATAAGAGTTGGAGACTAAGCAAATAGTCTTGTGAGTAATGATTATGTCATCAGTGATTTATGTTATAAAAATGAAGTCTTCTTTCTATTCTATAATGAATTTATCTATAAGTTGATAAATTTTAATAGCTAGAGCCTTGGTGAAAATATTATAGAAGGTGGTGCAGAGGTTGATTGGTTTGAAGTCCCTCAATTGATTAGATCCCATTTTTGTTGAGATCATCACAAGAAAAGTATTATTGAATTCTTGGAGAATATTTCCTACTTTAAAAAACTTGATGACCACAAAGAAAACTTCCTTTTGGATTATGTCCCAGTATTATTGAAAGAAAAGGGGAGGGAAGCCATCTAGCCTAGGATATTTATCCCCCTCCATAGATAAGATGATAGTTCTTATGTCATCTAAGGAAGGAGGAGAAAGGATGTTGAAATTATTAGCTTGGAAAATAACATGTGGTAGGAGGTTTAGGATTTGAGATTCCAATTCCTCATTTTGAGATGGGGAGGAGGAAATGAGATTCTTGAAGAATTTAATAATTTACATTTCCATCTTATTTTCCTCTTTGTATATTACCCAATATTCTACTAGCACTTCTTGAATTTTGGTTGTATTATGATTTATGAAAGTAATCTAATGGTATAATTTTGTGTTCTGTCACCTTCCTTGAACCATATTTTCCTTGATTTCTAGTTCTAGAAGATCTCCTCTTTGGATTTTAAATTTTGGTATGAACTTAGAAAATCCTTTTCCTTTTTGTGGAGGATAATACTAGAGCCCTAGAGATTTATTTCCTCCTCAATCTTGATTAATTCATATTCAATATTGTTCTTTTGGAGGAAGATGTTTCTAGAGACTTTTTTATTATAGGTTTTTAGTTTCCTTTTAATGTGATTAACTTTCATTATGATAATGTACAAGTCAGATCCTAAAATTGGTTCATTCCACCATTTTTTGAAAGAGTTAAACAAGTCTATGTGGGATATTCACATCTTTTTAAATCTAAAAGGGATGTTCTTGAGCTTCAAGGCCTTCTCTCCTATGAAAACCAAAGGATTGTGGTCTGATCCAATTTTGGGGAGAGATGTGAGGGTGTTGTTGTATTGTAAATCCCAGTTGATTAAGACTAGGAACGTATCTAATCTGACTTGACTGAGATTTTTGTCAACTCTTCTATTTGACCATGTGTGTAGGTTCTATTTTAGGGCCATGCCCAGGAGACTCACTTCCTCCATGAATTCATTGATGTCATTCACAATGTCATTTTATTATTTCAACCTACCTATTTTCTCCTAGGGAGATAAAGGGGAGTTGAAGTATTCTACCATTATCCATTTCCAATCTTCACTATTTTTATTGAATTCTTCCAGTTCTATCCATAACTTCTTCCTCTGTTTTCTAGAATTGGGGGCATAAATATTGGAGAGAATCCATTCCTCTATAATATATATCCTTAAATAGGAATGTGATTTAGTTTTCTAATTTAAAGAGATCTACCCCTTTGAAAATTTTGGGATTCCAAAAGGCTGCAATTCCTCCCATAGCACCGTGAGAATTACTACTAATGCTTTTATCTTTATTCAATATATTATCAATGTTTATCAAAATTTTATCTACAAACATCTTAGTTTCTTGGAGGATCAAAATGTTAGGCTTGTGTTTAGAGATCAAGTTCCTTTCTAGCCTTTATTTCTTGGGGTTATTTAGCCCCCTAATTTTTTAGTAGATGATCTTCATTTTCTGGAGTTGGGGTATTATTTAAGGGTTATTTGTATACTCTTGGCCACTTTATTTTTTTGTCTCTTTTCTTATAGATCTCATACTATTCAATCTACCTTGTGATTTATGTTCTTATCCCACTTACTATTTCTTCATGCCCTTCCTAAGTGGGACTTGTGACCATTGACCATAATATTTACCTTTTTTCTTGTCAATGGATTTGTGGGTAGATGAAAATTAGCCTTATTCTAGTGATAAAGGCATAGATTTTGATCTATCAAATTGGGTTGGAGGTGATCCAAGAGTCACTAATTTGGTAAACCCTGAAGGGATGTCAAGCCTAGCCAATCACTCTAATAACCTTTATGGGATGAAGCAATTCATAGATAGGCTAGCCACATCTGTGATTTAGTGGGTCTCAACTACAATGTATTATTTTAAAATGATATTATTGTTGACTAGAAATTAGTAACCAAGGATGAATGATGAAAATCTAATCATGAGGGGTTATAAGGAGGGAGTGCATATGGGGGAGGTGAAGACTATGAGCTTGTCTTCCAAGTTAAGGGAGGCAAGTGGGGTTGAGGGGAAGTAGATTAGTGGTAGTCCAGATAAGGTAGGGGTGGGATTATAATCCTTTAGAAGGGGGAGCAGTGAAGGGGGAGGGATGAATTCCTAGTTATTCATATTCACTATCAAGGTAAAAGAAATAAGAGTCTTGGATCGAGGGGTGGGAGGAGCCTCAATCATGGGGTGGGGGGATCATCAAATTTTTTGACCCACCAAGGGTTGGTGGGTCGAGAGGATTTATTAGCTATCAAGAAATATTTATAAATATGACTAATGATATTACAAGTTCTAAAAATATTTGAATCCCTTTCATATACAATTTTTTGGTTCCAAACCCCATATTTAAATTTAATCTTAATAGAATGCAAGATGGGTTTATTAGCTAGAACGAAGATGCATAATCTAGTCACAAGCAATCTCATTCTATATCTAGTAATTAAGTCATTAGAGATGGGTTAGCCTAGTGTTTTTGTAAATCCCATAATAACTTCAATTACCTATAATTCCAAGGGGATTTCACGAAGGTTAACACATATGGGTATATCTTCCATGAATTCCATACTAAGGTTTATTCTAGATTTTCATTCTTTGAGGCATAAATTTGATTTTCCCATGAACCATGGGCCTCCAGTCAAGATTCTAAAATAGTCTTCAAGATTTGTGAAATTGAGAAAGATTTTTTTTTTACTATGGAAATAATGTCCACCTCACCTTTTGGTCTCCACTTATAATTGTCCCACCTCCTAAAAGTGTCTATGTTTGGTCTTATATTGCTAAATTTAGCCAAAAGGGATTTTGAAAGCATGGAATCCACTTGTTTGACTATAATGTTGGGAAAAATAAGACATACCTCTTCATTGTCATGTGTGGGGACTAGAGAATATTATTATTCCTAATGACTAAGGGGTCTTTTTCCCATTACTCTATCATCCCATAGGATTACTTTTATCCCTATATCTTGCTCCTTATCTTTCCATTTTGAGGGACCATCATCCATGTATCCTAATTTTTGTAACTACACTCCATCACATGGGGATTGCTCCTCTATTTTTTTATCAATCCTAGGGGGATCTATGGGTAATGCTTCAATTATATTCTCTTTTGTTTGCCATTTTCCTACCTATATCCAGAATTCAAAAAAATCATTGTTGTTCCTCCTCCTTCAACCATCTATACTACCTGAATCTATATGACGAACCAAAGTAAATCACACACAAATAAAAATAATGAAGTCATAAAGATAAACTTTTTTCTAAATTTGATAATAATATTACCATGAAAAGAAAGGATAAAAGGGACTGATAAAGCATAGATGAATAAGTTGCATCTTTTTCCATAGAATATGATTTAAAAGTTGTACTTTATTCAAAATGTCATAGTGTATTGACATTCTAAAATGTAGATATTTTTAAGGGGATTTCAATATTTAAAATATTTTCATGTTGAATCCTTGCTCAATGGATAGGAAATGATGCATATACATTCAACAATTAGAAAGAAAAATTTCCTTGAGAGATACCAAAATGGTGAATAAATCCTACCTCTTTAGAAAGATAAATTTCAAGCTCTCCCAACAAGTAGTTTAATCTCTGAATGATTACAAGCTTAATAGATCTCCTAAGTAGCTAAAATAATTTTTGACAAGCTCATGTAGTCTCTCACTTAAACTCAATTAGTTGACAACCTACTATCAAAAGTAAGTCAAACATATGTCAAGGATTAATTATATTGTTTCTCCTTAACTAATTTAAATAATCATATTTTAAAACCTACAACTATTATCTCTAACTAAAGTAAATAAATTCAATGTTGATCTCACATCATTGGATTTATTTTCATATAACAATGTGATTTAAATAAAATGATAAGGGTGACATCATTATCTAAATTCCCTTCATGTATTTGATTTTCTAAACATCAAATTATCTTATCTATTTATAAGAAAGGAACTAAGATAGAAGTTGAGAAGGATGGTGTATAAAATGACATTTTTTATTTTTATCTTCTACTTACAATCTCTTATAGGACTCATTGGTGTATCAATATCCCTGAGTGAACTTATAAGTAGTGCATCAAGAAATGGATAATGTCAGTTCATGGTACTTTGTGAGATATGTTCACATGTTATTATGTCATACCTTCATTACTATCAGACCAACCTCCACTGAGTCTCTTTTCCTTCTTTATTCATCTCTTTTTTTCAAGTTATATAACCTCATTTTATTTCTTATTGTATTTGCACTTTCATTAAATTTATTTATTGCCTATGTATCCATGTATTATATTGACACTTTTGATATAGTTATAAGCTTTCCTATGTTTTATGTACCTTATCATGGCTAACAAGATAATATTGGGTTAGTTGATATTTTTCTATTTTATTGATCTAGATTGATATCATTAGCTTGTATTTATAGTTGATTTCTAGGTTTATATATGTATATATAGGAATTGTAAATATCATTTCCAACACATACACACAAAACTCATCTTCTTTGTTTATACTAAAATTTCTACCCTTAAGTAGTAAAAAGATGAGTTAGAGGATAGAATCGTATTCTTTTGGAGGTCTAGTCTTTCTCAAGTTCAACAAAGATCAATAGGAGGAAGTTGAACCAAGGATGTGCCCCATAGTTTTTAGAATCCATAATTAAGGACACTTAGGTAATCATCCTTTACATTTTAGGTATTCACTTATAATATATCTTGTAAAGTACCACTAAAACCAAGGGGTAGATTGATATGTTGAGAAGTCAATCCAAGGTAAGTATATATATGATTATTATATTTCCTTTTATTTACTTAGTGTGTGTATGTGTATATATATCTCTCTCTCTCTCTCTCTGTGTGTGTGTGTGTGTGTGTGTGTGTGTGTGTGTGTGTGTGTGTGTGTGTGTGTGTGTGTGTGTGTGTGTGTGTGTGTGTGTGTGTGTGTGTGTGTGTGTGTGTGTGTGTGTGTGTGTGTGTGTGTGTGTGTGTGTGTGTGTGTGTGTGTGTGTGTGTTTGTGTGTGTGTGTGTGTGTGTGTGTGTGTGTGTGTGTGTGTGTGTGTGTGTGTGTGTGTGTGTGTGTGTGTGTGTGTGTGTGTTTTAAATTTTTAGAGTAGCATGTATGTTTTTTCATTTCTTATGTTGCCTTTATGCTAGATAAGTTGGTGTATCATAGGGTGGTTAGGATTTCCATTAGAACCTTAATTTAGGACCTTTTCTAGGTTACATCTACTTAGAATATAACCAAAATTGGCTCTTGGGCATTGACATATTGTTCTATTTAGTTGATTTACCATATTGGATCTAAATTTCCCTTGATAATCAATTCTTTCATAGAGTTTCCTTACTTTATCCTTGATACCCCTTTAAAAACTTTTTTTCATATCATTGATTTTATCTTGGAACCTAGTTAGACCCCATATCACATATATTATGCATAATATTTGGAACCTTATACCCTTGATATTGAGCTTGGATTACTATTAACTATAACTAAAACCACATCTAAGCTATTGTTACTACCTTTGTGTGTGTACATGTTCTAGTTTAGTCTTACATTTATATCCTCATTTATAGTGAGAGGATTTTAACATATATAATCTTAGCCCACATACATTATAGTGAACCCAATGTGAATCATATCCCAATTCTATTTGGATCATCATCATGTTTCTATTTTTAGCTTCTTATCTCAATTGAGATATAACTTTTATAAATCCCTAGGTTTCAAAATCTTTTCTAAACATAGTGTCTCCTAGGTTTCCAATCCATGAATAAAATTGTATTATTGATGATATTAATAATAATATCACTTACATAATTAATACATAAATAAACCTTCAAATCTTTCCATTATGTCTTGATGCTCATAGCATGGTTGAAGATCCCAATGAGGAACTTCCCATTGATGAATTTTATGATGATCCTAATAACAATGGTGAAGAATGAAATCCTCTCATTGACAATTTTTATGACATAGATGAAAATAATTATGATGATTTTCCAATTTTTAGAATCCCTTTCTTTAACTCAAGTAGTGATGGATATGATTTCATCAATTATTACCCACCCTCTTCCCTGACCTTGGATGAAGAATGCCTATTTACATGTCTAGCATAAAATAAATCATAGGTGATGATCCTAAAACTTATAGGAATATTCAAACCTACCCTATAGGCCTAATTTTAGTTCTCCTTCTATCCACATCATCAAAGTCCACAAAAAAAATACAATTACACTGATAGTTTTGATATAGTTCTATATCACTTTCATACCAAAAAAATTACACCGGCCATAACCCATAAAGTGTTGATACAATTATCAATTTGTTTCTTGTAAAAACCAACTATATCAACCAAAACATATAATTTATTTATATAGTCTTAAAACCTTTGATTTTTAAACATCAATGTATCAATAGATCCAATATAGTCATATTCAACCCAGATCAGCCTAACTATATCAAAAGTGTCAACATAGTCATTTTTAGCATACATCAATTTGATTGTATTGATAATTTTGAAATAGTCAAAACTAGAAGGGAAAATCCTTACTATATTGGTATGGATGATACTATAGATAAAAATTCAAAATCAGCTCTCAAAGATCCCAACATTACCCTGGATGTAAAAATTATTATTGTAAGATAGATTTGCATAGCATCTAACACATTATTAGGCATGATGATATTAAGGTTAATCCAATCCTCCTATATCAAATAGGTTGGGGTACCTTTTTATGCTTATTATTTTCTCCCATCACATGTCATGACATCTTATGATGCCCAACCTTATCTCATTTTCGCCTTTTGGGTATTATTCCATGCCCATCCTTAACACAATGATCACCTTTGGGGAATCTTATGATGTCCTTCATCATTATTATTCTACTTTGAGCACATATAATGAATTTTTTTTTGAGGAAAAAATAAAAAAACACTTTAAAAACAAGCACATTTAACCTCAAAAAACCTTTCGAGACAAATATGCTTGCATTTTTCATGTTTTGATTTTACAATATATGTTGCTCATCATTTATTTTCTTATACCATGCTTTTTTAGAATATTTTTTGTAATAAAATTTTTATTTGTCCATTTTTCCCCTTTTGGTTATTTGATATCTTTTTACAATCCACCTCTTTTGGGTCTTTATTTGGCTATTGCTTCCCTTATGGTTCTTTGGTATCTTTTTATGGTCCCCCTCTTTTGTATGTTTCCACTTATCAATGACCATGCTAAACCCCTTTTTGGTTTGAATGGGTTCCCTAATTACATTACTATCATATTTCATAACACTTACATTTTAGGGTTTTATTATATCATCCTCATTTTATCATTTGACTTACATTATCATGTACTTTCAAATGTCTTTTATGCCTAGTCACTTTTAAAACAAAACTATCCCTTCATGTGGTCGGTTAATGGTATATCTTCATCATATCACCTTTTATACATGTATAGATCCCCATATATCCCTTTAATTCCACTTGAGGCATACTTAAGTCAATTTTAATATTTCATTATTCTATAAAGTGTATTTCTAGTAGTATTTAAGTGTCTTGGGGTCTAGGTTCTCTATACCAGCTATGTATAAGCTCTCTTATGTTAGTCATCTTTAGCACCCATTTTTAGTCTTCAAAATTTGTATGGAGGAAGAAAATATAAAAAATCCAAAAGAGTAAAAATCCATACTATCATAATATAATTGTAAATAAATAAAGCATCAATATTCATCTCATAATAAAAGACATGATAATATTCTTAGCACACCCCTATCTTAATTAAAGCTTAAAATCCATAGTTGGCCTCATGATAAATTT
>JARHVA010000696.1:0-7500 GCA_037957365.1 Torreya grandis
CACCAAAGTCTTGGATCTCTCACTAAATGGGGGGAATATGAATAGATTACTTGAGACATAGAAAGCTTCATGCTGACATAAACACATGTCTACATATGTTTTTATATGTATAGAGACACAATTATACATAGGTTTTTAGATATGTAGACACATAAGTCTATACAAGTTTTTACATATATAAACACATAAGTCTACATAGGTTTTTAGATATATAGACACATAGGTCTACATAGGTTATTAGACATATAGTACACAAGTTTACACAAATATTTAGATTCATAAGTTATCAAATATATAGACATAATTGTTTATAAATGTATTCAAATTTATAAGTTTTTAGATATATGAACACATAGGTATACATGGCTTCTTAGACATACATATACATAGGTTTACACTGATATTCAGATTCATAGGTTCTCAGATATACAAACACATAGGTTCACACATGTATTTAGATATATAGTCCACACATATATAAATATGCAGATATACATTCTTGACTTAGGTATACTAGTTTACTCAGATATTTAGATAGATTACTACATTGCTTAGATATCATGATTAGGGTATATGATGCATAGCACACAACCTTGGTCACCATTTTCATATTATCAAGTTATACTTAATATCATCACTAATATTATCACTAGTGTCGTCACCAATTTTTCACTAGTTTGGGTTATAAGACCATCTATAACAGTTGATCCATAACATTCAATGAGACTTAGTTCACATACTTACATTTAGAGTAAGGGAAAGTGATCCTTATTTCTCCACACATTTAGTTTACATACTTAGATTTAGTCTAGATATCAGAGTGGGGGCAAGTTAGCATTGTTTCTTCACACATTTAGTCTACATACTCAGATTTAGTATAGGGGGCATCCACACCATGTGTTTCCCCTTAATATATTCTAATCTAATTCTTATCCAATTCTATATCCAAGAAGTGGGCCAAATATAGATTACATTCACATTGGTAAATATAGGTAAGTGCTCATATTTTTATTTTACTCTAGTACCTTCATTTCATTACATTACTAGAACAAAAGAGGGAAAATGTAAACACCCTAATTTGATCAAGCAATAACAAGTAATTTGTCTTTTGTTTCTCTTTCACATTAAGGTCTTAGTGATGATTATAGTCCTTGTTTACATGGTCATTTTGAGTCTTTTGATATTTATTGTTTTATTTTCCTTAGTTATGATACTCCCATCAGTCACAAACCTGTTCCTACTCATAGGGTACCCTAGCCCATTTTTCCTAATTTTATCTCTATTTTAGGCCTTATTACACTATCATAACTTTTAGGATAGTAACACCACATGGTACTAGTGACTACTTATGTATCTAGTGTTTGACAAGCCCTTTCTCTCATGTTTGAGTGCTAACCCATCCATAAGCCTTATATTATTTTTTATCTTTCTTTTATGAATTTTCAGCCAACAAACAAGGTCTTATATTTAAAACAAATTTCCTTCTATATAGAAATACTCACAAGGCATTTTACATCTAAAACTTACTATTTTGGAAAATAACTATATAAAATCAATCAAAAGTACAACTCAATAATCTACATACTACTCAATCATCACACCTAAACATTTCACGCTTTATCAAAGAAGGTTTTAAATGAAAATCACTCTATCATACCATGCAATTTTATGGTACACACTCCTTAATAGAGAAGTACATGTCATATATTTCCCTTGGCATTGGGGTTAATGTAGGCAACAAAAAGGATAATAAGTGTTCTCCTCCACATGATTATAACATTTTAAAAACTACTATTTCCTTCAATTTTTGTATTTGATATGTTTATTTTTTCTTTTGTGTAGCTATTCATTAGGGCTTTAGTGGAGATTCAACCAAAATAGTGACATAAGCAAGCCCTTAAATGACATAGAACCTCCTATAATATTTCCTAAATCTCCCTCAACTTCCCTGTAAGTTTCAAATAGTCTCTATAGGAAGGATATTGGTGCCATAATTGGACAATAGTGTCACATGGAACTACTTGCATGATAGTGGTGCTATTTTACTAAGCCAAATTGTAACAAATAGTAAGAATATGAAAGGTTCTTGCATGTCTACTCAAGCATTTCCACTACCTTGATTTGTGTAAAATTTTGTTTATCTCCAGATAAGTTCTTTTTCTCCTCTCACTTGATATTTTGGGAAATTTTAGTTATATCAATAATTTCCATTTTTTATCCTAGATTATCACCATACTTGGGCCTTTAAATACGTAGGATTTACACTAGTAAAATCCTAAAAGGTTAAAAACATTTACATATCAGAAATTATGCCACAAACTTTTGTACATCTCTCTTGAGTCCTTCCCAAAATGTTTCTCACTTGATTTTGTGATAGGTTAATAGGAACCTAGAGTGTCCCCGAATTGGAGATGCATGTAACTCTATAATAATTTTATACTTTATCTCTAAATCTTTACACAAGTATAACATATCCTTTACCATAGGGCATTACCTTTCCATTCAAATTTATCATAAGATATAGAACCTTGATAGATATTATGAATTATAACCTATGTATCCTTGTCATTTTCCCACTTTAACCTATGTTCATCCACTTAATCTACTTGTAACATGGACATTACACAAATCAATGCTTCTATGTATATATCTTGTCTAGGTAGTACAATTTCTACTACATTATATATACCTTTCTTTTATATGATTTTAGAATCATAACCCAAAATTTTTGTTACCCACCTATATTTTTCCTTAGATGATAATATTTTCTCCAAAAATTATTTGAGAATATCATGATCCATTTTCACCTTAAAGTGTTTACCCATAAGAGAGGGACTCCATTGTTTAACTACATGAATAATAGCCATCATTTCTTTCTCATTTATAGGGTTTTTTAAATTCTTACCTTTAAATTAACAACTCTCAAATACAAGGGGTCTTCATTCTTACATTAGTATTATTCCTAACCATAATTAAAAATCATTGTCATTCAATAATAAACATCATTGAGAAGTTTGGAGTAACTAAAATTGGGGTGGTGTACATAGATGCTTTAATTTGTTCAAATGCTTTAGTGGTTGCATCATTCCAATGGAAGTCATGCTTATTTATAAATTAAATTATTAGATTTGTTATGCTTCCATAACATTTCACAAATATTTGGTACTAACTTGTTAGTCTTAGGAACCCTTAGAGATTTTGGAGAGTTTTGGGCATTGGCCATTTCAACATAGCTTTGATCTTTTGAGGATCAACTTTGACACATTCATAGGATATAATGTGACCTAATAAATCTATCTCCTATACTCCAAAATAACATTTGGATGGACTCACATAAATATAATTCTGTTTCAAAACTAATAACACCTATTTCACATGTTTCAAGTGTGTTTCCCATGTCTTAATGTAAATCAATATGTCATTAAATAAAACCAACACAAACTTCCTTAAAACAAGCCTAAAAATATTTTTCATAAATATATAAAAAGTATATGTTGCATTTTTAATACCAAAGGGAATTACCAAAAACTCATAATGCCCCACCTAAGTTCTAAAGGTGGTTTTATGAACATCTTCATCCTCTATTCTAATTAGATGGTACCCCAAATGAACATCCAATTTTTTCAAACAAACAATAGAATGTAACTTATCAAGTAAATAATAAATTACTATAATAATAAACTTATCTTTGATGGTGTACATATTGAGTTCCCTGTAATCTAGGCATATCCTCCATGTGTCATCCTGATTATGCACTAGGACCACTAGTGATGAATAAACACTCTGGATGTGCCTAATGATCCCTTCATCCAACATCTCATAGACCATATTTTTTATTTCACTCTTTTATCCATATGGTTATCTATATGGTTTGATATTTGGTGGTTTAATCCCTAGAAATATTTTAATGAAATGATCATGTTCTATTTTTGGTGGTAGTCCTTTTAGCATGAACTCAAAAATAGATAGGTTGTCATCAAGAATCATTTATAGATCAAGATGTGTAGATGGATTTATCAATTAAAATTATATGGAACATAATTGTGATATTAATAATTATTGCCCCTTTTTAGCATCTTTTTCATCTGATGTGAACTAACCAATCACTAATATTTTGTACGTAATCCATGTAGTTCAATTTTCCTTCCTTTAAAATGAAAGTGCATGAATTCCTAAAATTTCATTTCATTTGTACCCAAGGTTTTGATCCATTTGATTACCAATATAATGTATGCACCACCCATGGTAATAGTAAACATAGCATAATATATATTGTACTCACCCATATCACGCTTAATACTATGGCATTTTCCTAAGCAATTGACTATGCCACCATTTCCAATTATGACCTAAAATTTTGGTGTTGGGTAAATGAAATAGTTTAATCAAGTGGCCAACGTATGGTTGATGAAGTTATGTGTTTCCCTAAGTCAATCAACACTTTCACCTTATGTTTCTTGAGGAATCCCACCATGTTAAGTGTTTGAGGAGTGATAATACCCAAAAATGTATGACAAGATATTATAGGTTGGGAATATTTAGGTACCTCCTATATCTCTTCATCTCCATCATTGGAGGAAACATCATATTCATAATCTTCATTTGATCCTTAAATATAGAATAGTTTCTTCTAAGAACATCTATGTCCTTTGATCCACTTTCTATCATAGTTGAAACATAATCCTTTTACATGATTTTCTTCAATTTATTGAGGGGTCAATCTGGAAGGTGGAGTAAATGATGGTGTTGATATGATATGATATCTAAAGTGAGTGAATGATTTCTTATTGTTGGCTATGAATTTTTCCTCTAACTTTCATGTCATTATAATAGAATAAAAAACCTTAAGTGGATTAAACATGTGTACCTCATGTTGAATGTGGTCCTTGAAGCCACCCAAAAATAGGTCATTCATGTTCAGATCAGAAATTATCTTCACATGTAAAGATAGGTTATAAAAATGATAAATATAATCATCAACTGAGACATTCTATCATTATTTTTCCATATGGATGAATTAATTATATATCACACTATTGTTATAGTGTAATTGTAAATCCTTTGTAAAAACTAACCAAGTGACACTGAGAATCATCTTTTTATTTTGAGCATACAACCCTAGATACTAAATGACTTGTTTAGGTTCTAGATACAAGGATTCCATGGTAACCTTATATCCACATGGGATATTATGTAGATAAAATAAAATATCCATTGGGTTGATCTAATTGAGTTGATCCTTTCCATCAAATTTACCCATATCTACCTTTGGTAACAAGTTCCTTTGTGGCAAGGTACTTGGATTTGCATTAGGCTAGTTGGGAGGTCAACCATGGTGGGGTTGTGTAATAGTGATAGTTAGATGATTTGGATAATTATTTTTTAAAGCCATCATGATATTTTCTAAACTAGATTGTATGAATTTCATCTCAAATTATATGCCTCTCATTTCACTTTGATTGCATTACACATTGTAGTCAATATGGCTCACTTTATGATCTATTTCAGAGAACCCTAGTAAAAAATATCCATTAACTCCCCCTTATGAATCTATATACTAGTTATGAGGAGTTTTACCTAGAGTTTTGCCACCTTTTTCTTAGCCCCTAGTTTATGATCCTGCCATAAAAGGGCTTGATAATGTTGATCGTGATTAGCACTTTTGACCCATATTTGACCAAGAATTTTTATAATTATGTTGACCAAAAATTAAAAAATACAAATAACATACCCTATATATATTTTTATAATCTTTCTAAAAATTTAAATAACTCACAAAAATTCCTTGAATTGTGCACTATAGAGTGAATTTATGAAAAACATGAAAATAAAAATAACTCGCAAAAAACTTACCTTCAAATGCTAATTTTTATTTATTTATTTACATCCTTTACTAATTCCAAAAATTTACTAAAATAATTATATGAAAATTAGTAGTGAATTGAAAGATACAACCAAATCTCTAAAATTAGGGTTTCACCTACAAGATTTCCTAAATCATATCTCTGATACCACTTGTAATGAAATTACTTCAAAAATAAAGTATAAAAAAAACAATAAATCACAATATGATTGAAAAATATTAGAATATATGAATAAAAGATAACCCATTTTGAGGGGAAACCCCCCATACGATTCAATAAGATTATAACTCATAATATGATGATAAACATCTACCCATGACCTCCTATTTATAGTCTACTTAGGCCATGGTTACTCTATAGGCTGACCTAATAACCAAATGAATGCATATATAAAAGTGAAATAACATAAAAGAGGGACAATTAAGACACAAATAGGCTATTCATATCCCAATACATGTGATATATTAGGGGTATAACACTTGGGGTTCGATGGCATTATGAAGATGAGATGTATCCCTCTAAGTGTTGATCTTGTTGTCATGTTCTTAAGATATTGGGAATGGTTGACAAAAAATTATGATGGGAGGTGGAGGGAGATACCATAGAGGTGTATACTAATTTGGAGGACATCCATGTGTTTCTTGGAATTTTGATAGTTAAGACACTGATGATTACTAATATATTAGAGTTAGAGGATGAGAGAAAAGCCTTAGCCTAGTGGGTTATAGGATTAGATAATATCTACCCTAGATTACACATGATCTTATTTAATGTTTATATTTTATCCATTATGAACATCCATAAGTCTATGATAGGACTTGTGACAACATGAGTGATGTATCACAAGTTAGACAACAAGATACAACTATATACAATAGCCTTTTGCTAGTCATTTTTGGATTAGGGAACATTATATTATTTTAGTTTTGACATTTCAGTCCATCTCATGCATGATATATATGGGATGATGTCTCAAGGATTGAAGATGATGGTACCTATTATACTTTTGTGCACATGGATATATAATAGGTTCCCTATGTATCAACCAACTAGGTTACCCCATGCAGTCGATGATAGGTTGACTCAAGTCAGTTGGTGAAGGTAAGACCATGTAGCATGGGCCATTCCCCATGTTTTATCATTGAAAACTATCACATGAGGTTAGATAGTTTGGAAATAATATATTCACATAGCTACCATATGGCTTAGTTGGGATACCAATGCTACAAGTTTGGCACATGTGAAGATCACCAATCATTATACTTCATGGGTGGAGCCTGAACTAATATCTTACATACTTAGAAAATTGGGACTTCCCTATCTAGTGGATCCTCTATTAGTTCCTTCTTATTATGTGTGACATTCTAGATATCCAAGAGGGAGAGGAGGTAGAGGGGTACCTATGGATATACCAATGATCAAGCCACAATAGGCTAGACCATAGGATAGTCGAGAATGATAGTAGGAGGCAACAAATCTAGGAGGAGATGATTTTATAAATGTGGATGTAGGGGATGAGGGATCATAATATGCACCAAATCATAACAAATAGAGGCCACCACAAGTCCATAATAGATTGATACACCATCGATTTAAAGAGATGCAAGCACTATTTTTTATGTAAGGTTATCCTATA